>CM042142.1:39923457-39962046 GCA_023376005.1 Doryteuthis pealeii
TCAAAGAGAGAGATCACTCTCCACTGTTGTAAAAGATGTTAGATAAGTCTAATTTGACACGAATTGTAGGTGCTGAATTTGATCTGAAATTTCACTGTAATTAGATGTCATAGGCTATGCGATCAATATTGTCTCATTTAAGTTAAGTTGCATTGATAATGTCCCGAGATTACATATGTGTTGGGATTTTAGACTTAGTGAGGTTCAATGTGAATGGTTCTTTGTGATGCTCTCTTAATGGAAGAGCATCTGTATTTGTCCAAGCTATGTGACTAATATTCATCATTGGTAATTAAGTGTTTTGACATCATGCCATGATGTACTTAGTGATCTAGTGGATTTGAGCTTAGTGGAATGTTTGAAAGTAGTTGATGACCCTTGTTAGAGAGCATTAATTAACTGCTAGTTGACAAGGAGGAGATTATGTTGAGACAATATGAATTATTTTTTGTATAAAATAAGATGCATCGACAAGAAAGATTTACGTTTATCAGTACATAGATGATGTAGTATTATGTATGTATAAAGAAGGGAGAGACAGTTTTTTTAGGTTTGCTGGCCAAGGAACTGAGTCTATATGTCATACAACTTGGAAGATAGAACAAAGCAATAATGGAATGCCATATCACATGAAACAGAATATTTTTAAGCATTTATAACAAAGATGAAAAATAGAAATTGAGATGTCTTACGTTATAGCATTGGTTTGTTCTTGGTTTTGGCCTGGGAAATTATATGAAGAAGAAAAAATCATTTCTTTATACTATCAAACAGTTTCATTTTCATTTGGTTTAGATCTTTTTTATTCTCAGAGAACAAATATTTGAGATTATATTCTGTCAGTAATGCTTACATTAATTCTTTAACAGACTGAAATCTCTTTCTTCTTGATTTAAAAAGTAATGGGCATTCTATATGTAGAAGATTTATTGTTGTTAAATAATAGATTACTGTAATCTAATTATTTGAGTGAAGTATACAATTTGAAAAGATTGAATTAGAGATCATCCGGATAATGGGGTGTGAGTGAACAGGTTGATTGACCCAAGAATCAATTTGAGATATTTGCTGAGAATTGGATGAATATTGCAGTCTGTGATCAAAAGTTCTAGAAGCTAGAAAAATAGTTTGGAATTTAAGCCAGTTTGGTTCTGAGAAGAGGTGCCAACATTATATGTTCGCCCATATGCTTACAGTTGTGGCAAACTCCAAATGTAGTTGGGGTTGTATGTAAGAAAATGATGGTCGTTAGATGAGATAATAAATTTAAAAGAAGTGTGAAGAAAACAGTTTAGAAGAAATCTGAAAAAATGTGAGAAATATAAATGGAAAAGGAGATAAACGCAATCACAAACATTCACGTTCAATTTATGGAATAGAAACTTAATATTTGGTTTAATTTAATTTTATGAAATAAGATGTTAATAAGTATTAGCTATCAGATATAAATTGATTGTTTGTGTTGGTTATCCACTTTTTCTATTTATGTTTCAACATAAAAGAAGTGTGCACATAAAAGTGTCTTGAGTGTTTCAATTTTTTCCACTACACAAAGATGTTTCCGCTTGTTTCAAAAGGAGAAATCAGAGCTGGAAATCTACAATGAATAAGAAAGTTGATGGACCATTGGGGAAGAACCAACATTTCTTAGTTGAAAACTAATCATGGCCCATCGATCGTGTAGAAGACGATCGAGTGGCTATCTAAGCTTATCAGTGCATTAGTATTATACATATAGATAGCCTTCATCTGTAGTATTTGACTTGCTTAATTTTAAACTCACAGACCATCCCTTTCTTCATGTAATCCTTGTAATAATTTCAGCAAAGTAAGTTTAGACAGTTCAAGATTTGTTATTTTGATTTTACGGGACATATGACTTTGGGCACCTCCTTTTGGATCTCGTTTCATAAGGACTATTCTTGTTCATTTATACCGTCAAATCGGTTGTTTTGTTAACAGCGATTTTTAGAGTTTTTTTGTAAAGTTATAAAACTAACCCGTAACTAAACAACCGGATTTGACTGTGTAAATGAATAAAAGTGTCCTCATGAACGAGATCACAAAGGGGTGCCTAAGGCATATGGTCTGATTTTACTTCTCGAGTTATGGAAGTCATACACCCAGGTAGTCTAGGTTATGTGGTGACTTCTACAGTAGTTAAGAAAGAAGTTTAGAAGTCTTTTGTAGTTGAATTTTTTAAGGGAATTTTTGAAGTTCTAAAATGATTGAAAAAAAAAAAAAAAGGAAAATATGTAACACACCATAAAATGAGAATTTTTAAAAAAATTGAAACAATAAAATAAATGTAGTTTATTTTATTTTACAAAGTTATTGTTTTATTGATTTTTATAATTGGTGCACATCATAATTAAGTAATAAAATATAACAATCAAATTCACATTTGTTCATGGTTACTTTTGAAGCCAGTAAAGAAATCATGTGTGTGCTTCCATAAATAATTGAAGGTATTTTCAATTTTTATCAATAATTTTGGTCAAGTATTATTAAGTTGCTTTATTTTTATCGACAACTACACCCCAGGTCAATCGCGTCTAAAATAGCAACAGATGTGTCATTATATGCTGGTGCATACAAAATGGGAATTGGTGTGCCCGGGTTCAAATCATGGAATGGAGTTTGTTTACAAGAATTTTTTTTTGGTTATTTCCTACCTAGATTCTAGACTAACAAAGGGAACACATTCTTTGACTGATAAATTATTTTATTCATTTTATTGAGTCTAATAGAAAAGAATGAAGACAGGGTTGGGTTTAGTGGTTTAATGTTAGTTTTATACTGGGAAAAATAATAATTTATCAGTCAAGAGGTTCCTTTGTTTATGTTTGAGCTTATACGGGCAATAACCTTTTTTTCTCTTTTCTTTGAAAGGCTGATATCCTTTTTCTCCTCCCGCAGCTTGGTAAATAGGCAGGAGTGGTTCTTAGCCTTGTTAGGCAACCAGCATATAGGAGACGAGAGAAAATGAATGTCAAACCAGCTTTTACTCTGCTTCAAAATTGACCCTGTGTCAATCTGTCTTTTGGCAGAGAGGTTGAGATAGCACATACTACAAAAGTCAGATCTTTTATATATAGATTTGTGTGTGTGTGGTGTGTGGTGTGTGTGTGTGTAGATAATTTGTTATTCCATTGTCTGATAATTTTTAGTACAATCATGTACTTTTGGTTTAGATACAAAATATCAAGTTTTTGGCAGTTTTACAGAATTCTAAAAGTGTTCAAACCAGCCAACTGTATGAGAATACGAAACACACAACATTGATACTAAATAACTCTGGTAATTGATGACCACCTCTCCCGTGTCCTTGTCCACTAGTTGGTGTTAGAAAATCAAGAAATGGCTTTCTTTTGGCAAACAGTTTACTCCCTGAAAACAGTCGGCTCACGACCACAAGGAATTTTAAATTTGGGGTCACTGTTCAAGTTGTCTTCTGATTTGGCAAAAAAAAAAGAAAAAGAAGTATTTATTTGTTGCTGTTGTCTCTTTCTTTTCTTGTTATAATTCAGGTTTATTTCTTTAACTAGAACGCAATCAATATAGCAATAATTGAAATTACAAATTGTTGATAGACTTAGCAAATAGGAATCGCCCTATCTTTGATAGATATATAAACAAATCATATTCTCTATAAAAGTTGAACAAAACAAAAAGAAAAACTTTAAAAAAAAAAAGATTTATAAAGAAATTTAAAAAAAAAAGATACAGCTAAAAGTTCTTTTGGTTATAAAGAATATTTAATAATCGAACAATCAATAAGCCAAAAATCATGATTTGATTTTAAACAAAGTAGAAGTTAAATAATAGATTTTTTCTTAATGATTCAATCTTCTTATGATGGAGAATTAATGTAATCAAACAAATATGAAATAGTCATTATTTAATCTTAGAGTGTTATTTATTTTAACCTTAATGTCCTATAACCGCTTCAATTCCCCCCCCATCCCGGCCTGGAAGTTAACATTCCATTTTTCTAATCTACTCCAAATGAGAGCCTTTGTTTAAATGTAGTATTAACTATTAGAAGTCTTTAATTCTAAGGGAATAATAGGTAACTTTTAAATTGAAAGGCCATCTTTTAGCCATTTTTTGATAACTCCTTATAGGAAAGATGGATCTGGACTGGAAAATTCTCTCACAGGATGTTTAAGAGGTAATGATGCCGTTCATTACAGTCGAGCAGAGTTAAATTTATTCGCAAAAATTGCCTATTAATGGCATGTTAAAATCCCTAGTATATGGGTTATATATCTTAAATAAGATTTTACATAGTACATGGTGAGAATATCTTTCATATAGTTTTAACACTAGGTTTAATAGATTAATTTATTTGCGTACAATTTCTAATACTATATGTTATTCTCAAACGTATTAAAGCACATCTAAATATAATTTATATCAGCTTGGTGTTGTTTGAAGGCTTATAAAAATGCAGAAGTTAAAGAAAAAAATTTGAAAAACCTGTTTTAAACCTATACAATAAATGTTTGTTTATCCTTGCATTTTATTTTTGTCCTTTTAAAATTTTTTTTTGGGATAAACATCACTTCGTCAGACTCCTGGACTGTACCTTGTTGCTAGGTTTATCACATGTATGCCTGTATGCTGTGGTAGATATTTGCAAATTCTTTGTGTGTGTGTATGTTGTGATACGTCGGCATGTGTGTTATGTGTGTGTGTCTGTCCACATGTTATAATCTGCAAATTTGCCAATACTCGTTAAACAAAAATTTTTTTTTTAGGTAGGCAGGTCTTAGTATTTGTTTATGTGTGTGTGTGTTGAATCTCACACACAGCTGTGCGTGTGATTTTTTTTATTACCTGTATATTTGTTGTGCCTGTGTGTGCCTTTTGTGTAATTTTTATATAGAATCCAATTAAATCACTTGAAATAGTGGAATTTTTATATTGTTCTATTTTAGTTTCGTTAGTTTTTCTAATTTAAAATAAAGTATTATCTGTATTCACATTAAAACTGAAATACTTGGCTCTAGCACGGCTGATAGATTTGCTAGTTAAATAAAAAAGTTATCTTATAGCAAATTACTACATATATAAAGGGCAGTTGGTGTGTGTGTGTATATATATGATATATATAATGTCTGATGAAGCTACAAAAATAAAAACAATGATGAACGTAAATTATATTGTACACACTAGAATATGACCAGTTCCTGCTTTTGTCAAAATTATGAACATTTGACTATATTGCAGATATCTAAAAATTAAATACTCCCAAGAAATATGCATTGAAATTCTACTTAAAATCCTCAGCATTTTAGTAAAATTCAAAAGTAAACAAATAATCACCAGGGTTCCCCCTCTACCCAGGCAGCACCGGCTGGGAGCGCTCTAGTTATTTACATATTATAATCATCATCAAAGAGTATTGACATATGAATTCATTTGACCCCTATTAGCCATCATTCTTAGTATGTCTCTAGCAGCATCCAGTGTCCATCACAAAACTGCATGAAAGGTAAGTTTGTTGCTGCTGCAAACAATTTGGGGGGGGGTTTGCTGGCTTCTTGTGTAGGAGTCTATAGAGCTGAAATCACTTATTTTGTATTGACTTTCCACTAATATCCATTATCTATATATTTATCATATATATTATTTTTATTAATATATAAAGATATAATACATTCAGGTTTGGTTTAACAAATAAAAAATTGGTACAATGCGTTTTAACTTTTTTTTAATCAGCTTATAATCAATCTTGATTTGTTCCACTGATAGATGCAAATGGGTGCCACTGTTGGTTTATCTTCCTGACCTCCCACCAGGCCTGGATTGACCACAAGAAACTTTTAACGTGCAGAGCCACACACAAACCGAAGCTCCTGATAAATACAATAAGTAAAGAAATAAAGAAAGACAAAAGACAGAAAATGAAAATAAATGAAAAGTAGAAAAAAAAAAAACGATGATAAAGATAAAGAAGAGAAAACATAAATCATTTTAATAAATAATATAATGAATGGGAAAGTGGAATAGCTTTTAAAAAAAGAAAAAGAGAACACAAGAAAAAAAAGAAAGAAAGAAAGAAAAGAAAGAAATAGGAAACAAAAAAAACTAAAGAAGAAAAGAAAGAAAGAAAGAAAGAAAGAGAATATAGAAATTTAATGAATAAATAAAGGAAGGAACAGATAATGTAGGATAGCTTTAAAAAGAAAGACAACACAAAAAGAATTAAATAAAGAACGAATATAAAAACAAAACACTTTTTACGAAAGAAGAAAGAAAGTGATAGAGAAACATAAGAAATTTTTAAGAAAGAAAGAAAGAATGAAAACGTGCTAAAACTTTTAAAAAAGAAAGAAAGAGAAATTGAAAACAACACATTTTACAAAAGAAAGAAAGAAAAAGAAGAAAGAAGAGATAGAAAACATAAGACATGTGTGTGATCCCTTTGGCATTCCCCTTTCAGGTGTCTCAATCACCAAGCAATAAAACCAGCTGGACACTAGCTAGGAACCTTCTAGTGAAGAGGAGTATCATATCTTGATTCTACACTTGAAACTCAGGAATTTTCACCTGGATCAGCTGTTTCTTCTCAAACCACAAGACAAAAGTTTCAGGCATTTCAGAAGGAGCACAGTGAGAACTCACACTGCAGCTGAAATGTCTCCTCTGGTTAATTGAATTGATGCAAGTGCACAGTTGTTTCAAATCGGTTGGTTGGATTTTATGGCATTCAACACTTGTTGGTTATTTTATGCCGAATACTTGTTTTATTCATTCTTGATGGGTATTGAAAAAATTTTTTCTTTTCTAAACTCAATTTAAAAAAACCACATTTCTAAAACTTTATTTAACCCCTAAATTGGACCTTAACAGATACTACCACTCTGAGTCAGGGTAGACCTGGAAGTAATGGCGATGAAAGGGGACTCCACTCTCACCAGAGTTCCAGAACTGGAACATCACCATTAGATGTAGTTTAATGTCATATCCAGGACCTTCAGTTCCTACCTTTTAGGACATAAATGATAAAAAGGGTTTGGGTTTGCCATAAGGGCAATAAGATCGGGACAATCATATAGGTGCTAGGGCTTCACATGACCAACCAATTAATTGGAGAGGGCATCTCTGACTGCCTGACTAGCTCAAATAAGGGCCAAAGTGGAGTGTTGCATGTCATAGACCACCCAGGAACCAAAGTTTTATCTTTAAGCATCGCAGCCAACAGGTGGGGAATTTAACAAGTTTTCGCTCTCTGCTGAGGTGCAGTCAGTGTATTCTTCCACCTAAACCGACAGGGCGAGTTTCAAATCGGAATTGATGGGTTATCTTTGGTTCTGGCTTGGTGACCTGACAGTGCAATAACACCTGTCGTCAGAGGTTGTTATTTTTCCTGATAATGGATGAGGTAGGTGTATGTAGGTATATGGAATGCAAGTGATGGTTCCAGTCATATGCACTGTTTGTACAGAGAAGTTGATCTATGACTGTCGTTAAACCATCAGTGGTTGGGATTCACATAGATTTTTGGAATTTTTATAGCACCTGTAAACTGTCTCAGGTGAGAGGGATGTGGTTAGGATTTTGCTGGTGTCTTGCTAATATGTTAGTGTCATGTTTCTGAGCAGGCTCATGAGAGAAAATATTGACAGTGCCACAAAGTCAAGAACATTGTTGCTTGTTTGTCAGCTTCACACATGATTAGGTGGAACATATTTTTTTTTTTTTTACAGCTCTTGAATTTCCTGCTTTTTTTCATTTAACTGGTTGTTCTACAAGGATTTGTATGAAAAACTGAGGTGAGAGGGAGGGAGGGAGGAAAGAGAGAAAGAGAGAGAGAGAGGGAGAGAGAGAGAGGGAGAGGGAGGGAGAGAAGAGAGGGAAGAGGGAGGGAGGGAGAGAGAGAGAGAGAGGGAGGGAGAAAGAGAGGGAGAGAAAAATAAGAGGAACTGTAAAAAAAGTAAAGTTGATAGAGTGGCCTATTGTCAGTATCAGTCGAACAGCAAGAAAATCTATTCCCTTTTAATCAAACTGGAGAGAGAGAGGAGAGAGAGGAGAGGAGAGAGAGAGACCTAATAAGAACTGTAAAAAAAAAAGTAAAGTTGGCAGAGTGGCCTATTATTGGTATCAGCTGAACAGCAAGTGTCTATCTCCTTTTTTGGCAAGCACTAAACTAGGGAGATATTGTTTTTGCTGAGGTGGAGTGCCACCCCTACTGTCAGCTCCCCACTTTACCACACAGATCAGATTACCCTATCTGTGCTACTCATGCGCTGAGTTGGCAGGGACCAGTATCAAACCGAGAATCTTGCAATTCCTAGGTGGGTGCTCTACCGACTGAGCTAAACATGTTGATTACTTTTTGTCCGGAGAAAAAGTAGCACTGATAAGCAAGATGTTTTTTTTTAGAGAGAAAACAGACCGGAAATGATAGGCATTGTGGAAATAGGGAAAGTGGATATAAAGTCCTATCTTTTGCAGAAGGGTCATCAATTTTCCTTTCAGTGAGCTTGAGCGTGCATAGCAAAAGAGTGTGAAAAAGTGACGTTGGACCAAGAGAGTAAAGTCTAGGATGTAGTCAAGACAGACACTACAGGTTGATCATAGTAATAATGTTTAAATCACAAAGCTGTGTGTGTGTCTCTCCAACAATGTCTTAGTATCATTCCAGATTTGACCAATGCTTTTTTTTTTTTTTTAAATTTTTTATTTATTTAGGTAAGGCAGGTCTTAGTAGTTTGTTTATTTGTGTGTGTGGGGGGGATCTCTACACATAGCTGTGGTGGTGATTTTTTTTATTATCTGTAAATCACAAGCTATTTTGGCTATTATGGAGCTCTGGAATGGTGGAACTTGATACTGCCATTTAGGGAGAGAAGGTGATGTAGTTGGGTAGATAAAGAAGGCGAAATTCATTACCAGGCTTCAAAAAGAGGCAGACCTTGCTAGTTTTCTTCCACTTTTTCTGCAAGGTAATGCGCTTGCCCTATACCTTGAAATGAGTGAAACTGAACAGTTTGGCAAGGAACAAATTGAGATTAAAGTACAGGAACCTGAGGACATTTTTCAAGAGAAGTGGTGACTGGCTACATGGCAAAGATAATAGAATTTCTATATATATAGAAAAAATAAAATAAAATAGTATTTTTGAAGCTTAGTAAATTTAAAAAAAGAAATTTGTTGACAGTATTTGTAATTGGTCAAATTTCTTTTTGTTCCCTTTTTTTATTTTTAAAGATTTTTTTTTTGGTAGTCATCAGAGATTCACCTTTATTTTTTATTTATTTTTAGATTGGCCAAGAAATTAGATAAAAATCAATCTATGAGAGAGAGTCAAAAATTATCTGCACTTTTGTGATAACATATCTTCATTATTGTCCCACAAGAAAAAGAGATTTGTTGACAATATTTATAATTGGTCAAATTTCATTTTTGTTCATTTTCTTCTTATAGATTCTTTTTTTTTATTGTTGTCAGAGATTCATTTTTCTTTTCAGATTGGCTGAGAGATTAGATAAAAATCAATCTACGAGAGAGAGTCAAAAATTATCTGCACTTTCACCATAACATATCTTTCTTTATTGTCACATTGTGTTCTGTACATACGTGCTTATAGTTGGCACTGTTGTGGGTATGTGATCGCCGTTTGAGCATAATTGCACCATTTTGCTTGCTGTCTTTACAGTGTAAACATGGCTGCTCCACTAGCAGTATACACCAAGAAAGTGACCCAATTTCTCTGGTTGGAAGGAGTGTCAGGGGCTGAAATTCATCAGCGGCTTTTAGCTCAATATGAGGAGACTACACTAGCATGTAGAAGTGTGTATAAGTTGATAGAGAATTTTAAAAGTGGCTGGACAAGCATGACGCATGATGAGGGAGAAGGATACCTGTCAACCTCCACCACTGATAAGAAGATTCAGCAAACTTCCAAGATGGTAGTGGCGAACCAACAAGTAATTGATGAGGTAGATTATTCTCTACAGATTAGTCATGGTTCTGCTTATCAAATCATCTATGATGATCTTGGCTTCCATAAAACAAGAGCACAGATAATTTTTGAATCTCCCTTGTAGTTTTCTCAGAATTATCTTAGTAAAAGTCTTTTTGGCAAAAATCTGATTTATCAACACCAATCATTTAGAATATCCGACATTTTGTTGATGTAATCACTTCTGTTTAGAATCACCACACCAGGTCCTTTGTTAGGTTTGGTGTTGATAAAAGTTTTTAATAATTTCAGTTAATAGATGATTAGCTAGCTTAAATATTAAAAATGTGAGCATTTCTATGGGAGTTTCTTTATATCATTTTAAAGTCATCATCCCTGTCAACATATTATTGGAATCTTCCACAGATGGTCTCTGTAATATCAGTTCTGCTTTTCTAATAAAGATACTTCTATAGAAATATAAATATTTTTTTCAAATTTGCTTACTATGATCTATGATGTTCAACATGTTAGCAATTACACCACAGGGACTACCCTGTATGTATATATATAATACACATAAATTTATCCACGTTGAATAAACCTTTTATTTAAAACACTTAATTCAGAAATACTGAGCACAAGTTTATATATATATATATATATTATATATATATATATATATATGTGTGTGTGTGTGTGTGTGGTTAGCAGCAAGATTCGCAGACCATTGTTAGTGAGTTTGATTCTCACTGGGCGCCACATAAATCTGATCTTGTGCCACATCTAAGGTAAGCTTAGTAAATAACTATATATATATATATATATATATATATATATATATATATATATGCACACATATAAACTTACCCATATTAAATAAACTGATACTTATTTAAACTCTTACTTTAATTCAGAAAATATGAACATTGATTAACTATCCATATTGAATAAACATATCACTGTTTATTTAAACACTAAACTTTAACTAAATAGCTTGATCCCACCACCATTCTTAAGATTCAATCTTGAATAAGGATGCAGAAAATCTGTAGTTATTTGCAACTAGTATTGTTCTGTGAATGTCTGACCAAAATTCTAAACAATCCAGAATGTAAACCTTGTCTATTGATAGAGTGCCATCTAGTGTTGATTTTGTGAATTCTAATTCAAGATGGACACAGTGATTCATCATGTGTCAATTAGATGTCACTTCTCATCACTGTCACTGTGCATCGAATTATGATTGTTGGGAATTTATAAAAAGAAAAATTTAGTATTTCCTAAGGTTGCCTCTGGTGAGCCATGGCACACGCTTTGGGAATTGCTTACATAGACTGAATATTTGTATTCAGACATAAATATAAATCTACTAGCAGAAGTACCTGGTTGGCTGGTTGGATTTTTAGGCGCAACAACATGTGTTGGGTATTTTATGCTGAAGATGTTTTTTTTTTTATTCATTGTTAATGGGTATTCAAAATTTTTCTAGAAACTCTTTGGGAATCACAAACATAACATACACAAAGACTGAATAATATGAATATGATTCTATTTGTACTTGGCATAGCTCAGTTGGTAGAGCGTTCGACTAGGAACCACAAGGTTCATGGTTCAATACTGGCCCTTGCCAACTCAGGAATCTGGGCGGTAAAGTGAGGAGCTGATGGAAGGTGTGGCGCTCCACCTCAGACACCAAAAATAATCTCCTTGGTCCAGCGCTATTGAAAAGGGGATAGACTCCCTCACTGTCTGGCTGATACCAACATTAGGCTGCCCGTTGACTTTACTTTACAAAGGCCAGTTTATCTCAGTTGGTAGAGCACCTGCCTAGGAATCGCAAGATTCCTGGTTCAATACCAGCCCAGCCAACCCAGCACATGAGTAGCACAGATTAGCTAATCTGATCTGTGTGGTAAAGTGGGAAGCTGACAGTAAGTGTGCAAAAATGCACTGTTTTTCTCTTCATGGCATTACTCTCAACAATGGAAGTTATTTGTCAGTACTCTTGGAGTAAGATATGACAGGTTGTACTGGATTACATGATACCAGGAGATGGGGATTTAAAAAAAAATTAAATGTTAAGAAAAGTTTTGGATTTTCTATTTTTTTTTTTTACAAAATGCAGGGCAGTTTAACAATTATTGGTGAAGAAAGTGAAATTGGCAAATTCAGATTTGAATTTGATTTTCAGCCAAGTCTGTTGGCGTTCATTTCACACAAATTCCCTTGGGAAAGGTGTGAATCAAATTTTCTCCACAGCTACAAATAAATAACAGGGCAATTGGAGATTTTAAGCAATCTCATCATCATCAGGCTGTGCGGACAGGCCAGAAAACCATGACTCTTTCTCTCTCTTCAACTGTCACTATCAGTCATTGCCCCTAAGTTTTCCATCTCCTAAACTGGTTACCTAGCCATGGTTAAAGAGTCCAGTCTGCCATACTATTTACCCAAACCTGGAGGGACAGTAGTTGGATGTATACCTTTCCCAAAGTTATTAGTGCTATGCAAACAGCCTCGTCCAGGATTTGAACTTGTGTCAATGAGTCCATTTCCTACGACTCTAATCATAATGGCATGCATCTCCAATATATATATGAGTGTGTGTGTGTGTATAAGATAAATGGAAAAATATAAATATATTTGTATGGATGAAATTTATATGTTGAAATGTGTTTTATCAGGAGTTTGTTTACATAGAAGGCATTCTGATTAAAAATTATTTTAAAAGTAAAATAAAATAATAATAATAGAAAACCATATGTGAACATGTCTTCTTCAGAGAAGAATGTTTTGATTTTTAAAAAAGAAAAAGAAAATTGGGTGATACAAGAAATTCGAAAAACACTCATGTAAAATGGAATGTTCTTAAAATATTTTTGAAAGTGTTTCTTGGATTGAAAAATAATATGGAATTATTTTTAACCATTCACGTTCTAATCCTTGAAAAGAAACAGAGAAGTATAAAAAAAACATTTGAATAACTAGTTGTTATGTATTTTGGTGAAATATTTTTGGTTTGAGAATAAATTTTGGGTGCTTATAAATTTAAATGTATAATGATAAATTCAGAATTTTATGTTATTTAAGGAGGTAGGATTATAGGTGTTTGTCTTATTTAGTAGGTCCATTATCTATACTAGCAAATATTTGCACCCTCTGAGCGAAAGTATTTAAGTTTTGATGTAATAAAATATATTAAATTAGAAAGGCTAATGAAACTAAATAAGAATGCAGATAAAAAGATTTGAAACAGAGGGGGGTATAATCAACAAATAGAACAACTGAAACTTATTCTTCCATCACTCCCGTCTTTCATTTCTAAATTTTCCTAATTTAACTACAAAATTATTATATATTTAAAATGGGAAGTAAAGAATAAAACCACAGTTATTTCTTCTTGTTAATAGATTTCTTTTAAGATTTATTCTTGAGATTTTTGCTCAATTTCATTAAGATAAACCAACCAATTAGGAATCAATAATACCAAGCACATATCTATTAAAATCAAATTTGTAATATTAATATGCAATTAACCTTCCCGTTCCACTGTACCACCATTTTGTTGTATATATATAATACAATTGCATATTATTAGTATGTAGATAAGGCCAACAGTATTAATAATGTAAAACAATTTTATTAATAATTGAGGTTTAAATAAAGATAAAATCATGGAGAATGTGATGTAAATAACTAAGGTGATATAGTTTCGGTTACAGACAAACACACATCTCCATTATAATAACTAGCAAAATAAAAAAAATGCCCTCTGGGTGACGTAAAATAAATATTGCCTGAGGGGATGGGAGTTGAAAATTTAATATCAGAGAGTTTGTATCATTAGTAAGTAAATCATCAAATTTATTAAGGGAGTAAAAATAAAATAAATTTATTAAAGGAGTAAAAAAAAAAAAAAAAATTGAAATGGAAACTTAGTTCTGATAACTTTAAATATATATTAAAATAAAACAAACTAGATAATACCAGGTATGTATCTATTAAAACTTGTTTAAAAAACCAATGAGGACTGTCTAACATTGCATGCTCAAATTTTGAGTGTATTCTATTTATGATGATTTTAGGCAGTGACATAGTTTTTGTTACAGACAAAAACCGGAAGCGAATCTCCATTATTAATATATATATATATATATATATTATATATATATATACACATATATGTTCATGATTATATATATATATATATATTAGTATATATCATTAATAGTTGTGTGTGCTAGTGCTAGTGAAAAGGGGATAGACTCTTTCTGTTTAGCTGATACCAACAGTAGTCATTCCACCTACTATTTATGACGATTTTAGGCAGTGACATAGTTTTTTGTTACAGACAAAAACCGGAAGTGAATCTCCATTATTAAATATATATATATATATATATATATATAATATTATATATATACACATAATATGTTCATGATATATATATATATATAATATATATATATATTAGTATATATCATTAATAGTTGTGTGTGCTAGTGCTAGTGAAAAGGAGATAGACTCTTGCTGTTTAGCTGATACCAACAGTAGGTCATTCCACCTACTTTAAGTTTTACATTTTTGCATATATATTTATCCTAGCGATAAAATATAAGACATCTTGTTTTAATCTAGAGTAGAGAATAGTCAGTAATGATAATGTTATTTGTATTAAAACTCAATAAAGACATCATTATGGAATGTCCATTGAATAAGAAGGGAGTTGCCAATGTTACATCTTTGTGGCAGCTGTTTTCATTTTGCTTTACAAGAAAGAGAGACACCATTGTTGGTGATCATTTCTAAAGAGCAGAGATTACAGTTTGGATATAACCTTTTCGATGTCTCCGGCTTATCAACACAATATTCTTTTTTTTTTACTGTACAAGTATCCAGGTAAAAGAAAATATATGCAACTAGTTCAGTTACCTATTTACATAAGGTAATAGTTCTTTTCTAAGGATTCTAATCTATTCTTTATTATTAATAATATGCTTATCACATCGGATTAGTTCACCAATTCTCTGCCCTGTCTGTCAGGGCTGTAGAATGCACCAACTGCACCTCTGCAGAAGGATAAGATCCTCTCTCCAATGGTGTTACCTGTTGGTCATGGGTGGCGATCCGTGATACTTAAGGACGGAATCCTGGTGGATGAGCAGTCCATGACATGCAACACTTCACTTTAGCCCTTACTTAGGCTAGACAGGCAGTTGGAGAGGCACTTCCGATCAATCGGTTGGTTACATGAAGCCCTACCACCTATAGGATTGTCCCCTTATGGCAAACCCCCAATCATTTTCATCATATATGTACTAGAAATCAATAGCTGAGAGTCATAGGGGCCTGAGTATGATTTTAAACTGCATCTAATGGGGAAGTTCCAGTTCTGGAACTCTGGGGAATGTGGAAGTACTCGTTTATTGCTATTACTACCAGGTCCACCCTGCCTGGAGTGGTAGTACCTGTTAGGGTCCAATCTATGGGTTAAATAGAAAAAATGTGTTTAAAAAAAGAAATAGAGTTTTAAAAAAAAATTTCCATACCCATCAAGAATGAATAGAACAAAATGTCTTCGGCACAATCCCCACCCCCCTAAAAAAAAAATCAACAAGGGTTGACATGCCATAAAATCCACCTCTTCTAAGACAACATTCTGGAGCATTACTATAAAGACAAAATCTTGACTCATCTGACTGTATTATTCTCTCAAACCAACTTTCAATATCTCCAGGTCTTCAACACAATATTCATTTTTACTCTTCAAGTATACAGATTTAAAAAAAAAAGAAGAAAAATGAATAAAAGTAGCTGAACTACTTGTCTACATCAGATAATATGTCTCATATTTGAATTAGAGATACTGCTGGTACCATGTAATCCAGTACAATCTGCCATATGTTACTACAAGAGGATTGACAAATAACTTCCATTATTGAGAGAGATGCCATGAAGTGAAATACTCTGGACGGCACCCTGATGACCTAACAGGACATGGAGAGAAGGTGGGTGCTGCCAAATAAACTCTATTGCTTTCAGATTTGGGGTTTATGTGTTGTATGTGAGTGAGTTTCATCTGTTGGTAAAATGAAAACAATTCACAAAATAAAGAATCTCATGCACTATTTCTTTGCATTTATCAGTTTTATTTTCTAGTAGAATATCATTCAATAAAAATAGATATTATGGTATTTGCCTCTCATTCCACTTATGAGGGCATGACACAAGGACATTTTTATGTGGGCCCACCCACAAGCCGAAGCTCATGGCTGGTAGGCACAAAAAATGCATTGATCCCGTCGGCATTCCTCCTAAAGGGGGGCGCCTCAGGCGTTAAGCAATAAACCCAGCCCTGCCCCTTTAAATCAAGGGGGCAGGTGTTGCCTGGGGGGATAGCCCCCTGGGATCAATGCTGTTAATTCATATTAACAAACACAGGCCCCGAAAGGCTTGTGGTATTATAATATTATATATATTATATATATCTATAAAAAATGATTATTATTGGGTATTATTTATTACCAAACTCAACAGCATTTTAAAACTCAAACAAAAAATAATATGAATATGTATATACTCCGTATAGATATATTTAATTTATTCAAAAGTGTTTCAGTAGTTTGGCAATAATAATATCTATTTTTATTGTATATATATTTACCAGCCCCTCCGCACAAGCAGGATGTGACACAAGGTCAATTTCTTAAGCGGAGTTCAACAGGTTTGAATTCAGAGTTTGCCTTTCTCCTAGACCAGTTGTCTAACCAGGGTTAAAGAGCCCAGTCTGCCCTATTATTTACCCATAGCTGGAGGGAGAGTAGGATTCATATCTTTCCCAAGAGTATTAGCGCTAAGTGAAATTCAATTACCACGTCCAGGATTTAAACTCGGGGCGACAAATCCATTTCCCATGACTTTAACCATTACACCACGCGCTTCCAATTTTTATTGTATAATGTTCTACTAGAAATAATAAAATCTTGGTATCTTTGGTTTAGAAGAACATATGAATTTGTGTGTTGCATGTGTTGGTAAAATGAAACATTCACAAAATAAAGAAGCTTACACATTGATTTTTTTTTCATGAACCAGTTTTATTTTATTTTATATTCTATGGAAGAAATTTTTCATGGTATTTATCACTCAGTTCTTTGTGTGAAGGGTTAGGATAATTTGGGTACAAGCACGGGGCCAAGTGAATGTGTCGCATTTAAACTTTCTAACCAAAAATATGAATATATAACTGTACAAAAATAAGTATACTCCTTACATAGATTTGTGCAATTTGCTTTTTACTAACAGTGTTTCAATGCTGATAGTTTTGATAATAAATATGATGAAATGAATGGACAGATGTCAAAAAAACCCTATTCTTTCTTTGGTTATTTCCTATAACTCCAACATAAAAACGGGAACCACTCTGATTGACTGATAAATTATTTATTTATTTTCCCATTAAACTAACCCGTCTTCTTTTTTTCTTAGTAGATCAATAAATAAATAAATAATTTATCAGTCAATCAGAGTGGTTCCCCTTTTTTATGTTGGAGTTATAGGAAATAACCCTTTCTTTTCTCTAAAGCAGTTGTTCTTAACCTTTTGTTACCTATGGGCCCCTTTGATTTGTTTCTTTAATCTGGTGGACCCCTCACCCCCCCCCCACCCCAATAGCCATTTTGATGTTTAAAGTCCTATTGTATTTTATAATTAAACAATTTTTTGTTTGCCTGAACAACAAAAAAATGTTATATTGTCCATGGGGGGTGGGGGACATATGCCCCCCCACCCCGATTAAAAAACTCTGCTCCAAACAATGTTTATTTCATATTCATTGTTGTCAATTAAAAAAAAAATGCACAAGACAATTACACATTTTTCTGAGAAAATCCACACATTCATCTCTTCCTAACTCTATATTATACAATGAAAATTGGTCTTAAAAAGTTATTTCATGAGTGTGTGTGTTTATATATATATAAGGATAGGAGGGTTGGAGTAAATCCGACAGAATGTGGTAAAGAATAAAGGAAAAAATGGACAAAAAGAGCAAAACTCAAACAAGTAGATGTAGGAGATATATTTTGTTCTGCATTGAGCAGGACTTCCTCAATCGTTTATTAATGGCTTTAATAAATGACTGAGGAAGTCCTGCTCAATGCAGAATGAAATATATCCTACATCTATTTGTTTGAGTTTTGCTCTTTTTGTCCACTTTTTCCTTTATTCTTTAACATATATATATATATATATATATATATATATAATAAAAAGTGACAAACTTCTTTTCCCTTGTTACTTAAAGACTTCCTTTTTGCAAAATAAATTCCATTTCTGATGAAGCTATCCTTATAGTAAATTTAATTTTCTGAATTTTCCTTTTCTCATACAGTCAGATTTTATTCCAAACCTTATATATATATATATATATCTGTGTGTGTGTGTGTGTGTGTGTGAGTATTATAAAAGTGAATGATGAACATAATTAAATTCAAATGTTCATTCTTATAAAGCCTTCTGAAACCAACAGATGCGAAAAATATAATTGAATTTATTTGTTTGTGCTTGTTATTCACTTTTCCAATACTTTTCCTCACATTTTGTTGGATTTTTCCTAATCTGTCATTTCCTATATATATATAATATAAAGGTTTGAAATAAAATCTGACAGTATGAGAAAATTAAATTGATGTGCATATATATTATATATATATATATATATATTATATATATTATATATATATATAATATATATCATAGGTGTGTGTAAAAGTTTTAAACATTCCTTTATGAAAAACTTGAGACTGAATACATGGCTGAAAAATGTTTTTTCTTACCTGGAAACTCTAACACACACCAAGTATGTTTACATTTTTTTTTTACCAATTTATCGCAATATCTAATTATTGATTTACCTGTGACACTATCATCTGATTTGCGGTTTAATCTACTATTTTATTTACATTTACAATTTTTCTATTTATTTTTTCCTTTCTTTCTTGCTTGACATTTTCTGATACAAGATTTTACCCCAAGAACTTTGAGCTGATTTATTAAAGGAATCCCAAAACATTTCTTTCTATTTCAATAGACATCAAACAGTTTTGAAAATCTGTGTTTTTTCTACAATGTTCTTGTTCTTTGAATTTTTGTTTTTTAATTTTTATTTCATATTCCAATAATACGATTCTCTATCTTGTTTTTTTTTTTTTTTTTGTTTTTTTTAAAGATTTTATTGTAACTCTTTCACTACCAAATTTTACAGAAAAACAGAAGTTTTAGAATATTGCATGAAACTGACAGTTATGGGTCTGCAAAAGTTGGTTGAGCTTTATGGCATGTCAACCCTTGTTGTGTCATTTTATGCCGAAGATATTTTTGTTTTATTAGTTCTTGATGGGCACTCAATTAGTTTTAAACACATTTTATTCTATTTAACCCATAGATGGAACCCTAACAGGTACTACCACTCCGGGTCAGAATTGACCTGGGAACAATGGTGATGAAGAGTTGCTCCACATTCCCCAGACCTGGAATCTCACCATCAGATAGAGTTTAATGCCATACCCAGGACATGAAGACCCTTAGCCACCACCTTCTAGCACCCATATGATAAAAAGGGTTGGGGCTTGCCATAAAGGCAATAGGGCTGGGACAATCATATAGGTGCTAGTACTTGACATGACCAACTGA
Source organism: Doryteuthis pealeii (assembly GCA_023376005.1). Taxonomy (NCBI): domain Eukaryota; kingdom Metazoa; phylum Mollusca; class Cephalopoda; order Myopsida; family Loliginidae; genus Doryteuthis; species Doryteuthis pealeii. Next base: position 39,943,070 of record CM042142.1, read on the forward strand.
TTAATTAGTGGGGGGCCTCTCCAACTGCCTGTCTAGCCTAAATAAGGGCCAAAGTGGAGTGTTGCATGTTATGGACTGCACATCCACCAAGATTCTGTCCTTAAGCATCACAGATTGCCACCCACTGCCAACAGGTGGCCCCATCTGGAGAGGTGCAGTCAGTGTATTCTTAAGCCCCAGCCAACAGGGCTGGTCTGCTAATGAGGGTTAGTAAACTATGGTTTTTTTTTTTAGGTTTTATCCTTCTCTGTATCGAGATAAAATTTGAGTAAAGATACTATTTTAGCAAATTGCACATTTACGTCTCTTTGTTTTCCAGTGGGTAAATAACACATTATTGGAAATGTAAGTGATGTAATAGTTATTGGTAAATAAACAATTTTGGGGGGTTAGGAGGAAAGTGGAGGAAGAGGGTAGTTTTCAGAGTATTTATGACTAATGAGAAGAGGACCCTTTGGTTTGAATTCAGAGTTTTACTTCTCCTAGACCAGTTGCCATACTGTCATAACAAAAAAAAAAAAAAAAGGTTACAAAAAAAGGAATAACCAAACAGAGGTTGGAAATGAAATGGAATTTTTATAAAATTAAAAAAATAAAATACTTGCCAGTGGCATCAAGAAGGGTAAACCATTGCTAGTGGTATCAGACTACTCAGTCAGCATAATATTCCTGTATTTATGAGTACTGGAACATACCCATTAATCTTCATAGGTAGGGTATATAACACATACCAAAATTAAAGAGCCCAATCTGCCCTACTATTTACCCATAGCTGGAGGAAAAATAATTGGATTTGTATCTTTCCCAAATATGAAATGCAAATAGCTGCATCCAGGAATTGAACTCATGTCACCGTGTTTATTTCTTATCAAGATAACCATTACACCATGTGCTTCCCACTGAGTACAAGAAATAGAATCAGCAGGCAGAGTTCAAATCCTAGCTAAGACAATTTGCATTCACTTTATGCTAATTATGAATCAATCTCTCTTTAGCAAGGTGATGATGATGACAGCTAAAACAAGCATCATTAGCAAGTGCAGGCCAGTAATGGCGATTTATGACAAATTCTCTGCATGGTTCAAAGACCACAAAATTAGCAGAGTAACAAACACTTTGATGATGACAGTGAACACATAATTAAAAGAAAAAGAAAAAAAAAAAAAACAAAAAAAAAAAAACTCAGGCATGATGCCAGTTAAGTTAACAATAACATTGCTAAGTCATCTTTTTAAAAAACAAACGGTTCTTGTGAATTTATTGAAACAACTTAAAAAGAAAATTAAACCTCGTACTGACTTTGAATATTAAATTTTGACAATCAAAAAGATACCATTTTATTAATTAATTTTTGATTAGTATTTTCTTTCATCTTTCTCAACTTAGTTGCTTTTTGATGCAACCAACTCCAGTAATTATTTCTAAGACAACAAATAGCAGCACATATTGGAGAGAGGATAAGCTATTAGTGAAAATGGAATTAAGGTCCTTTTTTTTTTTGCCTCAGAGAAGCTTGATTATCCATACCATATAAGCTGCTTTACCAACTAAGCTATGAGAGCCATTGGAATAAAAGAAGCCTATATTACAGTTAGGCTTCTTCAATTCCAGTGGCTCTCAGAGCTTAGTTGTTAAATTTCACATATTTTGTTCAAAACTTAATCTCTGTCTCATCAGTGCCACCTAGAAGCCAGGATGAACTCATAAGTGATGTTCTCCTGTGGACACCTATACATGGACACACCAGTGTGCGCAGACTAACAAAAACTTACATCAATTAGCTGTGTGGATTCTGGATGCTGTGCAAGAGACCTTCCAGGGCGAATGACCAATAGGTACAGGTGATGAGAGAGAGAGAGAGAGTCAGGTGAATTTGAGCATTTGGAGAAGTAAGGATGAACTCATGTGATGTTCCTCTGTGGACACCTACACATGGACACACCAGTATAGCCGATCAACAAAAAACAAATGTCAATTAGTTTGTATGGAGTCTGGATGCTGTGAAAAAGACCTGCCAGGGGTGATGGGTGCCAAGAGAAATTCAGGGGAATCTGTGTTGTCAATGTGACCTGATGATGATTTTAAATAGTAAACTATTTTAAAAAAAAATGAAACTGTTGAAAAAGTTTTTTAAAAAAAGGGTAATTTATGCGGAAGTGCGTTCCGCCTCAAGAGTTGCTGCCCGGTGACTATTAAAATAACAACCTAGCTCAGTCTATTCAAAACTATCCATCTACCTATCTCAATTTGTTCATATTTATCTATATTACTTTAAATACTAAGATTTTTTTATTATTCATGTTTGTTTAATGTCTTGTTTTTAGTTTAAATAAACAAGAATTACGACAAAAAAAGAAGTGACCCCACCCCCAAATACATTTACTTGTCGAAAATATCTATCTATCTATCTATCTCCATTTGTTCATATCTATCTATATTATTTTGTTTGTTTATCTATCTATCTACTCAGTCTATTCAAAACTATATATCCATCTTCATATCTAAACAAGAATTTCAACAAATTACGATAAATAAACAAGAATTACGACGAGCCGGGGTTGTTATTTTGATAGTCACTGGGTAGCAGTTTTTGAGGCAGGAGACTGGGATGCACTTCCTCATAAATTACCAAAAAAGTTCAAAAGAAAAGAAAACTGCTAAAGAATGCAAAGAGTTAACAGTTATGTGGGTGGCATTATCTGACCAGCCCCTGCCACCACCTAGATGGCTGATTGAGTCTGGTGAACTCAGAAAGTCTTGGATAATGTCTGTTTTCAATTTAGGGTGCTGGATCAAGCATATTGTTGAAGTGAGTGAGTACACTGTTGAAGTGAACAACAACAACAATAACCAGCTAAGATTAAGTGAATTTGTACATGAACCAGTTGGTATATATAGCACTCAGGAATATTCCATATTTGCATCTGGGTAGACCATTCCTTGAGTGCTGATTGGCTGCTGACTTTAGTGTAGTTATGGTGCTTAGATAAAAAACCCCACTCTGTATTATGCTTGTGGCAATGCAGCAATCGTATTTAAGTTACAGCTTGCTTGCTACCTTTGTCTGCCAATTTGATGGTAATTGGGCTTCTACACATATCTTGTTATAATTCGCCAATTGGATGAGACATTGAAATATCATTAAATTTTGTGACAATAATAAAAAATGGTTCAGTATTTTTCACTGTCTGTTTTCTTTTGTGTAATATCGTACTTCATCTAAAAAAATAAATAAAATATAATATACTCAGCATTTTGCATTTTTTTTTTCTGTAGCAGTCTCAAAAAAAAACAAAAAAAAAAACTTTTCATTGTGAACAACATTGAAAAGTTCTGAGACTAATGTTGTCCTCCAGGAATATAATTTATACATTGTGCAGCAATATTTTTTTGTTGTTTTTGTCTACCATAGTTGCCACATATCTGATATGAGAAGAGAAAATTAACAGTTGTATTTTTAGGGCAAAATAGAACAAAGAGAAGAAGAAGAAATGTAACAGTGTGAGTAATTTTAAATTTCTCTTGAGATTAACAATTTCTGTGTTTCTTGATCAGATGTAGTGTAAAAATGTAATGGCCAAGTTATATTGGAAATAATCTCTAAACCACTTGGTCAATACAGTTCTTTCCCTATCTAACGCTAAGAGTCATAATTACTTGTTATGGGCCGTGTTTACAGACTTGGAAAATTACTTTTATTGCATTTTGGTTCTAATCAGGTGAGAAAAAATTTAGTTCCTGGTTAAGGGTAACATTAAAAGACTTCTTACGATGAGATAAAAAGTTAGGGAATCATAACAAGGCGGAAGCAGGGCCTGCATATACTACCCCCAAACGTACTGACTGGAGAGGTGGGGAGTCTGCTTGGGAGCCCTAGAAGGGTGGATTTTGTAGAATCAAGAATTAATACACACCTTTGCAAGAAAGTTCCAAGGAAGTGTTCAGTTGGCAGACAAAGGCGGGCAGCCAGGCTGTAACCAAATACAGATCCTGCATCTACTCCCATAACATTGCCATGTGATGGGTATATATGGATTAAAGTAATCACATCAAAACCAACAACCAATCAGAACCCAGAGAATAAGCTTGCCCAAGTTGCATAATGGAACATCTCAGCCTGCTATATAAAGCATCTACCAATCACTCTGGTATTCAAGCTGCCCGCCGTCGATTAAAAGGGGCAGGGCTGGGTTTATTGCCCAGTGCCTGAGGCGCCCCCTCAAGGGGAATGCCGAGGGGATCATCGACGCAATTTTTCAACTGCCACTCCACGAGCTTCGCCGTGGGTGCCACGTTAATAGGGACTTTTGCCTGACCGCGTACTGGTTGGTTACGCGGTAAATACAATTCAAGTTTGATTTGAGAATCACATAGGTGGAAAACTATAGTAACCAAACACCTTGGACTGTCAGTGTGCTACGCTACTCTAGACTTCCATATATATATATATAATTATATATTATATATATATATATGGAGTAAATATGGAAATAAAATCCGACAGTATTAAGAAATTTGAAAAAAACAAGTGTTCAAAAATAAGATGAATTATTTATCGATGCTTAAACGTTTCGGTTTCTTTTAAAACCTTCCATCAGGATGTATTATGGGTAAACATAAAACATCCATCAATTCTTCACCCCCCATAATACATCCTGATGAAGGTTTAAAAGAAACCGAAACGTTTAAGCGTCGATAAATAAATTCATCTTATTTTTGGAACACTTGTTTTTTCAACTTTCTAAATATATATATATATATTATAACATATATACTATATATATATATATATACATATCACTCTGGTACATGTTTTCCCCAAAAATAAGACAGGGCTTATAATTAAATTTCACTCCAAATATAAAACTAGGGCTTATTATCAGGGGGATGTCTTATCCCCCCCCCCAAAAAAACCCTTAAGAAACAACTTCACAAAAATGTAAATGAGAATGTATAATGATTGCAATTGCCTAACCTCTTGGCAAAAATTGTCCTAGACAGGTTGACATGCCATTAAAATCAATCAATTTGCCAGTAATGCTTGTATTTAATTTTGGCTATTGATGATACCTTTCTTACTTATTTCAAATAGGTTAGAGGTGCACGTTGTGTAATGGTTATCGTCATAGGAAATGGACACGGTGAAATGAAGTTTCAAATCCTTGACCTGAGCTCTTTACATTTCACACAGCACTAATACCCTTGGAAAAAGTAACAAATCCACCTATTCTCCCTCCACTATGGATAATTTGTAGGGCAGACTGGGCTTAACCTTGTTATGTCAACCGGTCAAGGAGAAAGAAAAGTCTGAATTCAAACCAAAGGGTCTCTCTTCTCATTAGTCAAAACCTACTTTGAGAGATCCTCCTCCTTCTTCCTTACTAATTTCCTATAGTAAATCATTAGCAATGTATTTATATTACAGCACAAACCTGCCAATAACACTTGCATTAATTGTGATCAGTGATGAACACTTTCTTCTTGATTTCAATTTTTTCTCATTATCAAGTGACGGAACAATCTAATGCCTACTAACAAAAACTACTCTATCAAATTTCATGCAACAATTAACTGATTGCCTCAAAGATCACAACGTAGGAGCCAATCTCCTTGTGGTAGAAAACTTTGAGTAGCAAGTTCAGTAGTTTTTTGTTAGCAAATATTATCAGCAGAGTGGGCAGAGTTGTCCCTATTATCAGTAGCAGCCAGCAACAAGAAGAGTCTATCCTCTTTTCACTACCTCTAGACCAAAGAGATTGTTTTTGGGCTTTGTGGTGTTTGTTGGGTTGTTTGGCGTGTGTGTCTGGGAGGTCAGTGACGCAACTACCGTACTGTCAGTGGCCAAGTGCTTTACTGCAACAGATCAAGCGATTACCGCAGCTGTGGTATAACTCTTGGTGCTGAGGTGGCGAGGATGCCGGTAGTGAGTGAGAACTCGTATACCTGGTGGGCTCCATGATCGCGGTGGGGATGGGCGGTTAGGTGGGAGTGTGGGTTGTGTGTGTTGGACTGGGAGGTGCGTATAGTGTGTGGTGGTGGTACCGGCTTTGCGTTTAACGCTGAAGGATAAGGTTCTAGCGTGCACGGTCTTACTCATCTTAGACACATAATCTTCCATTACAAGATAGTGTGGTGTGTTCATGGTTATGTGGAGTGAGCGCGGAAAGAAAGAATATCAAAGAAAATACGAAGATCCTTTTCTAGTACTCAGGTATAGAGAATGTCCGTTGGTTATTGAGGATCTAACAGACAGAGTGTCGCGTAGTCTGGTAGGATGATGTAGTGTTGTTTTCTCCTCTCGCTGTTCTGCTTCAATCTCTCTCTCTAATAGGTAGAATGTGATAGGACTCACACATATAGATACATATATAGAAGTGTATACGACATACACATACAGTATTTAGTAGTATTCCATGTATACAGACATACTTACATAATATATGTACTATTTTTTCCATGTATAAGAAGCGATATGGTCGCTCAGATGCTCATGTCAACGAGCTGAGATAGTGTGCTGGCACGACATGTTGGTAGTAGTAGTGGTATTTAATATGTATAGTAGTGGTGAATGAGGGGGTAGTAGTGTGAGTTGTATCGTTATTATGAGGTGTGAGTGGTTATTGACGGGGCTTGTTGCACTGTGTGTGGTGTGTGCGGATAGGGGTGATAATGGTGAGCGGGTGGTTGTTGTTGTGCGTGGCATTGTCGGCGGATGGTGTTTTCGGGAGATTTGATCAGGCGGTGTTGTGTTTAGTGGAGGTATTATAGTTTTGATGGCGCATGTGAAGGTAGATGGTGTTTGTTGAAGACTTGTGGATGAACAGTAGTGGTGGAGGGTTGTGAGTTGGCATGGGCTATCAGTTTGTGTATGTATGTTTCTTGGAATTAGCAGTTGTATAAGATATAATTTCTTGTTGTAGCGCGATGTTGAGCGGGACTGATAGCGCCTAAGGTTGTGAGTTCAGAGCTAGATTAGTATGCAGAGGATACTAGTTGGTGTTGAACGAGCTTTGTGTTATGAAGGAATAAAAAAGAGTAATTGAAGGGAGAGAGATAGTACTGCGGATATGTAGTTTCTCTTGGTGCAGGTGTAGTGCGGTATGGACTCGCTGACCGAAATTATAGATGAGTTGTAATGTGTTCTTCGCTTTTCGCTCAGAAGCGCTGTGTCATAGAGGGCTAAGACTAGGTGTGCTTGGCATGAGAATGGTAGGTCAGTCGGGAGATGCTTATGATTGGGCTAAGATATAAGTATATCCATGTTCCGAGAGTCGAAAGTGAGTGACATGAGGTTACGCGCCGTGTGTGGGTTCTTGCAGTTGTCTGAGGAGTTAGAGTTGAGTCTGTGTGCTGATGGCGTTGTTGAACAATGGGAAGATGAAGCGGGGGTTGAAGGTGGAATTCGTCCTGGTTATGAACAATTACGTGTTGGTTGAGTCCAAGGTCTTGAATTCAAAAGGTGAAGAAGTTCAGAATGCGTTGTTAAGGTACTGGGTGTGAGAGATTTTTGGTTGAGATTTAACGGATAGTGTAGCCTGCTGAAGCCCACGTCCATGGGCTGAAGTGATGTGTGAGTTGAACAGCTTGATGTCGGAGATGGCCATGCGTGGTGTGGTATAGCAGAGTAATTGGCGTATGGAGCTTGTGTGGGTAACCGGAGTGAGAAGTTCGTCTTGTCTGGCTGGTAGGCAGGGATGGGACGGGGTGTATGGTTCTGGTATTTTGTCGTTTTAAGCAGGATGGTGTTAGGATGTTGTTTGGAGCTGGTGTGGTTGCCTCAGAAGGTTGTTTGATCGCGCTATTGCTGAGTTGTGCTAAGCTTGCTAGTAAGTAGTGGTTAGAAGAGTGCGTCGGATGTCTGTTGCGGCGTGCGTGTTAAGTTGTCGTCTTGGGATTTTGTAAGGATGCGGTGGTGTGTGGGACGCCTAGGATATGATGTTGCAGGTAACGCATGTGGAGGTTGTTTTCGTTATTGTGAGTGTAGAGATTGGAGCTTGTGAAGAATGTGTTTTGACCCATTTTGGAGGTCATTAGATCAGGTTGTGTATGTATGGAGTGGTTGGGCAGGGCGTTGGTGAGAAGTAGCAAGAGGTCTGCAGCGGAAGAGATGTGGATGTAGATAGTGCGCTGCTTGTAGGTAGATTGTTTGGGAGGTGATTCATGAAGATCGCCCTCGGATGGTGTGAGGACAGAGATGGTGAGACGCGATAGGGCAAGTTGGTAGGATAGATGTGAGGTCTTCACTCTGATCAAAGGGAGCATAATGGTCTCACGTGTTGGGCAGGTTAAAAGCGTTGAGTTAGGGTAGTCTCATGGCTATTGAGCCTGTTCTGGAGAGGGGTGTGTAGAGGGTGAAGGCATGATGGAGTGATAGTAAGATAGATACGCGTAGTCGTGGCTTTAGGGAGTCCATTTTTGAGGGAGGAAGGATTAGTGCTTGTCAGGTTGTAGGGGAGAGGAGAAAGGTGGACCTGCTGGCCGTGTCTGGGACAGTGAATGTGGCGCTGTGTTGTAAGGTTGATTGTGTTGATAGTTGTGCCGTTTCGCGCTAAGCAGAGTATCTCCAGAGAAGAGAGCTGGATCGGCCTGCCTGGTCTGATGAGCGCTCAAGAATAAAGATCATAACTGATGAATGTTTGCATATGAGATAGTCTGTACTGTTCAGATGGAGTTGTGGGATGGTCGAGTATGTTGTTGCGTTTTTACTTTATGTTAATGTATACTAACTGTTTTACGTTAGTGTGTTTTGGTGGCGCAGCAAGGTCTCATGGGATGTGGTATTTTAGCTCTTGTGGTCAGACATCGTGTGCGTATAGAGTGAGGGATCGTGGACCAGAAGTGCTCAGATTTGAGCGAGTTTGGGATAGATTATTAGTGTTGTCGTTGTCTCAGAGACGGGATCTGGGTGTTGCTATGTTAGAGGATAGTTTGAGTGTGGGGAGTTGGCGAGTCAGATGTGTATAGATAGCGGTGTGATCTACCTGTGCTTATTCTATGAGCTAGGCCGTGTGCACGGGCGTGTGAGAGGTCGTTAGTGACGTTGGTGGGTGGGATGGAGATTGGTTGTTTGCGGATGTGTAGTGCGCTTTGGTAAGGTGATTAGTGCAATGTGAATGATTGCACGAAGTCGGGTTTTGGGGTCATAGGGATTTGGGAGGACGTCGCTGGCGGACCAGTGTGGTCTGGCGGGTCCGTGTCTGAGGTGGGAGGGGATGGCATGTGATTCCTATCTTGGATGATAAGTTCACTTATGCAGACGCCGTCCTAGTGAGTCAGCTGAGTGAATAGCCGTGTATGTTGATTTACAAGTGTTAGTCGCTGTGTGTTTCTTTTCGTCAGTGACTGTATTGTTCGGCTAACAAGAGATGGTGTCTGGCTGAATATGAGAGTGCAGTAGTCAGTTTCCTACTATTTAGCGCCATACTGTGGGGAGGAGAGGGGGGATTAGTCTGAGTTCCGATCGGCTGTTTGTACCAGGAAGGAGAAGCTCAGCGTCAGTGAAGTGTAAGTCAGGTCTGATCGATATACGCGGTAGTGGTCCATGAATTAATGATTGTCGGTGGGTTCGGTGTCCAGATGGTTAGTTCGGAAGTTGATTCTGTGCAGTTTTTTCTGACCGTGTGGTGGTGCTCATGGGGCATGATGGGGTCGTGGGAGAACTGCACGCAGAGTTGTAAGTTCATGGGCGACTGTGGGTCTTGAGGGGTATGATGCGGTACAGAGATGTCTGGGTTTGTAGTAGCTGTGTCGAGTCACTCTTGGTTGCCAGAATGGTGCGATGGACGCATCGTGAGTTAGGGCATCGTTTGTTTGTCTGCGTCGGATCGAGTGTAGGTGTAATGTTTTTGGAAATGCGGATGCTCTTTGGCCAGCGGTGAGAAAGGGCTTAAGTAAGATATAGTGCTGTGGTAGGTGGTCGGCGCTGTGAGTTAGTGGTTGGAGATCGGTTATGGGTAAGAGCGTAAACTGTCCTGGGCATGTCTATTGCTCGAATGGATTGGTGGCCTTATCTGTAGAGTCAGCGGTGATGTGTTTGATAAGGTCCAGGTATGATTTTAATCCTATGTCGCCTCGTATCGGTGGTAGGCGGACGCGGAAGTCGTAGTGTTAGCAGTTTATTGAAGTTAGGTGTATAGCGGCCAGGTACAGGTTGCAGGTTGATGATTAGTGGGTTGGTTGAGTGTATTATGATGAGGTATGATTGCAGGCAGCAGAGTACTGCCAGTGATGATCACCATGGTTATTGCCGAGTCTATAAAATAGGAGCGGGTATCTAGCACACACACCTTATATATAAAATTTCCTCAACAACACAGCTTAGGATAATCTGATCTGTGTGGTAAAACATCTGGGAGCTGATGGTAGGTTTGGTTCACCTCTGCAAAAACAATCTTCTTGGGTCTCAATTTTTCTGACCTTTTCATACACATTAAAAACACCAGCTTAGTTCAGACGGCCCTAGAATCGCAAAGATTCTGGGTTTGATACTGCGGGTCCTCACCAAACTCAGCACATGAGTAGCACAACTTGGGTAATCTTGATCTGTGTAGTAAAACATTTGGGAACTGATGGTAGATGTTGCATTCCAGCCCCAGCAATAATTGCCTTGATTCAAGAGCTAGCAAAATGGGATAGACTCCTTCACTGTTTGGCTGATACTGACTATAGGCCCACTCTGCTGACGACTATTATTCTTATCAGTAATTGGATTTCCTTTGCTTTGCAATCTTGAAAGCCATCTATACATATATAATGGGCAGTTATGTGTATATGTATGTCTGGAGGAAACTTCAAAAATAAAACATAAAAATAAATATATATACACATTTAATATCACCAGGGCTTGTTTCTTGATAAAAAAAATAATAGAGATTTGATTTATCTTTGGGAAGATAATTAAAAAATAAAATTTAAATGATAACAGCATGGATTTTTTCTTTCATTTAATATTTTAGATAGTAGACATTAAAATTTAATTTAAGAGTAGCTGGATCAATGCAAGGTCTATTTTTTTTACATAGGGATTTAAATGGGGCATCCCATGAGGATTCAACTCACGATTTAGTAATAATGGATCTGCGGGACTAATTTAAAAAAATCCATCTCTACCCTGGCGACGCCGGGTAGCCGCTGCTAGTTCTGGTTTAAGCCTAGCATTATCAGACTCACTCATTGATAATTACCTAATACACTATAGAATATGAATCATAATGCATGTATTATGTCTTGCTGTCTTTAGGAGAACTTATATAGAAAAAAAAATGAATCATAAATTTCGGACAGAGATGGGATAGTGTCTATGAAATAAAAAGTTTTACATTTCTATATAACATGAAGCCAAATAAAAAAAAGAAAAGAAAAAAAAAAAAGAGAAAAATGGTAGAGCGCAAGAAGTTGTGTTGATGCAAATATGAGTATGTAGTGCCAGTTTATTTTCAGGAAAGAAATTGTGTGAGAGAGAAGAGAAAAGAATCAGTATACCAATGAAATGAGTAAAGATATGCATGAGACACAACACTATATATTTATATATATATATATATATATATATATATATATATATATATATATATAGTATATAACACACACACAGTTATTTCAGTTCTGAGAAAATTTCTATAAGTTCTTTTTATATCTTCTGACAGAATGATGATTTGACAATATGTTCATGTGATCAAACAGACCAATATTATTTGATGTAGAGAACTCTGACAGAATATTCCATTTCAAACAATACATATTATTTTCTACTGTAATTATCAGCATTATTTGTTTTTTTATATTCATTTCTTATGACTTTATAAACACTGTTACATTTGTGAATATTTCTTTTTAAGATTAATAGTCATTAGATCTGACCAGTCAAAAAAAAAATAAATAAATAAGCGCCAATTTAGCTCAAGTAAGTAGAGCATCCGCTTAGGAACCACACAGGGTTTCAGGTTTGATACAAGCCCTCACAACTTAGTGTATGAGTATCACAGCTTGGATCTGTGCGGTAAAGTGGGGAGTTCATGGTAGGTCCTGTGCTCCACCTCAGATGCAAAACAAATCTCCCCGGTCTAGTGAGAAGAGGATAAAACTCTCACTGTCCGGCTGGATTACCGACAATAGGCCACTCTAACGACTTTACTTATTGAAAATAATATGATATTTAACAAACCGAGTAACAAATACATCTAATCAGTAAGATTGAGCATAGATAACAACTCTATATGGAAGCAACTAATTGTAAAACACACAGCCATCTGAATAAGTTAAGATTATTACCTGAGTGAACATAAGGGGAATGAATAAGGTCTGAAAGAATGAATGTATATATAGTAAAAAACATGAGGAAGGACAGAGAAGATAAATGATGAAACATTGTGATAAAGACAATAAAGAAGGAAATTGGTCAGAATGAATCAATGTATAATAGTAAAAACATGAGGAAGGCCCGAGAGGACAACAGATGAAAACATTGTGGATAAAGACAATAAAAGAAGGAAGTTGGTCAGAATGAATCAATGTATAATAGTAAAAATATGAGGAAGGCCAGAGAGGGCAACAGATGACATTGTGATAAAGACAATAAAAAGAAGGAAATTGGTCAGAATTGAATCAATGTATAATAGTAAAAATATGAGGAAGGCCAGAGAGGGCAACAGATGAAACATTGTGATAAAGACAATAAAAAGAAGGAAACTGGTCAGAATGAATCAATGTATAATAGTAAAAACATGAGGAAGGCAGAGAGGGCAACAGATGAAACATTGTGATAAAGACAATAAAAAGAAGGAAATTGGTCAGAATGAATCAATGTATAATAGTAAAAATATGAGGAAGGCCAGAGAGGGCAACAGATGAAACATTGTGATAAAGACAATAAAAAGAAGGAAACTGGTCAGAATGAATCAATGTATAATAGTAAAAACATGAGGAAGGCCAGAGAGGGCAACAGATGAAACATTGTGATAAAGACAATAAAAAGAAGGAAGACTGTTCTGAATGAATCAATGTATAATAGTAACAAGATGATGAATTCTGTAGGATATAGCAGTTAGAGTGTTGTAAGGAAAATAAAGATGGGTAAATTATAATAGTGATTAATATAATCTCAGATTTTGTAAGTGAATACAAAAAAAAAGGAATAAATGAAAAAGATTGGGTATTAAATTTCCAATTTTTTTTCCCCTCTGCTTGATGAGTAATTTATATAAATATTATACCTTTCAGGTGGTCACATTTTTCCAAGTAAGTTTAATCAAGTAAGCAGTAGGTAAATAAAATTTTAAAAAAAACATTTATTTCTCCAAGAGGAAGGGAAAAAGATTTTAAAGTCTCTATTTCCTCTTAAAAGATGCTTGATTATTTCATTATCATTGCAAAAGTTCTCAGGAAATTAACCAGAAAATTATTGGTGCAATGCTGTGGTTACTTGGATCAATTGGTTTTTAGGTTGGAGCTTCTTTATCTCTGAATGTTTGAGAGGAGGCTTGATGATTAGTATTATCTGCGTTATTCGGACTATTGTCTTCATCTTTGTTGTTATCTGTACAACTCCTGATGGCCCCTGATTATGACAAGAAGGTTCCCGATTATGACAAGAAGGTTCCTGAGTTCAAAAAGAAGGTTCCCGAGTCTGCAAAGGTTCCCAAGTTCGACAAGAAATACCTGAAGAAGGCCGGAGGGCACATCATCCGAAATGTACAGATAACAATGAAGATGAGGACAATAGTCCAAATAATGCAGATAATACTAACTTTTTTTATCCATTTACATTAGATATTTATTAGATCCACAAGATGCAATGCTGAATAATTCACTTTCATGGTATCTCTCAGGGTAATGACATTCATTTGGCAGTGCCCACCTCCTCCCCCATATACTGTAAGGTCATCATCAAGATCCAAAGTTGAGTAATTTTTCTTCCCAAGGCAATGGAAATTACTTGGTAATGCCCATCTCCTCTCACTTAGTAATTCTCCTACAAGGCACCTCCCATGGCAATAGTAGTTACTTGGGGGTGCCCATCTGTTCACCAAGTAACATGGGCCAGGTTGTAATGGGTTATATGTTACTAGCGGCAATGGACGTGCATGGGCTAATGGTTAGAATCATAGGAAATGGACTCGTTGACCCAAGTTCAATTCCTTGACCAAGCTGTTTGCATTTTATATGGCACTAATACTCTTAGGAAAGGTATGAATCCAAATTTCCCACCAGCTATGGGTAAATAGTAGGGAAGACGGGGCTCTTTAACCATGGCCAGGTAACCAGTCTAGGAGAAGGAAAACTGAATTCAAACCTGTTAAACTCCTCTTAAGAAATTGACCTTGTGTCGCATCCTGCCCATGCGGAGGGATTGGTAAATATATATATGGTACTAGCAGCAAGAAACTGGTGTGATCTATGTAATAATTTGGATCAAGCCACTTATTTTCATTTTTGTACAAATTTCCTTGGTAAAAGGCATGAATCTATGCCTCCTTGAGCTTTGTTTCATTTCTAGATATCTTGAATATCTCAAATGGTAGAAGATGTAATTAATAGTCAAAAGAGTTTGCAGTTCCACTCCATATACAGAAGAAATTTTCACCACATATAAAATAACAGGAAAACAAGTATTATTATTTTACTAATATGACAGGACCATGTATGTATGACTAGAAGTGGCTACCAAATGTTGCCCCCCCAAAAAAAAAAACCCCTGGTGTATTGATTTGTTTACTTTTGAGATTTACAAATGCTGGCCATTTTTAAGTCGAATGGCAATGCAATTTCTATGTATATTTTAATTTTTAAATATCTTTAATTATAAATAAAATCTTCATAATTTTTGCACAAATAGCAAGACTGGTGATATTTATGTGTATATATATATTTCCATTGTCACTAATTATTTTTTTTTGTAAGTTTTCCTCTGGACATACAAACTGCACTTTTTATATATGTATAGATTGGGTACTTCATCTAGGATCAGAGTGTAGTATCTGTGCACTCTGTTGAGGCATAAAAAATGTATATGAAATACATTGAAAATATTTAGGAGATGCTGGCAAAATTCACTCTGGATAATCTAATTTTCCTTACTTAAAGATACAGCATATAACATACTTTTTTTTAAACCTTAGAATTGGAATCAGAATATTAATACAAATAAAAAATAAATATTTGCTGTTCCTGAAAACATATTTGCTTATAATTGGATGAAACTCATACCCAAGAAAAAAATCAGAACTATAAAAAGTGTTTAGAATATCATAAAGAAGATCTATATTATATATATATATATATATATATATATATATATATATATATATGAGAGGTTAAGTAAACAAACAAATGTGTTTATTTTATATGGCTTTAAAGCTGACAATTTTTGGGAGGAATATGTACTTAATTGAAGTCATACCTAATTTTGGAAATTAAATTAGTTAATAATTAATAGAATTTTAGGTGGGCATATATGTTTAAAATGTAAGGCTAAACGAATCAAGAAAATGTCAATCCCTGAATGTACATTTCGACCTATTAGGTCTATAACCTTGCTGAGAGACCTAATAGGTCGAAATGTACATTCAGGGATTGACATTTTCTCGATTCGTCCTTTATATATGTAGACTAGAAGCAGCTACCCGGTGTCGCCTAGGTGAGGAGGGGGGGGTAAAGGTAGTCTCACACAGATCCATTATTGTTGAATCATGATCCTCGCAGGAGGCCCCATTGTTTGAATCATGAGGATCCTCGCAGGAGGCCCCATTAAAATCTCTATGTAAAAAGATCTTGCCTTGATCCAACACTCTGAATAGAAAAATTAATGTCTCCAATTTAAAATACTAATTGCAAAAAAAAAAAAAAAAAAAAAAAAATCCATGTTGTTATATTTAAATTTAATTTTTTTTAATTATCTTCACTAATATAAATTAAATTTTCATTACTTTTGCTCAAAAACAAAAGTTGCTGGTGATATATTTAATGTATATATATATAATATATATATATATATATATATATATTTACTTTGTTGTTAATTGTTTTTATTTTGAAGTTTTCCTCTATCTGTAGATACACACAACTGCTCTTATATATGTAGAGATATCGATAGATGGGTGGGCTAACAAAAAGCACCAGAGAACACCTCCCACAACAATCTGCCTACATCTCTGATTTTTCTTTTTCTCACACATTCTGGAAGCCATCTCTCTGCTTTATGCCATCTGACATATTGCTTTGTCGTCAGTGCCGACCAAATTAAATTTGCTTTCAATTTGCTGAAGGAATCTCCTGTCCAATTTCCATCTGTTCAGACAAGATTCCCCCTTTGGGCAAAGAGCAAGTTTTAGTATTTTGGGTGGTTCTTGCTGATGAGGGCATTTATAGCAGGATGATGTGCATGAAACCCTGCTTCACGTAAGAACGTGACACTTTCTGTCAAAACACTTTCATGCTAAATTCTTCTGCTGCTGCCCATTTACATGCCTACAGCTGTATCAAAGTGTTCACCATGGATAATCTTTGAATCACGATTTTTGCCGAGAAGTAATTTGGTGTTTTAGGTGACTTCATTCTTAGATCTATTAACTTTTGCAATGGTAGAATTTTCATCCATTGGATTTCGGTGTGAGTAAATTCCATAGTGCAAGCAAACTGCAAAAACTACTTTTGTATATCAGATATAATTTATTGCTTATGTAGATATGCATACTGTCTTGACAAACAAATATTTACAATAAATAAATATCTAACTGTAGACTAAATAAAAACATAACAAATTAATTCTAATAAAGTATTATATATTTTATGTTTCATACTTTTTCATATATTCAATTATGCATAATACATATAATAGAAATAAATATGAATATTGTATATGATATTTTTTCATATATTTAATTCATCAACTTTTATATAAAATGCAATGTGTATATATAGTATATATATTATATATATATATATATGAAGATAGGAGGGTTGGCAGTAAAATCCGACAGTAATGAGGTGAGGTAAAAGGGAAGAGTGAAACAGAATGATACTCAACAAGTCCAAGTAGGAGAGAAATATTTCATCCTTCTGACGCGAAGACTTCCTCAGTCAGTCTGACTTTATTCAAAGCAAAATACGCGTACGTATAAGTCAGACTAAGTGAGGAAGTGCTTCGCGTCAGAAGGACAAAATATTTTTTTTCCTACTTGGACTTACCTCACCTCATATATATATATATATATATATATATATATATGTATATATATATATATGTATGTGTGTGTGTGTGTGTGTGTGTGTAACGCTCACATTCTGGATTGGAAATGTCTTTTAAAATTTTATATAAAAAAGACGTATTTTGGTTAAAAATAATGTAAATTTACATTTATATGTGTATATACACAGGTTGTCGTTAAAAGTTTGTATGCATTTTAAATTATTTTAATCAGCATGCATACAGACTTTGTAGACAACTGTAAATATATATATAAACAACCCAGCATGGACACAACACACAAGAATCTACATTCTCAAAATGACCGAAGATATTAAAAATTACCCAGACTTGGACAGTTTTTAAGCCTTCTATAACCACAATTGTGACATCTTGTTTGCCAAATAAAAAGGCTAAACACTAAATCCTTGTCTCTTATCTTTAATAAAACAAAGCCTAAAAGAGAATGATATATATTATATAATATTATATTAATATAATATTGATAATATATTGTTACTATATTTATAAATAAAGAATGCCAATATCATTGATAGAATATATATCTAAGTTAGAGTAGTGAAGACAAAGTGAACGGTGCTTGGTAACTGTCAGTTTCTTGCTTAAGCAAATTTCAAACCAAGTGGTATTGACTATATATATATATATATATACATATATATATATAAGGCATAGGTATCTGAAAATTATGGTATTAATTAATCAATGCATCAATGTTATTCATCAACTTTCTTTGCTGTCTATTTCTATATGAAACTTAAGATTTAATAATTCAGAATTTAAAACAAATGAGTAAACTTATTTTGAAAAGTGAAGTCATGTACAACAATAATTCCTAATTATAAAGTTATTTAAAAAAAATCTGCTGTCTATTCTCAGTCGAACTTTATTCTATAAAAATTGAATTTCTCAAATCAAATAACTTGGCATACTTAGTTTTAGAAAGCCAAGTCTGAAACAGAAAAAAGAAAGGAGTCTGGAAAAATATCTATTTTTTCCCATATTCAAAATCTGTGAATGTCTTAATTATCTAGCAGATTATTTTTTCAGTTGATCACTTTTGAATTAGCAGAAATTTAATTTAAAAAAAACATAACTCATTCAGATAATTAATGGTATTAACGATTTAACTAAAAGATTTTTAAACAGCAACACATTCTAGCAAGTTATCGATCTTTATTAAATATTTATGTTTTTCAATTATTATCTTTACTTAATTTTAGCTTTTAATTTTGATATTCACAAGCAGTATTGAACGTAAATAAGAAAAGTGCGCATACTACATAAACTGTTGATATTCTATAAGTAAAATGCAGCTGCAAAATGTACTAGATATCGGTCCCGTCACTTTTTTTTTTTTGGGGGGGGGGGACCAGATTGAACAACACAACAGAATTAAAAACAAAACAAGACAAAATTGCAGAGATAATAAAGTTTTGATAGTTGGTTAGGAAGACCTAACAAAAATAGAGTTGCTCCCCTTTGAATGCAGTATGGGTCTGTTGGAACCCGGTAAATGGGTTTCCCCCTGATGTTGCTTTGGATTGGGGTTTTAGACTGCGTAGACGCAGCTTATCCACGTGGCACAGCACGGGTTTGAGCTAGTTAAGCCATTTTTAGAGGTAGAAGCATTCTCTACCGCTGTGGGTTAAACTAAAATCAGTTGTTAATTTCCAAACAACCTGGTCTTAGCATTATCATTCAGGTCCTCCGTATTTTATCTGTATGTAAAGAACAAAAACAGATATTTTTAAGTAAGTGGATGCATTTATTC
>CM042142.1:39962146-40044646 GCA_023376005.1 Doryteuthis pealeii
CCCAAAAGAGAGGTCAGCATAATGTTCGAAGATTAAGGGTAATGGAAGAGCTGAGAGTAAACGTGATAGAGCGGTTTCTGATATGGGGATCGATTTACTTATAAAAAAATTAAACAACGAAAAATTTATATGATGGGGAGGTTTCTGAAAAGTTCAGGTCCGTCCTTTTTTTCTTTTATAAAATAATAAGCCAATTATAATTATCGAATGAGTAAAAAAGAAATCTCTGAAAATTATTTATAAATTTATTTTTTTACATTTTTTTTTTCTCGATTTTCGGTATTTTATTTTCTGCGTAGAAATATTCCCCTTAATTTTTTTTTTTTTTTTTTTTTTTTTCTATTGCACAACCTTTGGTCTTTTATCTTTATATAAATAAAAGTTTTTATTTATACTGTAATTAAAATATCAAAACACGTGACCAACTTGCAGAGATTTTACGCGGTAAACCGCCGACAAAGTAAGTGGGGGGCGGGGGGGGGGTAATAAATTTAAGTGACCCTAAACAATGAGGAAAAGTTTGAAATAAAATAAATAATGCATTATAAAGGTTCATATCATTGAATTAATCAACGACTTGAAAAATTTAATACTAATCCGATAATTCCCCCCTGATTTTTTGGTAAATTATTTTCTGTAGGGAGGGGGTTGCTAATTCATTTTGGGTCAAAAAACGGATTTTATGTCAAGACAAAAGTTAAAAATATTATGGGTCAATTATGGCATACCATACACGCAAACGGAAAATGAATATGCAATTTTTTATTTTCAATGAAAGTAATGATATGTTTTTTCTTTATTTTACATACAAAAAGGATTTTACTTGGTTAAAAGTTAACCAGCGAGTGAGTTAAATTTTCAGTAAACATTTTAATGACTATGTTATTTAAAGGTAACGCTTTTAACCTTATTTCTCTTCTAGAAAGAAATGTTTTATAAGTATCTTTAAAATATTTTAAAACTATAATTGACACGATAAAATCAAAATTAAAATTCATGTAACTTTTTGTTAAAATTTTCGGTGGGCGTTTTTGCCACCTTTTGTTAAAATTCGGGGGTACTTTTTTCGTGGGCGGGCCGATTTTTTAAATGTATAAAAAAAAAAAAACTGTATTAAAAAATAATTGCAATATTGTAATAAATATTTTTTTCCTTTTTTTTAATGATGGTCAGTATGTTACTTACTTTATCGATTTAGACAAGTTTGATACCTTAAAATTAATAGATTTAATAATTATTTTTTAATTTCGCTTTTTTAAAACCACTCTAGAAGCGAATTTTTTGCTTAATGGCTAATATTATAACAACTGGAGATTGAAACAGGTTAACATTAATCAAAATATAAAGAATCACTAACAGAAAAAAAAAAAAAATAAATAAAAGTAAAAAATTTTGAAATAAAAGTAAAAATAAAAAAACTAACCACTCAGAGTTACGAGTGCAAACTTTTTTTTTTTTTTTTTTTTTTTTTTTTGCTATTCTCTATACCGATATATCATAAATATTTTAACTTAAGAAATGTAAGTGTTTTTAAAGTTTGATTGTTATTAGTAAAATTCTATTTAGTAGAGAGGAGTTGTATAATTTTTTTTTTTTTTTTTTTTTTTTTTGTTTTTGAGTGTTTTGTTAAAACACAGGAACATTATAAAAGAATCAACTTATAATTACAATTAACAATAACAACGGGTATTTAGTCTGCTCTGAGCTTTATGCATGTTTACATTTCTTTGGAGAAAAAAATGTGAAATCAATTAAATTGTTTTGCAATAAAAAAGGCAATTTGGTTTTTTCTATAACCTTATAATCTAGCACAGCAGACACACACACAACACACAACACACACACACACACAACACACAACATATATATATATATATAATATATATATTAACAAACACAAAAATCACAAGACTGGATCTCTCTGGTGATCATAAAATAATTAAAACAAATAATGTATTTAATAGTTTAAACACCACCCCTTTATGGCAGCTGTCAAACGGCTGAGAGGTTAGGAAATTGGGTGGACAAAAAAGTCAGTCGGATTTTTCGCTCCTGGTCAGAGGTAGTTGTTATGTTTAGCCACACTGAAGAGGCGTGAAAAGCGCCAAAAACATGGTGTTCTGTGGATGAAACTTTTTATATATAATTATCATATTTTCTTGTCTGTTGTTTACAGACTTGAGTACTTTGTGATTGTAAAAAACATACATCTATGTAAGTATGTACCAATTACTTGTTCACCTCTTACTGACAGTTGCCAACGGCCGAGAGGGTAAGGGAGCCTTGACAGACGAAAATTCTGTCGGGTCCCGCTCCTGGCTATAAAGTAGCTGTTAAAGTTGAGCCGCACTGATGAAACGTAAACGTCGAAACACTGTGTCTGTGGATGACTAATAATATATATAATTATATATATTAGTGATGAGGTTCATTCCATGTGGGGTTTCAAACTGTAATAATACAGGTCATCCATAGTAAGAGTTCGATCTGCGAACAGGTGTGTGAACAGACAGACCACACAATGAATAAATGAAGGGAAAAAAAATTGTTTAATTTAATTATTTATTTTATGAAGGAAAGCAATTATAAATGCGTATAAATAAATGATGTTTAGTCTTATTGATTTTCAATGATTTAAATTTTTAATAGTTTATTTCAGCTGCAACAAGCTTAGCTCATAGCAGCATCTTCAGACAGAGCAAAAACTACTACTATAGTAAATTATATATATGTACCAGCATTAGGAAGAACAAGTGTTTTTTGATTTTTACAGGTCTTTATTGGTCTTCTGTCCCTTGAGAGTCTTGATCAGTCGACGTTGTTTACCATAACCAAAAACTTTTACTTCCTCCAAAGCTGGTAGTGTAATGATACAAGGTCTTCTTTCATGTACTATATGTACTAATATAGCACATCGCAGCAAATGACCAGTAAACAAAAATCGCATGCAAATGATCGCAGTATACAAAAAACTGTGCTGCAATTCTGCTTTACGCGCAGAAGGGCTGCGAGTTTGATCCTCGTCGAAACCACCGCGCGGCCAACCATGCTGCAACATATATATATATATATAAATGGCTAATCTAGAATCATTTTCATTACATCACTATTGTGCAGATATCTCAATTTCACACATCTACATAATGTTTTTTGTTTGTAAGTCTATTAAGTCAATATGGTAATGGAGGAGTGGTGACCTGTGAAGACTTGATGAGTTTGGAACACAGTCGCAAGCATTTTAGGTGGTAACAAGGCTTATATTAATGTACTGTCCTGTTGAGTCATCTAGGTGCACATTGTTGAGCAACTGAAGAATTCAAAAATGGTTGGAGGATGTCTATCTTTTTAGAAAGAATCATCAACCATAATGTCTTACCTGAGTTTGTCAGTTCCTGCATAAATCTTGTAATATAGGCATACAGAAGTGGGAAATAGATGTCATATTCACCCCACTGCTTCTCAAGCTGAAAGCCAGCCAGAGGTGTTGCGCTGAAGGGGAAAACAAAATTCATTTTAAATTATGAAAAAATAGAATTTAAAAATATAAATACTTTTAACAAAGAAGAAAATTATAAAAAAGTGTAGGCTGGGAGCCAACTGAATCTTTCAAAGCCTCCATGCTTCCTGTAGTCCGCCAACACTATAACCTGATGCCACTCTCCACAATACACATGCACCACATACATACATACATGCATATTAACTACTGTGAACTGTTCATGTTCCTGACACAACATTATTCTGTGTACTTGACAGGAGACTTTGATGAGTTGTGGTGCACCTGAGCACTGTACACAATAAATTACATTATTTATTATTATTTATATCAATATGTTATTGTATATTTTTTTGTATATATCTGTTTGTTGATTGTCAACTTGTCTGGGGTTATTTTGTGCCTAGAGGTTAGGGTTGGTTGCTTGGCTTTTTATGGTATGTCAACCCTTGGGTTATTTTATGCCAAAGATATTTTGTTTTATTCCTTCTTGATGGGTATTTAATTTTTTTTAAACACATTTTTTTCTATTTAACTATAGATGGGACCCTAACAGGTACTACCACTCAAGGTCAGCATGAACCTGCGAGTAATGGTGATGAAAGGGTACTCCATACTCCCAGAGATTTGAAATTGGAAATTCACCATTAGATACAATTTAAACATCATATCCTGGACACTAAGTACATGTATGATAAAAGAGGATCTTTCATGAGGGCGATAGGGTCAGGAAAATCATATAGGTGCTAGGGCTTGACATGACCAGCAGACTAATCAGAGGTGGCCTCTCCTATTGCCTGTCTAGCCTAAGAAAGTAAAGATTAGGGAATTGCATTCATTGCACATTAATATTTACATTTTTTTGTGTAATTTCTTAAGTTTTTTTTTTGCACAGGGTTATACGGTATCAGTGATTCTAATCTAATACAAAATAATTGCATCTCTATGACCCACAGATGGAACCCTAACAGGAATGTATTTACTAACACCTCTGCACAAGCGGAGTTTTAATAGGTTTGAATTCAGAATGTTCCTTCTTCTAGACCAGTTGCTGTTCAAAGTTACTCCTATTTACCCCATAGCTGAAGGGGGAATAGTTGAATTCATACCTTTCTTAATGGTATTAGCGCTAATGTGAAATTCAACTTGTCTTGTCCAGGATTTGAACTCGTGTCGCACTGTCCATTTCCTAGGATGATAACCATTAAACCACAGGGTCATAAAATGTACTAACACTTTGGGTCAAAGTGGACCTGGGAGTAATGGCAATTAGGTGGTACTCAGTACAGCACAGAATTCCAGAACTGGAGACTTACCATTAGATAAAGTTTAGTATCATACTCAGGATACCTATTGTATATGTGTGTGTGTGTGTCTGGGTGGGGGGAGATATTATCCCTCGGTAGAGGATAGAGTCAGTATATTCTAAGCCTCACCAACAGGGCTATATTTATGTATTTTTATATTTTGTCTGTATAATTTTAAATCTGCAAAAGTTTTATAGTAATAATATTTGATCAATCAATTTTTTTGTTTTGTTTTGTGTAAAATTTTCTCATTTCAGTCAAATTTATTTCTTTTCTCTCCCCCCCCCAAAAAAAAACAATCTTTTAAAAAGCTTCTCATAGAAACACATTAAGTTATTAAAATTGAATATGTCAGTATTTACTACTATTTGATCGGAGATATTTAATGTCTGTTAAAGATAAAAACAACAAAAAAAAAAAAAAAACAACAAAAAATAAATAAACAAAAAAAAAAATGTTCCCATTTTTTGTACACATGTTCTATAGAAGTTTTGTCCATTAATGAAAGTTTTGAGTGAAGAGAGAGCTTTTTTTCAATATTTTCAAGTAAATCATGTTTGACAAAATATGTAATTGGAATGCGCATTTGGAGCCTAAAAATTATAAGTTGTTGAAAACTGTAAACAAACAAACAAGATCTATGAAATAGTAATAATGAAAGTGTTTCTGCTATAACATTTCAATAAATAACTTAAGACTTGCATTACTAAATAGTAAAAAAAAAAAATAAATAAAAATACTACTAAATAGTAAAAAAAAAAAAAAAAGTGGTGGAAGGGGGGAGGTAAGAGAATAACAACTAGTGTGAGTTCCACTTTAAAACCAATCTTTTTCTATGATGTAAAGTAAAGTCATCGGGTGGCCTAAAGTTGGTATCAGCCAATCAGTGAGGGAGTCTATCCCCTTTTCATTACTGCGAGACTATATGCTGTAAAATCTAACCAACCAACTAATCAAAGTGTGCGGACGTAGATATGGGTGAGGATCAGAGTAATATTTTCACATTTTCCCTGATGAGCATTTTTTTTTTCTGATGCCTCACAAGGCAAGATCAATGCTAGGTCATTTTTACATAGGGATTTTATCTCCAGAGATTGTGTTCAAATAAAGTAAGTAAAGTCGTCGGGGTGGCCTAAAGTCGGTATCAGCCAATCAGCGAGGGAGTCTATCCGCTTTTCATTAGTGCTAGACCAAAGAGATTGTTTTTGCATCTGAGGTGGAGCGCCACACCTACCATCAGCTCCTTGCTTTACCGCACAGATCCCTGTGCTACTCATATGCTGAGTTGGCTAGGGCCGGTATCGAACTAGGAACCTTGTGGTTTCTAGCCGAATGCTCTACCGACTGAGCTAAAAGGTGATATCTGTGAGAGATGAACCTCCAGCGTGTGAGTTCAAGCCTCAACAACTATTTCTGATTTCACACTGTATACTGTAAAGGCCAGATAATATATTAACCCAGAATGTTGTGATGAAAAGTGAAAACAACAGAAACAAAATAATATTTCTTTGTCTAAAACAGTGGTGTTCAACTGGGGGCCATATGGCCCTCAAGATTATATAACTTTTTTTTTGTAGGGGAGAATCAAGGCAAGCAAAAAATATTTAATCAAATATAAATACAATAGGATTTTTAAACGTCTAATGGCTAGTGGGGTGGGTAGTCCACCAGAGTAAAATAGAAATCAAAAGGACCCCACAGGTAAAAAAAAAAAAAAAAAAAGGTTGAGAACCCAAAGCAAAACATCAAAAAACAGTTTGGAAAATAAGTGATATGTTTTGCCAGATTTGACTGACTGACTGATTTTAACGTCATGTCAAACTGTCCAGGGTTATTTTATGCTTAGTAGTTATGGAATCATGTTCATTGTATGTTCCTATTTATATTTTTTGTGTGGTCCATTCTTAAGAGGTTTTGTTTTTTGCACACGGTCCTATTAAGAAATAAAAGAAATAAACCATAACAAATAAATATTCCTATTTGTCTTACCTCCTTTGTTCTC
Organism: Doryteuthis pealeii; assembly: GCA_023376005.1. NCBI lineage: Eukaryota > Metazoa > Mollusca > Cephalopoda > Myopsida > Loliginidae > Doryteuthis > Doryteuthis pealeii. Next base: position 39,968,952 of record CM042142.1, read on the forward strand.
TGTCTCTCTCTCTCTCATATATATATATATATATAAAAACAAAGAGATGCTGAAACATTCTTGTCCTAACCAAGAAAGAATGACTTTGAAGCCTGAAAGGTTAATGGCAGTCCACATATCCCATATAATTCAACTTTGCATTTTATTTCTTATATTTCTTTAATTGCTAACAAATTCAATAAGATCATCTCCTTCTTGGTTAGGCCGAGAACTTCTATATATTAGGTATTGTATACACACACACACACACACACACACACATATATAAGTTAAGGTAGTGTGGACATGGAGTCAGTGGCACCTGGTTACTGACAGTTTCTCACCTGAACAATTTTCAGTCTGAAGATCACATAGGCAAGAAACGGTCAATAACCAGGTGCTGTTGACTCCATGTCCATGCTACCTTAACTTAGATATAAATGCTCTAACCATGATATTGAGCACTTATAAATATAGCACTCATATAATATATATATATATATATATATATATATATATATATATATGGTGATTGCCACTTCTTCACAGAAGAAGGCCATTTCTACAAGTAGTTCGGTTGTGAGCACGCAGATGGCCTAGGCAACTGGCTTTGTTTTTACTCATTGTCATACATATGAACCCCTTCCCCGGCTTCCTCTCGTATGCGACTGTATGTGACTGAGAATCCCAGCCCTCGATATACAGGCCCTGTCACACATGTCACATATATGGTCCAGATTAAATGTAGGAAATGTGTCCATGATGTCTGTCATGTGCTGCCTGCGTAGAGACCGCTTCAGGATGGAGTGTTCGAGCCGGCTTACCTCAAACCTCTTACAGCTACCATAAATAAGTCTTCTCCAAGCCACACAATTTGTAGCTATTCTCTCCCATTCATTAACGTTTTATTTTGTTTTTAAGCAAAAATTACAGAGAAAAACTAATATTAATAATATATTCCTGTATATTCACATAGCAAATTAGATAGTAAAGATGAAATTGATTCTACTATAACATTTCAATAAATAACTTAAGACTAGAAAAAACAAAAAGAACACACACACACACACAATTCAATGTGATATGTTTTGCCAGAGGTCTAGCATCATTAGAATGCAAATGTTGATTGGTTTTATGGCATGTCAACTCTTGTTGAGTTATTTAATGTTGAAGCAAAATTTTATAATATATCTCCCTTCCTCTCCACATTAATACCCATAAAATGAGGAATATTAAAACAACATAAACAACATACAATAAATAAAACTGAGTGAAATGTGTTTTTCCATCGTAATACAATTAGATTTTAAAATGAAGCATTCAGAACAATTTACATAAATTACATTTCTCTCTCTCTCTCTCTCTCTCTCTCTCTCTCTCTCTCTCTCTCTCTCTCTCTCTAATGCAGATTCGTTTTTTGGTAATAAAAATCATTGGCATTCTGATAATCCAAGACTTTTTCATTTTGTCAGATTTCATTCAAAACTTTTACTAATTCTTTTGTATTTGTTTATATTTTTCTGCCCATAACTTCTGTTATGTCAAAGCAAACACAAATTTAAGATTCAAAAAATAAATCCTGGTTGGATTGAAATGCTCAACTTGGAGGTTAAAAAGCAACTGACCAACTATGTCAGATAATGCTACTTGAACAGCACAGTAAAATTAACTTGGAAATACAAAGTTATGCAGAGTTCACAGATACTATATTGGTCTCTCTCTCTCTCTCTCTCTCTCTCTCTCTCCTCTCTCTCTCATATACATATATATATATATATATATATATATATATATATAAAAGTAATTGGTAATTCGCTTGAAGTATTGTTAATTATGTTATTATATATTAATGATTTGAAGGCCGATACAATGCACATAAAAAATAAAAACAAAAAGATCTTTTTTGTCTTATCGATTTCAAAGTAAAACTTTATCTTCAGAGATGATTTTCGGAAATGGACACGTTTTTTTTTTGTCGTATTTAAAAAAAAAAAAAACAAAAAAAAAAAACAAAACGCGTCCATTTCCGAAAATCGTCTCTGAAGATAAAGTTTTACTTTGAAATCGATAAGACAAAAAAAGATCTTTTTGTTTTTATTTTTTATGTGCATTGTATTGGCCTTCAAATCATTAATATATATATATTTATTTACCAACCCCTCCGCAGGAGCAGGATGCGACACAAGGTCAATTTCTTAAGTGGAGTTTAACAGGTTTGAATTCAGAGTTTTCCTTCTCCTAGACTGGTTACCTAGCCATGGTTAAAGAGCCCACTCTCCCTGCTATTTACCCATAGTTGGAGGGAGAATTGGATTCATACTTTTCCCAAGGGTATTAGTGCTAAATGAAATGCAAACAGCTTTGTCCAGGAATTGAACTTGGATCGATGAGTCCATTTCCTACAACTCTAACCATTAGACAATGCGCCTCAAAATTATATATATATATATATATATATAAACACATATACATGTGTATGTATGTGCATGTGCACACACACACACACATATATATATATATATATCCTTTTCTACAACTATTAATGCTCTATATTTTACAAGATATATTTTGGATTAACTACTTATGCTACTGCAATGAGAATGTGGTAGTAACTTTTTGATGAATATATATATATATATATATATATATGTAAGAGTCATGTTCTTGTGATTACCTGAAGATGCCGTATTAATACGGTTGAAATAAATTATTGTAATGAAGCAAGTTTAGAGTTTTTTCTTCATTCACTAAATATCTTGCTCTGTCCTTTTACTCACTGGTATTAAGCACATTGAGCTCTCTTGATGGTCTGCCTGCATCAGCTTGGTTAAACCACACATGGAAAGACCCTAATTACGGAACACCCCCCCAAAAAAAAACCCCAAAAAACTATATATATATATATATATATATACACACACAAGGTTTAATCAATAAGTCTGTAGTTTGAATTCAGTTTTCCTCCTAGACTGATTTCCTATCCAAAGCTAAAGAACCCAACCTGTTCACTACTTACCCATAACTGGGGTAAAAAAATGTTATATTAACCACAAATAAAATGAATTACTCAGAATCATGATAAAGTAATAAATAAAATCTCTTTACGTACAAATATGTTAGGAAATTTGTTTTGTGCACAAAGTGTTTTATACAAGCCAATTTATCAAGTGCGAATGTAATAAAACAAGTGTATATATATATATATATATATATATATATATATATGCACACGTCATCAACCTGGGAATAAGGTTAAATTACACAGGATTAAAATTGTCTTAGTTTTTTTCCTTCTTCAATTTCATAAAAGAAACAAAAAGTCCCTAAATCTCATTAGATAAAATGCTTTCTAAAACTCCTGAGTAAAAGCATCCTTTAAAAAAATGTTGTGGTTCAGTAATGGCTGAAAGTATTCCCTGACTGCTGATATGTTGGAGAAGAGTTTTAACATCTTTTTTAAAGCAATAAACAATCTATATATTAATACTCTTGTTCCTTGATCTTCCGACCGTTATCATCTTGCAACACCCTGTGGTTAAAAATGAAACCATCCAAATAATCCAAGATGAAATGAAAAAAATGTAAATTCTAATTATCTGGTGTTGCTTATACGTAGACATTTTGTTTCATTCATTCTTAATGGGTATTCAAATTATTTTTTTAAAACAATTTTTGGTTATTTCCTATAACTCCAACATAAAAAAAGGGAACCACTCTGATTGACTGATAAATTATTTATTTATTTTCCCATTAAACTAACCCTAAACCCGTCTTCTTTTTTCCTAGTAGATCAATAAATAAATAAATAATTTATCAGTCAATCAGAGTGGTTCCCCTTTTTTATGTTGGAGTTATAGGAAATAACCCAATTTTTTTTTCATTCATTTTTTTTTTATTCAACCCATAGATGGGACCCTAACAGGTACTACTATTCTGAACCTGGGAGTAATAGTGATGAAGGGGTACTCCACACTCCCAAAGCTCCAGAATTGGAACATCACCATTAGATGCAGTTTAACAAAGAATTGGTGGGAATACAGCAAAAGGATAATCTTAAGGAATTGACTACTGAATATAGAAGACAGATTTTTGCTACTTTAAGAATATATGAAGCAGGCATGTTGATAAGATGAAAAGGGCAAAATGGGTTTGATCAAAATAAGTCATAAAATATTGCAGATCAAAAATCAAACAAAATCAATAGATAATAGATAGACCTAATGCCACCATGATGATTTCTGTGGCCGAATAAATCTTCAATTCAGTTTCCCCAAGTTTATGAACTCTCTTTAAAGTTTCAACCACCATTTATAACTTGGACGATCATTAGTTGGATATGGTTTGGTTTTGTTTTACGGCATATCAACCTCAGTGGGTCATTTAATGCCGATAAAGTTTTGAAATAAATCAATTCTTAATGGATAATACCATTTTTTTTATAGATACATTTTTCTATTTAACTCACAGATGAGACCCTAACAGGTACTACCACTCCGGGTCAGAGTGGACCAGGGAGCAATGGTGATGAAGGGGTGCTCCACATTCCTCAAACCTCCAAAACTGGAACCTCACCATCAGATAGAGTTTAACGTCATTCCCAGGATATGTAGACCCTCAGCCACTGCCTTCAAGCACCCATATGATAAAAAGGGTTGGGGCTTGCCATAAGAGCAATAGGGTTGGGGCAATCATATAGGTGCTAGGGCTTGACGTGACCAGCCGATTGATCGGAGGGGGCCTCTCCGACCGCCCGTCTAGCCCAAGAAAGGGCCAAAGTGGAGTATTGCAAGTCATGAACTGCTCATCCACCTGGGTTCTATTCTTAAGCATCATGGGTCGCCACCCACGGCCAACAGGTGGCCCCATTGGGGGAGTCTTATTCCTCTGCAGAGGTGCAGTCGGTGCATTCTAACACCCCAGCTGACAGATTTACTCAACAATTAGTTGGAATGATAAAGCCTGCACAGAAAGTTTTACTAGATCAAGCAATAAAGCCATCTCACCTGCTAAGCTTACAACTTTTGTTTATTTCTTTTTGTTAACAATACTAGCAAATAATACTAGTAAACCCCAAAAATAAGGGAGTCCCTAAGGTGGTGTGATGCTGAAATCCAGTATTACCCATCAACTCCTGAGACACTACCGCTGCCAAACTGCATTGGTCCCTTACCTTTCCTTTGGATCACAGTGGCAGTGTGGAGAGGGTGGATTTGCTGCATGGGCAACAGCTCATCCTCCATATGAACCCGCCCAGGCTATGTAAAATCCAACCAACCAATTAACTAAGCCTTCTAGAAGAACAGTAGTGGTACTATTTAACCCATACCCGGAGGGATGAGGGGGTTCATACCTTTTCCAAGGGTATCAGTATGATAGTGAACATATTAGCGCAACTAGATTTTGAACTTGATTACTACAATATCACAGTTCATCATGTTAGCCATTACGCTATGGAGACTCTCTGCTTCTAATGATGGCCACAGGTATTGAGATTCTGGCAATTTTAATGTATGCTTTTAAACTCGACATCAAAACCACTAAAACTGCTCATAGAATTCAGGAAATGGGAAAAACATTAAATAATATCAGGCTATATTCATTATTTTTGAATATTAGGGTTTGTGCTATTACATAAATATTCTTGTCATTAAAATGTCCCCTGCCAAACAGTGGACACTAAAATGCCCCCTGCCAAGTATTGGGTACTAAAATGTCTCCTGCCATAGAGTGGGTACTAAAATGTCTCCTGCCAAACAGTGGACACTAAAATGCCCCCTGCCAAGTATTGGGTACTAAAATCTCTCCTGCCAAACAGTGGGTACTAAAATGTCTCCTGCCATAGAGTGGGTACTAAAATGTCTCCTGCCAAGCATTGGGTACTAAAATGTCTCCTGCCAAACAGTGGACACTAAAATGTCCCCTGCCAAACAGTGGACACTAAAATGTCCTTAAAGGTCAGGAAACTGGTTGATATAGTAGGTATTTACTCAACCCATTTGCCATGGGTAGGATGTGACACAAAGTCACAAGTATGAAGCATCCAGCAAGGATCAAACTTGCCATTCAGTTGTAATGGATCTGTGAGACTAGCTTGCTAACTATTGCCCAAACTGGTTGATATAGTATATAGTTATTTAATAAGAAGGTGCTTGTGGTGTAATGGTTACTGTTGTAGAAAATGGACACAGGGAACTAAGTTCAAATCCTAGACATGGCTGTTTGCATTTCACTTAGCACTAATACTCTTTTGGAAAGGTATGAATCCAACTATTCTTCCTCCAGCTATGGGTAAATAATAGGGCAGACTGGGCTCTCTAAATTTGGTATGGCAACTGGTCTTGGAGGAAAAAAAAACAAACTCTGAATTCAAAGTTAATTCTGCTTAAAAAATGACCTTGTGTCACATTCTGCTAGTTCGGAGGGGTTGGGTAAATACATATATAGTTATCTAATAAGACTAATTTGTTAGCAAGAGCAGGGCACCTAGTGAGGATCAAACTCGTAACTCGGACAAATTCATCTGTGAGATGAATTTATTATCTATCACATCATAGTAGGTTTCTAATAGTTGATAAAGGGTTAAAAGGAAAAAATAGGCAGGATTGTTTGTGTGATATATTCCAATGCAGCAAATTAGATTTGGAGTTTAAGTTCTGTATTCATTGTTAGAATTTTAATCAATATGTCTCGAAAATACAATGAACCAAAAATTTATGATAAATTTACATGGAGAAACTTGCATGCATAGTTTATGCTGTTTTAAAGTAACTTTTAGAATTGAAAATTTATTGTCTTAATTTCTTTGATGTTCCAGTAATGTGAATATAGAAATTTTAATTAAAAAATATTATGCTTTCTCTGAAGAGGTAAAATCTGAAGAAATGAGTCGTGTCTCCAATGCTGCCTGAAATTTTGAAATTTGATAGAATATTTAAGAGATTCTCAGATAGTTGTATAAAATTCAGAGAGATAAAAGGTTGATGGTGAATTGGCAAAGAGAAATGATGAAGATGAAGATGATGTTAGGAAAACAGTGCAATAGGATAGTGGAGAAAAGAAAGAGAGGGAGAGAGAAAAAGAAAAGATTTGAGAAAAAAAATAGAGAATTGTAGAAAAGGAGAGGAAAAAGGAGAAAATATTAAAAATAGAAAAGAACAAAGTAGAGAGAGAGAGAGAGAGAGAGAGAGAGAAAGAAAAAGAGTAAAGGAGATATAAAGAAGTAAAGAAAGGAGATGTGAGAAAAAGAAGGACATGGGAAATATGGGAAAGAGAAAGGGCAAAGGAAACAGAGAAAAAAAGAATTAAGGAAATTTAAGGAAAAAGGAGAGTAAAAGAAATGCTGGAAAAAAAAGGAGAGTAAAGGAAATGCAAAAAAAAAGGAGATGTAAGAAGAAGACGAAGAAGAAGAAGAAGAAGAAGAAGAAGAAGAAGAATTAAGGAAATGCAAGGAAAAAGGAGAGTAAAAGAAATGCAGGAAAAAAAGGAGAGCAAAAGAAATGCAGGAAAACAAGGAGAGTAAAAATGCAGGAAAAAAAGGAGAGTAAAGAAATGCAGGAAAAGGAGAGTAAAGGAAATGCAGGAAAAAGGAGAGTAAAGGAAATGCAGGAAAAAGGAGAGTAAAGGAAATGCAGGAAAAAAGGAGAGTAAAGGAAATGCAGGAAAAAGGAGAGTAAAGGAAATGCAGGAAAAAAGGAGAAGAAAAAGAAGAAGAAGAAGGATGCAATAAGAATAATAGAGAAAAGAAGACCCAATTTGTTTATAGAAGGTAGTCTTCAACAGAAGTTTTCTTATTCCTCAAATATATCATTCTTCTCATCCCTCAACTTTCCTATCATGTTCATCAATTAAATATCAGTTCTCTTTGATCTTTCCTCAAAGCAAAGTAAACAAACAAAAATAACAAAATTCATCATCACACTTGAAATAAAATAAGTTTCTTTAAAAGAAAAAAAAAAAAGAAGAAATTTTAACCCAATCTGAAACTCTAAAACGATCTAACAGGCAAAAAATTAGAAAAATTAACAGATAAACTAATTCATATGTTGCAAAACGCAAAACATTTAGTGCGACAGTTGTTATGAAATATTAAAAATAAGAGGAAAAAATATTTTTCAAGAGCTTTGATAGATAAACAAACAAAAAAAAAAGTTTCAAAATGTGTACATTATGACTGAGTATATAAAGGTTAAACGAATATTCATGGGTTCTCATAATGACTTGCTAACTATGCCATCTGTTTATCATGTGCCTATTGACAGGGCAGGGTATAAACATTAAGAATTTTACTGATAAAAAATGAAACAGTTTTCCAAAATAGGTTGATTGAGTGATTGATTTTAATGGCATATCAACCTATTTAGGGTTATTTTATGCATAGAGGTGTTGATTGTACATTTATATTTTTTGTGTAGTTGTTTCTGAAGAGTTTTTTGTAAACAGTTATATGATATCAAGTATTTCTATCTAATTCAAATAATTATACGGTTTCAAGTGATTATTTTAATTTAATAATAATCATTGCAAAAAATTATATGGTTACAAGTAACTAATAATGATCCTAAGTAAACAATTATAGCCTCAAGTAACTATTCTTAATACAAATAATATTCAGTTATATAGTACTAAGCAAAAGTACCAGGTCCATGACCGGACTAATTTTTTTTTTGTAGGAACACCAGTGAGAAAGGGAGAAAACAGGAGTAAGAGAGAATAAGAGGAAAATATTTTATAAAATATTGCAGAGAATTCGTATATTACAATGTTTTTTTTTTTTAGGAAATGCTTTTTTTGTTTACATTTAAAATATTATTTTTAAAAATGTAATCCTAAACTTGTTTTAAAACATAATTTTATTTGAGAGAGATGAACACAGGGAGAGGGGGAGAGAGAGAGATGAACAGACTGGGTGAAAGAGAGAGTACCTAGCCTTTTGAGTTAAAGTGAAATGTATTAGTCTAATTCATTTCCTTTTTGACCCAATTTTTCCTTACTGTGAAGAGTTCTAGAAATTGGTTGATTTTTGTTTAATTATTAAATTATGTCACTTAATTAGTAAAAATCAAAAAACAAATTGTGTGTGTTTCTTAGTTAGAAACACAAAAATGTGTCTGCGAGATTTCAAATCAGAGTGACATCTCTTTTTCGGAGTTATAAGTCGACATGTACATACCAGAAACATTCTTTTATATATATATATATATAAAGTATTCCTATCAAATACAAATAATTTTTGGACAGATCTATCCGACCCATAGATAGGATCCTAACAGGTACTACCACTCCGGGTCAGTGTGAACCTAAGAGTAATGGCAATGAAAAAAAATTACTCTACACTCTGAAGAGCTCCACCCCTAGATGTAATTTAGTATCATATCTAGGACACCCCCTTTTTGGGGGGAGGGTCTTACTTTTGATACAGTCAGCATATTCTAAACCCTGCCAACAGGGCAACAGGAATTAAGGCAATCATTACTGACAACAAAGGTATTATATGTATAATGCAAGGTGGAACATGGTGTAATGGTTATCGTTTAAGGAAATGAACTCGAAATACGAGTCTAAATTGTGGATAAGGATGTTTGCACTTTATATATAGCATTAATACCCTTGGGAAAGGTATGCAACCAACTATTCTTCCTACAGTTATGGGTAAGTGGTTGGTCAGATTGGGTTATTTAATCTTGGTTAGGCAACCAGTCCAGGAGAAGGAAAATCCTGAATGCAAATCTGTTAAACTACACTTAAGAAATTGACCATGTGTCACATCCTGTTCATGTGGAGGAGTTGGTAAATATATATATCTGTACAATGCAAATGCATTTGCCAACAATTCTATAACAAATTTGCATTGATAATCAAAAGAAAGGGATTGTCAATGGTCAGGAATCAATGCAAGCATTACTGATAGAATAGAGCTGTCATATGTATAATTCTGTATTGTGTACTAATTCTTTTTATTGTAATCCCTAGGCTGGTTGATTGAATTTCATTATCTATTTATTGGTTGGTATATATATATATATATATATATATATATATATATATATATATATATATTTACCAACACCCTCCGGACGAGTAGGGTTTGACACAAGGTCAATTTCTTAAGTGAGTTTAACAGGTTTGAATACAGAATTTTCCTTCTACTAGACTGGTTATCTAGCCAATGTTAAAGAGCCCAGTCTGCCCTACTATTTACCCATAGTTGGAGGGAGAGTAGTTGGATGCATACCTTTCATTAGCACTATGTGAAATGTAAATAGCCTCATCCAGGATTTGAACTCTGGTCGACGAGTCAATTTTCTACGACTAACCATTACACCATGCACCTCCATGGTACATATGTATATGTACAATGGAAATGCATTTGCCAACAATTCTTTGACAAAAATGCATTGATAATCAAAAGAAAGGGATTGTCAATGGTCAGGAATCAATGCAAGTATTACTGATAGAATAGAGCTGTCATATGTATAATTTTGCATTGTATGCTGATTTTTTAAATATTTGGTTGATTGACTTTCATTATCTGCTTATGGGTTGGTAAATATATATATATATATATATATATATGAATATTGTTTTGTATGCGTGCCTATGCCGTGTGTATGTGTAACTGCATGCAACAACATCCGGTTGACACCGCTACACATCGTATTAACCAGCACCGCCATTCCATAACCCCCACCCACCCACAATATACAACATTTGCAATCTTAAAGTTATTATTATTCATCTGCACTCCTCAATTAACACGACCCAGCTATATACAACATACATAACCTACACATCCGATAGGAAAAACAACATACACACACACATACATACATGCACAGGCACAAGCGCTCGCACGTAAGCACTGTTAAAATACCACACACTCACAGATCAACGTATTATGTGTGTGACCAGTTACTACGCGTACGCAACCTTTATGCAGCCCATAAACACTCTCACACATTCAATTCACCTTCACATACATACACACATCATTTTATCCAATCATACGCATCCCATGTCTATTGAATTTTTTGTAATTTTTTCGATTTTCCTTACATTTGAAACATCTTCACCTGATGATTGCATCGCATGAAACCAATATGGTTGTGATTGTTCCTTTGTCACCTAATAAATAGATATGTAAAACCTTTATATATTTATCTTATATAACAGCTCTATTTTATATTGAGCACTCTACCAATAATAATGCCTTTGGTACACCATTCCAGCAAAAGCTGAAACAGTGACCATCTCACACTATAGTATATATATATATATATATATATATATATATATATATATATATACATGCAAATGCATTTGTAATCATGAGAAAGGGATTGTCAATGGTCAGGAATCAATGCATGCATTACTGATAGAATAAAGTTGTTATATGTATAATTCTGTATTGTGTACTAATATTTTTGTTATTGTATCCTCGGGCTGGTTGATTGACTTTCATTATCTGCCAACCAAACTGGAAGATAAGTCACCTGCTGTGATTCCTGTTAATTGAATCCTTTTGTATCTTCAAGATCATGTTGATCTAATTAGAGAAAATATAAACGCAAATAAATGAACAATGAATGAGGCAAATGGGAAGACAGCAATGGAATTGATACAAAAAAAATTGCTTCCACAGGTTCAAGCCTTACAGCATCTTTTGCTCACCTACCTTCTCTTTGTTGATGACATAATGCTCTTTTATGTATAAACGGTTTAAAGTTTTAAATTGTGCTAGATAAAGTTGCTGCTACAAAGGAGAGTCAATAATCATCCACACATTTATTTTCATTAATTGGACGGTTTAGCTCAGTCGGTAAAGCACCTGCCTCGGAGTTTCTTGTTGGACTCAGAAACCTTTTCTTTGGATAGTATTAGTCTGTGTTATTCGGACTATTTTCCTCATCTTTATTGTTATCTGTACAATGTTTTGGCCAATGTGCCCTCTGGCCTTCTTCAGGTATTTCTTGTCAGACTTGGGAACCTTCTTGTCGTAATTGGGAGCCATCACGGAACTATGAACCTAACCCTTTATTTAGTCCATGGGGGTATCCTGTTCTCATTCCGCTAACCATAGCTGGGGTACAGGTGTTAAGCTGGGTTAATTATTATTCTATGTTACTGCTGCTCTTGACCATGATTGAACCTGCAGTCCAGAGATAACTGTCACTTAGAACTGTCTTAACCTAACTCCTTTATCCACTAGGCCATGTGTCCAATTTGAACTTGGGAGCCTTCATATCGTAATCAGGAGCCTTCACAGAACTTTGAACTGAACCTTTTATTCAATCCATGTGGGTAGACTATTCTCATTCTATTAACCCTGACCAGGTACAAGAGTTAAGCTGTGTTAAACATTCTATGTTACTACCGTCCTTGGCCAGGATTGAACCTGCAGCCCAGAGATGATTTTTGAGATGAGGTGATAGTAACATAAAATACTTAAACACAGCTTAACACTTGTACCCGGTCATGGTTAACGGAATGAGAACTGTCTACTTCCGTGGATTGAATAAAGATTTTGGTCTGAAGTTCCGAGAACGTTCCAGAGATTGAGATGGTTCCCAAGTCTGATAAGAAACACCTGAAGAAGTTCGGAGGTTACATCGGCCGAAACATTGTGTATATAACAATGAAAATGAGGAGAATAGTCCAAATAAGCCAAATAATACAAATTATCAAGCCTCATCTTAAAAATTCAGAGAAACCTGCCTAGAAATTGCAAGGTTCCTGGTTCAATACCGGTCCTCGCCAACTAACTCAGCGCCAAGCCTAGGTTTTGTTTAGTAAACAATGTGGATTAGGAAGATTATGTTGCACTAACCTTACAAATAGGGGAGGGTCTACCTTAAAAATCAGCATCCTTTTAAATGTCAAACATCAGACTAAAATATTACCAGAAAATAAAATTTACTTTTAGATAAATTAAAACAAAAAAACCCAATTGCAAAATTAGGAAAAATTAACAAAGAAATGCTTTGCATTTTATCAATTTTTTAAAAACTTTTAATTTAGCTAATAAATTTCTCTCTGTCCAAAATATTTTTTGCTAGGAATCACAAAATGGTGCAGTTGGTATCAACTGACTCCATGACTCTTTCTTACCACTTGTTTAAAAATCTCACTCTAATGTGCTGTTTTGCTGCTGTTACTCTGTTATATAAAAAGTGGATTATATATATATATATATATATATATAAAATGATCTACTTTTTATGTTTGTATATCACCATTACACAGTAACACCAGCAAAACAACATATTAGTGTGATATTTTTGTTAGTGCAATATTGTTAAAATGCTGTTATATATATATATATATATATATATATATGTGTGTGTGTGTGTGTGTGTGTGTGTGTGCACTTGATATTATAATGATGACAAATATAGCCCTGATACTTAAAAGACCCTTGACCAACATTTCTTCTATTGAGCCTTTTCTACTTCAAATTCTTAACAGCATTTCTGGCATCTCTGGTTTGAAATATTTCCGAGCAGCAGTCTCATTACCTCCGTTCCTCCTATTGGATGATTTAGACCTTGCAAACTTGTCTTGTGCTACATTGAAGGCTTTTCTTTTTTTTTGGTTTTTTTTTTTTATCTAAGGAGGAAAACAGTTGTTTAATTTTTGTTTCGTTTTTTGTTTTTTAAACATTGTAACCCTTTGCTGATTAGTGTCCAATTCAGCCTGGCTTAGGATGAATCAGGGAGGAAGAGAGGGAGGAAAAGGGGGGAAAAAAAGTCACTTCCTCCAGTTGTATATGGGCTTAAAAGTAATTCTGCTAAATTCTTGTCTGTACTATTCAGAGGCATAGATATCAAAATGTCAAAGAAAACGAACCTGGCAATTCAAGTTCAAATCCTGGACAAGGCAGCTTGCATTGCAATTTTTACTAATGCCCTTAGAGACTTGTTAGTTCAGTCGGTAAAACATTTGCCTTGGAATCATATGTTGGGATATTTTAGATATAAGGCGTGTGCTAGATATTCACTTCTATTTATAGACTCGCCAAGAACCATGTTATCAACCTCTTGGCCAATCACTGGCAGTACTCTGCTGCTGAAATAGTACTTATACTGAGCATACTGGCCTAACTGATTTGAACCTTCATGGTTGACAGACATAGGATTGTATCACTGGACCTTTACCTGGATAGGACTTATTTGCAGGATAGGACTTATACACTTACCAAAGGATTCCATAACTCAGGACTTACTTACTTAAGCCCTTTTCAACTGGCCAAGGATGGAATTTAAACCCTTAACATCATAAGGTTCAGGGTTGGATACCGGTCCTTGCCAATTCAGTGCATGAGTAATAAGAAACCTTTATACAGTCATATCCATGATCATTATAGCTCTATCTGGGACCAACCCAATGAAGATCATTTGGCCACTACAAATTACAATATCACTAAAAGAATTGCTACGAGCCACACTCCAAAACCAACCTTCCTTTCCCCAATATTAAAGCAAACATTGATATATATATATTTACCAACTCCTCCACACGAGCAGGATACGACACAAGGTCAATTTCTTAAGAGTTTAACAGGTTTGAATTCAGAGTTTTCCTTTTCCTAGACTGGTTACCTAGCCATGGTTAAAGAACCCAGTCTGCCCTGCTATTTACCCATAGCTGGAGGGAGAGTAGGATTCATACCTTTCCCAAGGGTATTAGCGCTAAGTGAAATGCAGTTACCACGTCCAGGATTTGAACTCGGGGCGACGAGTCCATTTCCCATGACTTTAACCATTACACCACGCGCTTCCTGAACATTGATATAAGTAAGTCTATCCTCTGAGTACCAAACTCCCTTTTTGTGAAGTCTTAAGAGCCACCAAAATAGAACTTTTTCTTCAATAGACTTTTTGACTCGAGAATTGCTTGTTTTATAGAATCATAGATAAACCATTTTTTGTTGGTTAACATTTGTCATTCATTTTTTCTATCACTTCACTAAATGGCAAGTAATACAGCATTGTCATCATCAGGACAGCATCTTCTTTTCTCCTAACTCACATCATTATACATGAATATAACAGGTTATTTCCTATAACAAATAACATATAATATAACAGGTTATTTCCTATAACAAAGGCGAACCACTCTTGACTGATAAATTATTTATTCATTTTCCCATTAAACTAACTCTAACCCTAAACCATAACCCTGTCTTCTTTTTTCCTAATAGATCAATAAATAAATAATTTATCAGTCAAGAGTGGTTCCCCTTGGTTTATGTTGGAGTTATAGAAAATAACCATACAACAATGGCAATCCCAAAAGATGACTTTGGAGATTGTTTTGGAAGACAGTTGAAATGGCTGGATACTTTCCAAATAGACCCTGTCTGTCCCTCTCTCTCACACACACACTCTCTCTCTCTCTCTGTATTTATACATACTGGATCATACAATAATAATACAGTGTATCTTAGAAATCACATATAGAATCATACCTCACTGCCAAGTTTTGGATACCTCTCATATATATATATATATATATTATAGCTCTGCTGATGAGGCCTACTAGGCTGAAATGTACATACAGAGATTGATTTTTCTCGATTTGTTTAGCCTTACATTTGAATAGGTATGCCCGCCTAATTCATTAATTATCAGTTAATTAATTTTCAAAATTAGGTACGACTTCAATTATGCACATATTCTCCCAAAAATTGTTGGCTAAAAAAGCCATATCAAACACATTGTTTGTTTGTTTACTTCTTATATATATATATATATATATATATATATATTAAAAATAGATGATATATCTATTGTCCATTTAAAAACTAAAACAGCAATAAAAATAGAGTGTAGAGCAAATATAGTAATATAAAAAAGTAATAAAGATTACAATCTCAACCTCAGAGTCTCACAACACAGATCACCAGGTGAAACTGAGTTGTGAGATAGTAATCTTTATTATATATATATATATATATATATATATATATATATATATATATATATATGCATGTACTGTTCTGTTGCAGCCAAAGTATTTATAGAGCTTGTCTTACATTTATAGGATCATAAAAAGAGTTTGATATATGGTATGCTCTATCTCTTTTTCCATCTAATGCCAATGATGATTCAACATCCATTTTTTTGGAAAATGTTCTCTTTCCGCCGTGGAGAGTAAGAAATGGCCAGAGGGTGAGGGTGAGTTCATGTTTATTTATGCAGAAATAAAAGTGTACAACAAAAAAAACAAAAGGATTTATTTTATAAAACAAATAATCTTTTTCCTTGTCAATGCACTTAATCCATTGAATTAATCATGCGGATTAAACATTATACACTGAAAAATTCTGATCAAAATTTAACTAATAGCTACATAAAAAAAGGGACATATTGTCCCAATTTTTTGTCCATTATACTTGGTACAAATCTGTTTGCTGAATTTTGACCTGGAATTTTCACTGTATAATGTTGAACATATGTGACTAATATTTATCAATGTATTAAGTGCATTAACAATATCAGAGATTGTGTAGAGCTGGATTTAGACTTAGTGTAATTCTATGCTATATAAATCTTGGATGCTCTTAGTTTATAGAGAAGCATTGGATGAAGTGCTTGATAAAGATAGGAATTATGTCGACAAAGAAATACTTCATCATGAGGCTATATATATATATATATATATATATATATATATATATATATATATATATATATATATATACACACACACACATATATTCACGAAGACAGGGTCACTTAACAGTGTTCCTACAATAATGCCTTTTGTTTACTTCTGCTTGTTTTTAATTAATTTAATTAATACATTGCAAATAATCTTGATGATCTAAATGAGGTGAAACTTGGGTAGGCTATCTGACTACACTATTTTTCTGTATATATATGTGTGTGTGTGTATGAGGGTGGATGACTAAGTCTGACACATAGTCATTATGTGAATTTAGACCTGAAATTTTCACTGTATAATACTGAAGCTATATATTGAATTAAGTGCATTAACAATGTCAGAGATTATGTAGTGCTGAACATTGAAATCACATGTATTCTTTTTCATGTTTTCACTCTCCACTTTGTAAAAGAGTGGTTAGATAAGTCCATAATTTGACACATTGTTAGGTGCTGAATTTAGATCTGAAATTTTCACTGTATAATGTCCAAGCTATGCGACTAATATTCCTCATTGAATTAAGTGCATTGATAATGTCCCGAGATTACATAGTGTTGGATTTAGACTTAGTGAGGTTCAATGTAAATCTTGGATGCTCTCTGTTAATGGAAGAGCACTGTATAATGTCCAAGCTATGTGACTAATATTCATCATTGTATTAAGTGTTTTGACAATATCCAAGATTACTTAGTACTGGATTTAGACTTAGTGAAGTTTGAAGTAATTGAATGACCCTTGTTAGTGGAGAAGCATTCAATTAACTGCATTGACAAGGAAGGAGATTATGTTGAAAAATGAATATTTTTTTGTATAAAATAAATGCATCACAAGACTACAGATTTACGTTTACATACATAGATATGTAGTATCTATGTATGTATAAAAGAAGGAGAGACAGTTTTTAGGTTTGCTGCCAGGACTGAGTCATATGTCCATAACCAAACTTGGGAAAATAAACAAAGCAATAATGAATGCACATAATCACATGAAACAGAATATTTTTAAACATTATAAACAAAGATGAAAAATAGAAATTGAGATGTCTTACCTTACTAGCATCGTTCTGTTCTTGGTTTTGGCCTGGGAATAAGAAGAAGAAAAAATCAATTACTCTTTATACATAGTCAAACAGTTTCATTTTCATTTGTTTAATCTTTTTATCTCAGAGAACAAATATTTGAGAATTATATTCTGTCAATAATGCTTACATTAATTCTTTACAACTGAAAATCTCTTTCTTCTTGATTTACAAGTAATGCATTTCTATAGTAAAATTTATTGTTGTTAAATAATAGATTAACTGTATCTATTATTTTGAGTGAAGTATACAATTTGAAAAATTGAATTAGAAATCATCAGATCAATGGGTGTGAGTGACAGGTGATGACCCCAAGATCAATTTGAGAACTTGGCTGAGATTGGATAATTTCAGTCATGTGATCAAAAAGTTCTAGAAGCTAGAAAAATAGTTTGGAATTTAACCAGTTGGTTCTGAGAAGAGGTGCACATATTGTTCCTACCATATAGCTTACATGGTGCAAACTCCCCAAATGTAGTTGGGTTGTATGTAAGAAAATGATGTCTTAGATGAGAAATAAATTTAAAAAAGTGTGAAGAAACACAGTTTAGAAAAATCTGAAAAAAATGTGAAAATATAAATGGAAAAGGTAGATAAACCAACACAAACATTCAATTCAATTTATGGATAAAACTTAATATTTTGTTTTTATTTAATTTTTTTATGAAATAAAGATGTAATATTAAGTTTTAGCTATTAATTAAATTGATTGTTTGTGTTGGTTTATCCACTTTTTCTATTTATAGTTTCACATAAAAGAAGTGTGCACATAAAAGTGTCTTAGTGTTTATTTTTTCACTACAAAAGATGTTTCCTTGTTTCAAGGCAAAACAGAGTGGATCCTACAATGAAAGAAAGTTGATGGACCATTGAAAGAACACAACATTCTTAGTTGAAACAATCATGGCCATCATCTGTAGAAGACATCAGATGGCTATCTAAGATTATCAGTGCATTTATATTATACATATAATAGCCTTATTCTGTTAGTATTACTTGCATTAATTCTTAACCACAGACCATCCCTTTCTTCAAGTAATCTTGTAATAATTTCAGCAAAAGTTAAGTTTTCAACAGTTCAAATTGGTTCATTTTGATTTTACGGACCATATGACCTTTGGGCACCCCTTTTGCGATCTCGTTTCATAAGGACATTTTTTTCATTTATACCGTCAAAATCCGGTTGTTTGTTAACAGACGATTTTTAGATTTTTTTTTTAAGTTATAAAACTAACCCCTAACAAACAACCGGATTTTGACCGTGTAAATGAAAAAAATGTCCTCATGAAACAAGATCACAAAAGGGGTGCCTAAAGGTCATATGGTCCAATTTTACTTCGAGTTATGGAAGTCAATACACACAGTATCTATTATTGACTTCAAAACTTAAAAAGAATTAAAATCTTTTGTATTGAATTTTTTAAAGGAATTTTTGAATTCTAAAATGATTGAAAAAAAAAAAAAAATGTAACCATAACAATGAGAATTTTGATAAAATATGAACAATAACAATAAGAAATGTAGTTATTTATTTACAAAATCTAATTGTTTATTGATTTTTATAATTGTGCACATAAATAATTAAGTAAATAAAATATAACAATCAAATTCACATTGTCATGGTTACTTTTGAAGCCAGTAAAGAAACATCATGTGTGTGCTTCCATAAATTAATTGAAGTATTTTTCAATTTATCAATAATTTTGTCAAGTATAATTACAGTTGCTTTTTTATCACAACTCACCCAGGTCATCACGTCTAAAATAGCAACAATGTGTCATTATTGCTGTCATACAAAATGGAATTGGTGGCCCGGGTTCAAATCCTGGATGAGTTTGTTTGCAAACTTTTTTTTGGTTATTTCCTATAAGTCTAACATAAACAAAGGGGAACCACTCTTGACTGATAAATTATTTATTCATTTATTGATCTAATAGGAAAAAAGAAGACAGGGTTGGGTTTAGGGTTTAGGGTTAGTTTAATGGGAAAATAAATAATTTATCAGTCAAGAGTGGTTCCCCTTTGTTTATGTTAGACTTATAGGAAATAATCCTTTTTTTTTTCTTTGGAAAGGCATGAATCCTTTTTCTCCTCCCCCAGCTATGGGTAAATAGGGCAGAGTGGGTTCATTAGCCTTGGTTAGGCAACCAGTATAGGAGAAGAAAAATGAATTCAAACCAGATTTACTCTGCTTAAAAATTGACCCTGTGTCACATCCTGTCTTTGGCAGAGAGGTTGGGTGAACACATACATACAAAAGTCAGATCTTTATAATATAGATTGTGTGTGTGTGTGTGTGTGTGTGTGTGTGTGTGTAGATAATTTGTTATTTCCATTGTCATGATAATTTTTAGTACATCATGTACTTTTGGTTTAGAATACAAAATATACAAGTGTTTTTGGCAGTTTTACAGAACTTCTAAAAGTGTTCAAAACCAGCAACTGTATAAATAGAAACACAAATTGAATACTAAATAACTCTGGTAATTGATGACCACACCCTCCCGTGTCCCTTGTCCACTAGGTTGGTGTTAGAAAATCAAATGGCTTCTTTTGGCAAACAGTTATCCCTAAAACAGTCAGGCTCACCCCAAGGAATTTAAATTTGGGTCACTTTCAAGTTTCTTCTATTGCAAAAAAAAAAAAAAAGTATTTCTTTGTTGATGTTGTTCTTTTCTTTTCTTGTTATTATTCAGTTTATTTTCTTTCTTAGAACGCAATCATATAGCAATAATTGAATTACAAAGTTGTTGAATACTTACAAATAGAATCGCCTATCTTTTGAAGATATAAAACAAAATCATTATTCTCTATAAAAGTTGAACAAAACAAAAAAAAAAACTTAAAAAAAAAAAAAGATTTTAAAAATTCAAAAAAAGATACAGCTAAAAGTTCTTTTGGTTATAAAAGAATTTTAAATCGACAATCAATAAGCCAAAAATCATGAATTTGATTTTTAAAAAGTAAAGTTAAATAATAGATTTTTTTCTAATGATTCATCTTCTTATAATGGAGATTATGTAACTCAACAAATATGAAATAGTCATTATTTAATCTTAATTTATTTATTAACTCTTAATGTCCTATACCGCTTCATTCCCCCCGGCCGGAAGTTACATTCATTTTTCTAATCTACTCCAAATGAGAGCCTTTGTTTAAATGTAGTATTAAACATATTTAGAAGTCTTTAATTTAAGGGAAATAACAGGTAACTTTAAATGAAAAGGCCATTTTTAGCCATTTTTTGATAAATCCTTATAGGAATGGATCTGGACTTGGAAAATTCTCAACAGGATGTTAAGAGTTAATGATGCCTCTATTACAGTTGAGCAGAGTTAAATTTATCGCAAAATTGCCCAGATTATTAATGCATTTAAAATCCTAGTATATTGGTTATATATCTCTAAAAAAATAAAGATTTACATAGTACATGGTGAGAATAATTTTTCATAATAGTTTTAACAAAACTAGGTTTAATAGATAATTATTTGCTGTTACCAATTTCTAATACTATCATGTTATTCTCAAACGTATTAAAAGCAATCCTAAATATAATTTTATATCAGCTTGGTGGTTGGTTTTGAAGGCTATAACAATGCAAGTGTAAAGAAAAATTGACGTAACTATAATATTGTTTGTTTACCGTTGATTTATTCTTAATATTTTGGGATAAACATCCCTTCGTCAGAACTCCTGGAACTGTTACCTTGTTGCTAGGATTTATCCATTATGCTGTATGCTTGGTGATATTTTGCAAATTCTTTGTGTGTGTATGTGTGTACGTGCAAGTGTGTTTATGTGTGTGTGTCTGTCCAACAATGTCTTAGTATCATTCCAAATTTAGCCAATACTTTTAAAAAAATTTTTTTTAGGTAAGGCAGGTCTTAGTAGTTTGTTTATTTGTGTGTGTGTTGATCTCTACACACAGCTGTGGTGGTGATTTTTTTATTACCTGTATATGTTTGTTGTGCCTGTGTGTGCTTTTGTGTAATTTTATATAGAAATCAATTAAAATAACATTGAAATAAGTGGAATATTTTTATATTTGTTCTTATTTAGTTTCGTTAGTTTTTCTAATTTAAAATAATATCTTATTACATTAAACTGAAATACTTGCATCTAGCAGGCTGATACATTTGCTAGTTAAATTAAAAAAGTTATCTATAGCAATATCTATACATATATAAAGGGCAGTTGGTGTGTGTGTGTATATATATATATATATATATATATGTGTCTTGATGAAGCTACAAAAATAAAACAATGATGAAGTAAATATATATGTACACACATTAAATATGACCAGTTCCTGCTTTTTGTGCAAAAATTATGAACATTTGACTTATATTTGAAGATATCTAAAAATTAAAATATACAAAGAAATAGCATTGAAATTCTACTTAAAATCCTCAGCATTTGTAAATCTCAAAGTAAACAAATCAATACACCAGGGTTTCCCCCCTCTACCCAGGCAACGCTGGGTAGCCGCTTCTAGTTATTTGTAATTATTATAATCATCATCAAAGAGTATTGACAGTATGAATTTGTTTGACCCCCTATTAGCCATCATTCTTAGTATGTCCTCTAGGCAGCATCAAGTGTCCACACAAACTGATGAAGGTAAGTTTTTGCTGGTTGGCAAACATTGGTGTGTCCTTGTGTAGGAGTCTATAAGAGAACATCACTTATTTGTTATTACTTTCCCACTAATTCATTATCTTATATATTTATCAATATCTATTTTTATTAATATATAATAGATATGATACATATCAGGTGGTTTAAAAACGAAAAATATGTACAATGCAGTTTTAACTTTTTTTAATCACTTATAATCAATCTTGATTTGTTCCACTGATAAGATGGCAAATGGATGCCACTGTTAGGTTTATTTTCCTGACCTCCCACCAGGCTGGATTGACACAAGGACTTTTTAACGTGCGGAGCCACAACAAACCGAAGCTCCTGATAAATAAATAAGTAAATAAATAAATAAAGAAAGAAGACAAAGACAGAAAATGAAAATAAATGAAAGTAGAAAAAAAAAAACGATGATAAAGAAATAAAGAAGAGAAAACATAAATCATTTTAATAAATAAATAATAAATGAATGGGGAAATGTGGAATAGCTTTTAAAAAAGAAAAAGAGAACACAAGAAAAAAAAAGAAAGAAAGAAAGAAAAGAAAGAAATAGGAAACAAAAAAAAAATGCTAAAGAAAGAAAGAAAGAAAGAGGAAAATATAGGAAATTTTAATGAATAAATAAAGGAAGGAACAGGATAATGTAGGATAGCTTTTAAAAAAGAAAGACAACACAAAAAAGAATTAAATAAAGAACGAAATAGAAAACAAAACACTTTTTACGAAAGAAAGAAAGAAAGCGATAGAGAAACATAAGAAATTTTAAGAAAGAAAGAAAGAAAGAAAGAAAGAAAAAACGTGCTAAAACTTTTAAAAAAGAAAGAAAGAAAGAAATTGAAAACAAAACACATTTTACAAAAGAAAGAAAGAAAGAAAGAAAGAAAGAAAGAGATAGAAAAACATAAGACATGTGTGTGATCCCTTTGGCATTCCCCTTTCAGGGTGTCTCAATCACCAAGCAATAAACCAGCTGGACACTAGCTAGGAACCTTCTAGTGAAGAGGAGTATCATATCTTGATTCTACACTTGAAACTCAGGAATTTTCACCTGGATCAGCTGTTTCTTCTTCAAAAACCACAAGACAAAAGTTTCAGGCTATTTCAGAAGGAGCACAGTGAGAATCTCACACTGCAGCTGAAATGTCTACTTTGGTTAATTTGAATTGATGCAAGTGCACAGTTGTTTCAAATCGGTTGGTTGGATTTTATGGCATGTCAACACTTGTTGGGTTATTTTATGCCGAATACTTGTTTTATTCATTCTTGATGGGTATTGAAAAAATTTTTTCTTTTCTAAACTCAATTTAAAAAAACCCACATTTCTAAAACTTTATTTAACCCCTAAATTGGACCTTAACAGATACTACCACTCTGAGTCAGGGTAGACCTGGAAGTAATGGCGATGAAAGGGGACTCCACTCTCACCAGAGTTCCAGAACTGGAACGTCACCATTAGATGTAGTTTAATGTCATATCCAGGACCTTCAGCCCTTACCTTTTAGGACATAAATGATAAAAAGGGTTTGGGTTTGCCATAAGGGCAATAAGATCAGGACAATCATATAGGTGCTAGGGCTTCACATGACCAACCAATTAATTGGAGAGGGCATCTCTGACTGCCTGACTAGCTCAAATAAGGGCCAAAGTGGAGTGTTGCATGTCATAGACCACCCAGGAACCAAAGTTTTATCTTTAAGCATCGCGGCCAACGGGTGGGGAATTTAACAAGTTTTCGCTCTCTGCTGAGGTGCAGTCAGTGTATTCTTCCACCTAAACCGACAGGTCGAGTTTCAAATCGGAATTGATGGGTTATCTTTGGTTCTGGCTTGGTGACCTGACAGTGCAATAACACCTGTTGTCAGAGGTTGTTATTTTTCCTGATAATGGATGAGGTAGGTGTATGTAGGTATATGGAATGCAAGTGATGGTTCCAGTCATATGCACTGTTTGTACAGAGAAGTTGATCTATGACTGTCGTTAAACCATCAGTGGTTGGGATTCACATAGATTTTGGAATTTTTATAGGCACCTTGTAAAACTGTCTCAGGTGAGAGGATGTGGTTAGGATTTTGCTGGTGTCTTGCTAATATGTTAGTGTCATGTTTTCTGAGCGGGCTCATGAGAGAAAATATTGACAGTGCCACAAAGTCAAGAACATTGTTGCTTGTTTTGTCAGCTTCACACATGATTAGGTGGAACATATTTTTTTTTTTTTTTTACATCTCTTGAATTTCCTGCTTTTTTTTCATTTACTGGTTGTTCTACAAGGATTTGTATGAAAAACTGAGGTGAGAGAGAGGGAGGGAGGGAGAGAGAGGGAGGGAGAGGGAGAGGGAGAGAGAGAGAGAGAGAGAGAGAGAGAGGAAAATAAGAGGAATTGTAAAAAAGTAAAGTTGATAGAGTGGCCTATTGTCAGTATCAGTCGAACAGCAAGAAAATCTATCCCTTTTATCAAACTGAGGAGAGAGAGAGAGAGAGAGAGAGAGAGAGAGAGAGAGAGAGAGAGAGAGAGAGAGAGAGAGAGAGAGAGAGACCTAATAAGAACTGTAAAAAAAAAGTAAAGTTGGCAGAGTGGCCTATTATTGGTATCAGCCGAACAGCAAGGGAGTCTATCCCTTTTTGCTAGCACTAAACTAAGGAATTGTTTTTGTTGAGGTGGAGTGCCACCCCTACTGTCACCTCCCTACTTTACCACACAGATCAGATTACCCTATCTGTGCTACTCATGCGCTGAGTTGGCAGGGACCAGTATCAAATTGAGAAACTTGCAATTCCTAGGTGGGTGCTCTACCGACTGAGCTAAACATGTTGATTACTTTTTGGCCGGAGAAAAAGTAGCACTGATAAGCAAGATGTTTTTTTTTTAGAGAGAAAACAGACCAGAAATGATAGGCATTGTGGGAGTAGGGAAAGTGGATATAAAGTCCTATCTTTTGCAGAAGGGTCATCAATTTCCCTATCAGTGAGCTTGAGCGTGCATAGCAAAAAAGTGTGAAAAAGTGACGTTGGACCAAGAGAGTAAAGTCTAGGACGTAGTCAAGACAGATACAACAGGTTGATCATAGTAATAATGTTTAAATCACAAGCTGTATGTGTGTCTCTCCAACAATGTCTTAGAATCATTCCAGATTTGACCAATGCTTTTAAAAATTTTTTTTTTTTTAGGTAAGGCAGGTCTTAGTAGTTTGTTTATTTGTGTGTGTGTGTGTGTGGGATCTCTACACATAGCTGTGGCGGTGATTTTTTTATTATCTGTAAATCCCAAGCTAGTTTGGCTATTATGGAGCTCTGGGATGGTGGAACTTGATACTGTCATTTAGGGGGAGAAGGTGATGTAGTTGGGTAGTTAAAGAAGGTGAAATTCATTACCAGGCTTCAAAAAGAGGCAGACCTTGCTAGTTTTCTTCCACTTTTTCTGCAAGGTAATGCGCTTGCCCTCTACCTTGAAATGAGTGAAACTGAACAGTTTGGCAAGGAACAAATTGAGATTAAAGTACAGGAACCTGAGGACATTTTCCAAGAGAAGTGGTGACTGGCTACATGGCAAAGATAATAGAATTTCTATATATATAGAAAAAATAAAATAAAATAGTATTTTTGAAGCTTAGTATGTAAAAATTTAGGGGCCGGGTTAACTCAGTCGGTAGAGCGTTCGGCTAGAAACCACAAGGTTCCTAGTTCGATACCGGTCCCCGCCAACTCAGCGTATGAGTAGCACAGGGATCTGTGCGGTAAAGTAAGGAGCTGATGGTAGGTGTGGCACTCCACCTCAGATGCTAAAACAATCTCCTTGGTCTAGCGCTATTGAAAAGGGGATAGACTCCCTCGCTGACTGGCTGATACCGACTTTAGGCCGCCCCGTCGACTTTTTTTACTTACTTATGTAAAAATTTTGAAAAAGAAATTTGTTGACAGTATTTATAATAGGCCAAATTTCTTTTTGCTCCCCTTTTTTTTTTAAAGATTTTTTTTTTGGTAGTCATCAGAGATTCATCTTTATTTTTTTTTATTTTTAGATTGGCCAAGAAATTAGATAAAAATCAATCTATGAGAGAGAAAGAGTCAAAAATTATCTGCACTTTCGCGATAACATATCTTCATTATTGTCCCACAAGAAAAAGAGATTTGTTGACAATATTTATAATTGGTCAAATTTCATTTTTGTTCATTTTCTTCTTAAAGATTTTTTAAATTTTTTTATTGTTGTCAGAAATTCATTTTTCTTTTTAGATTGGCTGAGAGATTAGATAAAAATCAATCTATGAGAGAGAGTCAAAAATTATCTGCACTTTCACCATAACATATCTTTCTTTATTGTCACATTGTGTTCTGTACATACGTGCTTATAGTTGGCACTGTTGTGGTTATGTGATCGCCGTTTGAGCATAATTGCACCATTTTGCTTGTTGTCTTTACAGTGTAAACATGGCTGCTCCACTAGCAGTATACACCAAGAAAGTGACCCAATTTCTCTGGTTGGAAGGAGTGTCAGGGGCTGAAATTCATCAGAGGCTTTTAGCACAATATGGGGAGAGTACACTATCATGTAGAAGTGTGTATAAGTGGATAGAGAATTTTAAAAGTGGCTCGACAAGCATGACACATGATGAGGGAGAAGGATGCCTGTCAACCTCCACCACTGATAAGAAGATTCAGCAAACTTCCGAGATGGTAATGGCGAACCAACGAGTAATTGATGAGGTAGATTATTCTCAGCAGATTAGTCATGGTTCTGCTTATCAAATCATCTATGATGATCTTGGCTTCCATAAAACAAGAGCGCAGATAATTTTTGAATCTCCCTTGTAGTTTTCTCAGAATTATCTTAGTAAAAGTCTTTTTGGCAAAAATCTGATTTATCAACACCAATCATTTAGAATATCCAACATTTTGTTGATGTAATCACTTCTGTTTAGAATCACCACACCAGGTCCTTTGTTAGGTTTGGTGTTGATAAAAGTTTTTAATAATTTCAGTTAATAGATGATTAGGTAGCTTAAATATTAAAAATGTGAGCATTTCTATGCGAGTTTCTTTATATCATTTTAAAGTCATCATCCCTGTCAACATATTATTGGAATCTTCCACAGATGGTCTCTGTAATATCAGTTCTGCTTTTCTAATAAAGATACTTCTATAGAAATATAAATATTTTTTTCAAATTTGCTTACTATGATCTATGATGTTCAACATGTTAGCAATTACACCACAGGGACTACCCTATATATATATATATATATATATATATATATATATATATATATATATATACACACATAAATTTATCCACGTTGAATAAACCTTTTTATTTAAACACTTAATTCAGAAAATACTGAGCAACAGTTTATATATATATATATATATATATATATATATATATATATATATGTGTGTGTGTGTGTGTGTGTGTGTGTGTGTGTGTGGTTAGCAAGCAAGATTCGCAGACCATTGTTAGTGAGTTTGATTCTCACTGGGCGCCACATAATCTGATCTTGTGCCACATCTAAGGTAAGCTTAGTAAATAACTATATATATATATATATATATATATATATATATATATATATATATATATATATATATGCACACATATAAACTTACCCATATTAAATAAACTGATACTTATTTAAACTCTTACTTTAATTCAGAAAATATTGAACATGATTAACTTATCCATATTGAATAAACATATCACTGTTTATTTAAACACTAACTTTAACTAAATAGCTTGATCCCACCACCATTCTTAAGATTCAATCTTGAATAAGGATGCAGAAAATCTGTAGTTATTTGCAACTAGTATTGTTCTGTGAATGTCTGACCAAAATTCTAAAACAATCCAGAATGTAAACCTTGTCTATTGATAGAGTGCCATCTAGTGTTGATTTTGTGAATTCTAATTCAAGATGGACACAGTGATTCATCATGTGTCAATTAGATGTCACTTCTCATCACTGTCACTGTGCATCGAATTATGATTGTTGGGAATTTATAAAAAGAAAAATTTAGTATCCTAAGGTTGCCTCTGGTGAGCCATGGCACACGCTTTGGGAATTGCTTACATAGACTGAATATTTGTATTCAGACATAAATATAAATCTACTAGCAGAAGTACCTGGTTGGCTGGTTGGATTTTATGGCGCAACAACATGTGTTGGGTTATTTTATGCTGAAGATGTTTTTTTTTTATTCATTGTTAATGGGTATTCAAAATTTTCTAGAAACTCTTTGGGAATCACAAACATAACATACACAAAGACTGAATAATATGAATATGATTCTATTTGTACTTGGCATAGCTCAGTTGGTAGAGTGTTCGACTAGGAACCACAAGGTTCATGGTTCAATACTGGCCCTTGCCAACTCAGTGTATGAGTAGCACAGGAATCTGGGCGGTAAAGTGAGGAGCTGATGGAAGGTGTGGCACTCCACCTCAGACACCAAAAATAATCTCCTTGGTCTAGTGCTATTGAAAAGGGGATAGACTCCCTCACTGTCTGGCTGATACCAACATTAGGCTGCCCGTTGACTTTACTTTACAAATGCCAGTTTATCTCAGTTGGTAGAGCACCCGCCTAGGAATCGCAAGATTCCTGGTTCAATACCAGCCCAGTCAACCCAGCACATGAGTAGCACAGATTGGCTAATCTAATCTAATCTGTGTGGTAAAGTAGGAAGCTGACAGTAGGTGTGCAAAAATGCACTGTTTTTCTCTTCATGGCATTACTCTCAACAATGGAAGTTATTTGTCAGTCCTCTTGGAGTAAGATATGACAGGTTGTACTGGATTACATGATACCAGGAGATTGGGATTTTAAAAAAAATGAAATGTTAAGAAAAGTTTTGGATTTTCTATTTTTTTTTTACAAAATGCAGGGCAGTTTAAGAATTATTGGTGAAGAAAGTGAAATTGGCAAATTCAGATTTGAATTTGAGTTTCAGCCAAGTCTGTTGGCGTTCATTTCACACAAATTCCCTTGGGAAAGGTGTGAATCAAATTTTCTCCACAGCTACAAATAAATAACAGGGCAATTGGAGATTTTAAGCAATCTCATCATCATCAGGCTGTGCCAGAAAACCATGACTCTTTCTCTCTCTTCAACTGTCACTATCAGTCATTGCCCCTAAGTTTTCCATCTCCTAAACTGGTTACCTAGCCATGGTTAAAGAGTCCAGTCTGCCATACTATTTACCCAAACCTGGAGGGACAGTAGTTGGATGTATACCTTTCCCAAAGTTATTAGCGCTATGCAAACAGCCTCGTCCAGGATTTGAACTTGTGTCAATGAGTCCATTTCCTACGACTCTAATCATAACGGCATGCATCTCCAATATATATATGAGTGTGTGAGTGTGTGTGTGTGAGTGTGTATAAGATAAATGGAAAAATATAAATATATTTGTATGGATGAAATTTATATGTTGAAATGTGTTTTATCAGGAGTTTGTTTACATAGAAGGCATTCTGATTAAAAATTATTTTAAAAGTAAAATAAAATAAAAATAATAGAAAACCATATGTGAACATGTCTTCTTCAGAGAAGAATGTTTTGATTTTTAAAAAAGAAAAAGAAAATTGGGTGATACAAGAAATTCGAAAAACACTCATGTAAAATGGAATGTTCTTAAAATATTTTTGAAAGCGTTTCTTGGATTGAAAAATAATATGGAATTATTTTTAACCATTCACGTTCTAATCCTTGAAAAGAAACAGAGAAGTATAAAAAAAACATTTGAATAACAATGGGCCTAGTTGTTATGTATTTTGGTGAAATATTTTTGGTTTGAGAATAAATTTTGGGTGTTTATAAATTTAAATGTATAATGATAAATTCAGAATTTTATGTTATTTAAGGAGGTAGAATTATAGGTGTTTGTCTTATTTAGTAGGTCCATTATCTATACTAGCAAATATTTGCACCCTCTGAGCGAAAGTATTTAAGTTTTGATGTAATAAAATATATTAAATTAGAAAGGCTAATGAAACTAAATAAGAATGCAGATAAAAAGATTTGAAACAGAGGGGGGTATAATCAACAAATAGAACAACTGAAACTTATTCTTCCATCACTCCCGTCTTTCATTTCTAAATTTTCCTAATTTAACTACAAAATTATTATATATTTAAAATGGGAAGTAAAGAATAAAACCACAGTTATTTCTTCTTGTTAATAGATTTCTTTTAAGATTTATTCTTGAGATTTTTGCTCAATTTCATTAAGATAAAACCAACCAATTAGGAATCAATAATACCAAGCACATATCTATTAAAATCAAATTTGTAATATTAATATGCAAATTAACCTTCCCGTTCACACTGTAAACCACCATTTTGTTGTATATATAAATACAATTGCATATTATTAGTATGTAGATAAGGCCAACAGTATTAATAATGTAAAACAATTTTATTAATAATTGAGGTTTAAATAAAAATAAAATCATGGAGAATGTGATGTAAATAACTAAGGTGATATAGTTTCAGTTACAGACAAACACACAATCTCCATTATAATAACTAGCAAAATAAAAAAACGCCCTCTGGGTGACGTAAAATAAATATTGCCTGAGGGGATGGGAGTTGAAAATTTAATATCAGAGAGTTTGTATCATTAGTAAAGTAAAATCATCAAATTTATTAAGGGAGTAAAAAATAAAATAAATTTATTAAAGGAGTAAAAAAAAAAAAAAAATTGAAATGGAAACTTAGTTCTGATAACTTTAAATATATATTAAAATAAAACAAACTAGATAATACCAGGTATGTATTTATTAAAACTTGTTTAAAAAAACCAATGAGGACTGTCTAACATTGCATGCTCAAATTTTGAGTGTATTCTATTTATGACGATTTTAGGCAGTGTGACGTAAGCAGTGACATAGTTTTTGTTACAGACAAAAACCAGAAGCGAATCTCCATTATTAATATATATATATATATATATATATATATATATATAATTAGTATATATCATTAATAGTTGTGTGTGTTAGTGCTAGTGAAAAGGAGATAGACTCTTGCTGTTTAGCTGATACCAACAGTAGGTCATTCCACCTACTATTTATGACGATTTTAGGCAGTGACATAGTTTTTGTTACAGACAAAAACCGGAAGCGAATCTCCATTATTTATATATATATATATATATATATATATATACATATATATGTTCATGATATATATATATATATATATATATATATATATATATTATATATAATTAGTATATATCATTAATAGTTGTGTGTGCTAATGCTAGTGAAAAGGAGATAGACTCTTTCTGTTTAGCTGATACCAACAGTAGGTCATTCCACCTACTTTAAGTTTTACTTTTATGCATAAATATTTATCCTAGCAATAAAATATAAGACATCTTGTTTTAATCTAGAGTAGAGAATAGTCAGTAATAATAATGTTATTTGTATTAAAACTCAATAAAGACATCATTATGGAATGTCCATTGAATAAGGGAGTTGCCAATGTTACATCTTTGTGGCAGCTGTTTTCATTTTGCTTTACAAGAAAGAGAGACACCATTGTTGGTGATCATTTCTAAAGAGCAGAGATTACAGTTTGGATATAACCTTTTCGATGTCTCCGGCTTATCAACACAATATTCTTTTTTTTACTGTACAAGTATCCAGGTAAAAGAAAATATATGCAACTAGTTCAGTTACCTATTTACATAAGGTAATAGTTCTTTTCTAAGGATTCTAATCTATTCTTTATTATTAATAATATGCTTATCACATCGGATTAGTTCACCAATTCTCTGCCCTGTCTGTCAGGGCTGTAGAATGCACCAACTGCACCTCTGCAGAAGGATAAGACCCTCTCTCCAATGCTGTTGGTCATGGGTGGCGATCCGTGATACTTAAGGACGGAATCCTGGTGGATGAGCAGTCCATGACATGCAACACTTCACTTTAGCCCTTACTTAGGCTAGACAGGCAGTTGGAGAGGCACTTCCGATCAATCGGTTGGTTACATGAAGCCCTACCACCTATAGGATTGTCCCCTTATGGCAAACCCCCCAATCATTTTCATCATATATGTACTAGAAATCAATAGCTGAGAGTCATAGGGGCCTGAGTATGATTTTAAACTGCATCTAATGGGGAAGTTCCAGTTCTGGAACTCTGGGGAATGTGGAGTACTCGTTTATTGCTATTACTACCAGGTCCACCCTGACCTGGAGTGGTAGTACCTGTTAGGGTCCAATCTATGGGTTAAATAGAAAAAATGTGTTTAAAAAAAGAAATAGAGTTTTAAAAAAAAATTTCCATACCCATCAAGAATGAATAGAACAAAATGTCTTCGGCACCCCCCCTCTCCCCTAAAAAAAATCAACAAGGGTTGACATGCCATAAAATCCACCTCTTCTAAGACAACATTCTGGAGCATTACTATAAAGACAACATCTTGACTCATCTGACTGTATTATTCTCTCAAACCAACTTTCAATATATCCAGGTCTTCAACACAATATTCATTTTTACTCTTCAAGTATACAGATTAAAAAAAAAGAAGAAAAATGAATAAAAGTAGCTGAACTACTTGTCTACGTCAGGTAATATGTCTCATATTTGAATTAGAGATACTGCTGGTACCATGTAATCCAGTACAATCTGCCATATGTTACTACAAGAGGATTGACAAATAACTTCCATTGTTGAGAGAGATGCCATGAAGTGAAATACTCTGGACGGCACCCTGATGACCTAACAGGACATGGAGAGCAGGTGGGTGGTGCCAAATAAACTCTATTGCTTTCAGATTTGGGGGTTTATGTATTGTATGTGAATGAGTTTCATCTGTTGGTAAAATGAAAACAATTCACAAAATAAAGAATCTCATGCACTATTTCTTTGCATTTATCAGTTTTATTTTCTAGTAGAATATCATTCAATAAAAATAGATATTATGGTATTTGCCTCTCATTCCACTTATGAGGGCATGACACAAGGACATTTTTATGTGAGCCCACCCACAAGCTTAAGCTCATGGCTGGTAGGCACAAAAAATGCGTTGATCCTGTCGGCATTCCTCCTCAAGGGGGGCGCCTCAG
The DNA here is from genome assembly GCA_023376005.1 of Doryteuthis pealeii. Classification (NCBI taxonomy): domain Eukaryota; kingdom Metazoa; phylum Mollusca; class Cephalopoda; order Myopsida; family Loliginidae; genus Doryteuthis; species Doryteuthis pealeii. The sequence goes on from CM042142.1 coordinate 40,002,381, forward strand.
GCGTTAAGCAATAAACCCAGCCCTGCCCTTTTAAATCAAGGGGGCAGGTGATGCCTGGGGGGATAGCCCCCTGGGATCAATGCTGTTAATTTATATTAACAAATACAGGCCCCGAAAGGCTTGTGGTATTATAATATTATATATTATATATATCTATAAAAATAGATATTATTGGGTATTATTTATTACCAAACTCAACAGCATTTTAAAACTCAAACAAAAAAATATGAATATGTATATACTCCGTATATAGATTTATGCAAATTTATTCAAAGTGTTTCAATAGTTTGGCAATAATAACATCTATTTTTATTGTATATATATATATATTTACCAGCCCCTGCACAAGCAGGATGTGACACAAGGTCAAATTTATAAGCGGAGTTCAACAGGTTTGAATTCAGAGTTTTCCTTTCTCCTAGACCAGTTGTCTAACCAAGGTTAAAGAGCACAGTCTGCCCTATTATTTACCCATAGCTGGAGGGAGAGTAGGATTCATACCTTTCCCAAGAGTATTAGCGCTAAGTGAAATTCAATTACCACGTCCAGGATTTAAACTCGGGGCGACAAATCCATTTCCCATGACTTTAACCATTACACCACGCGCTTCCAATTTTTATTGTATAATGTTCTACTAGAAATAATAAAATCTTGGTATCTTTGGTTTAGAAGAACATATGAATTTGAGTTGCATGTGTTGGTAAAATGAAAACAATTCACAAAATAAAGAAGCTTACACATTGATTTTTTTTTCATGAACCAGTTTTATTTTATTTTATATTCTATGGAAGAAATTTTTCATGGTATCTATCACTCAGTTCTTTTGTGTGAAGGGTTAGGATAATTTGGGTACAAGCACGGGGCCAAGTGAATGTGTCGCATTTAAACTTTCTAACCAAAAATATGAATATATAACTGTACAAAAATAAGTATACTCCTTACATAGATTTGTGCAATTTGCTTTTTACTAACAGTGTTTCAATGCTGATAGTTTTGATAATAAATATGATGAAATGAATGGACAGATGTCAAAAAAACCCTATTCTTTCTTTGGTTATTTCCTATAACTCCAACATAAAAAGGGGAACCACTCTGATTGACTGATAAATTATTTATTTTCCCATTAAACTAACCTGTCTTCTTTTTTTCTTAGTAGATCAATAAATAAATAAATAATTTATCAGTCAATCAGAGTGGTTCCCCTTTTTTATGTTGGAGTTATAGGAAATAACCCTTTCTTTTCTCTAAAGCAGTTGTTCTTAACCTTTTGTTACCTATGGGCCCCTTTGATTTGTTTCTTTAATCTGGTGGACCCCTCACCCCCCACCCCAATAGCCATTTGATGTTTAAAGTCCTATTGTATTTTATAATTAAACAATTTTTGTTTGCCTGAACACCAAAAAAAAAATGTTATATTGTCCATGGGGGGTGGGGGACATATGCCCCCCCCCCCGATTAAAAAATCTGCTCCAAACAATGTTTATTTCATATTCATTGTTGTCAATTAAAAAAAAAATGCACAAGACAATTACACATTTTTCTGAGAAAATCCACACATTCATCTCTTCCTAACTCTATATTATACAATGAAAATTGGTCTTAAAAAGTTATTTCATGAGTGTGTGTGTTTATATATATATAAGGATAGGAGGGTTGGAGTAAATCCGACAGAATATGGTAAAGAATAAAAGAAAAAGTGGACAAAAAGAGCAAAACTCAAACAAGTAGATGTAGGAGATATATTTCGTTCTGCATTGAGCAGGACTTCCTCAATCGTTTATTAATGGCTTTAATAAACGACTGAGGAAGTCCTGCTCAATGCAGAATGAAATATATCCTACATCTATTTGTTTGAGTTTTGCTCTTTTTGTCCACTTTTTCCTTTATTCTTTAACACACACACACACACACATATATATATATATATATAATAAAAAGTTGCAAACTTCTTTTCCCTTGTTACTTAAAGACTTCCTTTTTGCAAAATAAATTCCATTTCTGATGAAGCTATCCTTATAGTAAATTTAATTTTCTGAATTTTCCTTTTCTCATACAGTCAGATTTTATTCCAAACCTTATATATATATATATATATATATATATATATATATATATATGTGTGTGTGTGTGTGTGAGTATTATAAAAGTGAATGATGAACACAATTAAATTCAAATGTTCATTCTTATAAAGCTTCTGAAACCAACAGAGGCGAAATATTAATTGAATTTATTTGTTTGTGCTTGTTATTCACTTTTCCAATACTTTTCCTCACATTTTGTTGGATTTTTCCTAATATGTCATTTCCTATATATATATATATATATATATATAAGGTTTGAAATAAAATCTGACAGTATGAGAAAATTAAATTGATGTGTGCATATATATATATATATATATATATATATATATATATATATATATATATATATCATAGGTGTGTGCAAAAGTTTTAAACATTCCTTTATGAAAAACTTGAGACTGAATACATGGCTGAAAAATGTTTTTTCTTACCTGGAAACTCTAACACACACCAAGTATGTTTGATATTTTTTTTTTACCAATTTATCGCAATATCTAATTATTGATTTACCTGTGACACTATCATCTGATTTGCGGTTTAATCTACTATTTTATTTACATTTACAATTTTTCCTATTTATTTTTTTCCTTTCTTTCTTGCTTGACATTTTCTGATACAAGATTTTACCCCAAGAACTTTGAGCTGATTTAATTAAAGGAATCCCAAAACATTTTCTTTCTATTTCAATAGACATCAAACAGTTTTGAAAATCTGTGTTTTCTCTACAATGTTCTTGTTCTTTGAATTTTTTGTTTTTTAATTTTTATTTCATATTCCAATAATACGATTCTCTATCTTGTTTTTTTTTTTTTAAAGATTTTATTGTAACTCTTTCACTACCAAATTTTACAGAAAAACAGAAGTTTTAGAATATTGCATGAAACTGACAGTTATGGGTCTGCAAAAGTTGGTTGAGCTTTACGGCATGTCAACCCTTGTTGGGTCATTTTATGCCAAAGGTGTTTTTGTTTTATTAGTTCTTGATGGGCACTCAATTAGTTTTAAACACATTTTATTCTATTTAACCCGTAGATGGAACCCTAACAGGTACTACCACTCTGGGTCGGAATTGACCTGGGAACAATGGTGATGAAGGGTTGCTCCACATTCCCCAGATCTGGAACCTCACCATCAGATAGAGTTTAATGCCATACCCAGGACATGAAGACCCTTAGCCACCACCTCCTAGCACCCATATGATAAAAAGGGTTGGGGCTTGCCATAAAGGCAATAGGGCTGGGACAATCATATAGGTGCTAGGACTTGACATGACCAGCTGATTAATTAGTGGGGGGCCTCTCCAACTGCCCGTCTAGCCTAAATAAGGGCCAAAGTGGAGTGTTGCATGTCATGGACTGCATATCCACCAAGATTCTGTCCTTAAGCATCACAGATCACCACCCACTGCCAACAGGTGGCCCCATTGAGGGGGGTTCTTACACCTCTGGAGGTACAGTCAGTGTATTCTTAAGCCCCAGCCAACAGGGCTGGTCTGCTAATGAGGGTTAGTGAACTATGTTTTTTTTTTTAGGTTTTATCCTTCTCTGTATCGAGATAAAATTTGAGTAAAGATACTATTTTAGCAAATTGCACATTTACGTCTCTTTGTTTTCTAATGGGTAAATAACACATTATTGGAAATGTAAGTGATGTAATAGTTATTGGTAAATAAAACAATTTTGGGGGGTTAGGAGGAAAGTGGAGGAAAAGGGGTAGCTTTCAGAGTATTTATGACTAATGAGAAGAGGGACCCTTTGGTTTGAATTCAGAGTTTTATTTCCCCAAGACCAGTTGCCATACTGTCGTAATCTAAAAAAAGGTTACAAAATAAGGAATAACCAAACAGAGGTTGGAAATGAAATGGAATTTTTATAAAATTAAAAAAATAAAATACTTGCCAGTGGCATCAAGAAGGATAAACCACTGCTAGTGGTATCAGACTACTCAGTCAGCATAATACTCCTGTATTTATGAGTACTGGAACATACCCATTAATCTTCATAGGTAGGGTATATAACACATACCAAAATTAAAGAGCCCATTCTGCCCTACTATTTACCCATAGCTGGAGGAAAAATAATTGGATTTGTATCTTTCCCAAATGTGAAATGCAAATAGCTGCATCCAGGAATTGAACTCATGTCACCATGTTTATTTCTTATCAAGATAACCATTACACCATGTGCTTCCCACTGAGTACAAGAAATAGAATCAGCAGGCCGAGTTCAAATCCTAGCTAAGACAATTTGCATTCACTTTATGCTAATTATGAATCAATCTCTCTTTAGCAAGGTGATGATGATGACAGCTAAAACAAGCATCATTAGCAAAGTGCAGGCCAGTAATGGCGATTATGACAAATTCTCTGCATGGTTCAAAAGACCACAAAAATTAGCAGAGTAACAAACACTTTGATGATGACAGTGAACACATAATTAAAAGAAAAAGAAAAAAAAAAAGAAGAAAAAAAAACTCAGCATGATGCCAGTTAAGTTAACATAACATTGCTAAGTCATCTTTTTAAAAAAATCAAACGGTTTCTTGTGAATTTTATTGAAACAACTTAAAAAGAAAATTAAACCTTGTACTGACTTTGAATATTAAATTTTGACAATCAAAAAGATACCATTTTTATTAATAATTTTGATTAGTATTTTCTTTCATCTTTTTCAACTTAGTTGCTTTTTGATGCAACCAACTCCGGTAATTATTTCTAAGACAACAAATAGCAGCACATCTTGGAGAGAGGATAAGCTATTAGTGAAAATGGAATTAAGGTCCTTTTTTTTTGCCTCAGAGAAGCTTGATTATCCATACAATATAAGCTGCTTTACCAACTAAGCTATGAGAGCCATTGGAATAAAAGAAGCCTATATTACAGTTAGGCTTCTTCAATTCCAGTGGCTTAGTCGTTAAATTTCACATATTTCATTCAAAACTTAATCTCTGACTCATCAGTACCACCTAGAAGCCAGGATGAACTCATAAGTGATGTTCTCCTGTGGACACCTACACATGGACACACCAGTGTGCGCAGACTAACAAAAACTTACATCAATTAGCTGTATGGATTCTGGATGCCGTGCAAGAGACCTTCCAGGGCGAATGACCAATAGGTACAGGTGATGAGAGAGAGAGAGTCAGGTGAATTTGAGCATTTGGAGAAGTAAGGATGAACTCATGTGATGTTCCTCTGTGGACACCTACACATGGACATACCAAGTATAGGCCGATCAACAAAAAACAATGTCAATTAGCTTTGTATGGAGTCTGGATGCTGTGAAAAAGACCTGCCAGGGGTGATGGGTGCCAAGAGAATTTCAGGGGAATCTGTGTTGTCAATGTGACCTGATGATGATTTTAAATAGTAAACTGAAAAAGTTAAAAAAAAGGGTAATTTATGAGGAAGTGCATCCCGGTCTCCTGCCTCAAGAGTTGCTGCCCGGTGACTATTAAAATAACAACCCAACTCAGTCTATTCAAAACTATTCATCTATCTATCTTAATTTATTCATATTTATCTATATTACTTTAAATACTAAGATTTTTTTTAATTCATGTTTGTTTAATGTCTTGTTTTTAGTTTAAATAAACAAGAATTCCGACAAAAAAAAAAACTGACCCCCCCCAATACATTTACTTGTCGAAAATATCTATCTATCTATCTCCATTTGTTCATATCTATCTATATTATTTTGCTTGTTTATCTATCTATCTACTCAGTCTATTCAAAACTATATATCCATCTTCATATCTAAACAAGAATTATGACAAATTACCATAAATAAACAAGAATTACAACGAGCTGGGGGTTGTTATTTTGATAGTCACCAGGTAGCAGTTTTTGAGGCGGGAGACCGGGACGCACTTCCTCCTAAATTACCAAAAAAAGTTCAAAATAAAAGAAAACTGTTAAAGAATGCAAAGAGTTAATAGTTATGTGGGTGGCATCATCTGACCAGCCCCTGCCACCACTTAGATGACTGATTGGTGAACTCGGCAAGTCTTGGATAATGTCTGTTTTCAATTTAGGGTGCTGGATCAAGCATATTGTTGAAGTGAGTGAGTACACTGTTGAAGTGAACAACAACAATAACCAGCTAAGATTAAGTGTATTTGTACATGAACCAGTTGGTATATATATAGCACTCAGGAATATTCCATACTTACATCTGGGTGATACCATTCCTTGAGTGCTGATTGGTTGCTGACTTTAGTGTAGTTATGGTGCTTAGATAAATAAACCCCCACTCTGTATTATGCTTGTGGCAATGCAGGAATCATATTTAAGTTACAGCCTGCTTGCTACCTTTGTCTGCCAATTTGATGGTAATTGGGCTTCTACACATATCTTGTTATAATTCGCCAATTGATGAGACATTGAAATATCATTAAATTTTTGTGACAATAATAAAAAATGGTTCAGTATTTTTCACTGTCTGTTTTCTTTTGTGTAATATCGTACTTCATCTAAAAAAATAAATAAAATATAATATACTCAGCATTTTGCATTTTTTTTTTCTGTAGCAGTCTCAAAAAAAAAAACAAAAAAAAACTTTTTCATTGTGAACAACATTGAAAAGTTCTGAGACTAATGTTGTCCTCCAGGAATATAATTTATACATTGTGCAGCCAATATTTTTTTTGTTGTTTTTGTCTACCATAGTTGCCACATATCTGATATGAGAAGAGAAAATTACAGTTGTATTTTAGGGCAAAATAAGAACAAAGAGAAGAAGAAAAGAAATGTAACAGTGTGAGTAATTTTAAATTTCTCTTGAGATTAACAATTTCTGTGGTTTCTTGATCAGATGTAGTGTAAAATGTAATGGCCAAGTTATATTGGAAATAATCTCTAAACCCACTTGGTCAATACAGTTCTTTCCCTATCTAACGCTAAGAGTCATAATTACTTGTTATGGGCCGTGTTTACAGACTTGGAAAATTACTTTTATTGCATTTTGGTTCTAATCAGGTGAGAAAAAATTTAGTTCCTGGTTAAGGGTAACATTAAAAGACTTCTTACGATGAGATAAAAAGTTAGGGAATCATAACAAGGCGGAAGCAGGGCCTGTATATACTACCCCCAAACGTACTGCTTGGGAGCCCCAGAAGGGTGGGTTTTGTAGAATCAAAATATAATACACACCTTTGCAAGGAAGTTCCAAGGAAGTGTCCAGTTGGCAGACAAAGGCGGGCAGCCAGGCTGTAACCAAATACAGAACCTGTATCTACTCCCATAACATTGCCATGTGATGGGTATATATGGATCAAAGTAATCACACCAAAATCAACAACCAATCAGAACCCAGAGAATAAGCTTGCCCAAGTTGCATAATGGAACATCCCAGCCTGCTATATAAAGCATCTACCAACTCACTCTGGTATTCAAGTTTGATTTGAGAATCACATAGGTGAAAACTATCAGTAACCAAACACCATTGACTTCATGTCTACGCTACTCTAACTTCCATATATATATATATATATATATATATATATATATGAGTAAATATGGAAATAAATCCGACAATATTAAGAAATTTGAAAAAACAAGTGTTCCAAAAATAAGATGAATTTATTTATCGATGCTTAAACGTTTCGGTTTCTTTAAACCTTCATCAGGATGTATTATGGGGTAAACATAAAACATCCATCAATTTCTTCACCCCCATAATACATCCTGATGAAGGTTTAAAGAAACCGAAACGTTTAAGCGTCGATAAATAAATTCATCTTATTTTTGGAACACTTGTTTTTTCAAATTTCTTAATATATATATATATATATATATATATATATATATACATATCACTCTGGTACCATGTTTCCCTCAAAATAAGACAGGGCTTATATTAAATTTCACTCCAAAATATAAAACTAGGGCTTATTATCAGGGGGATGTCTTACCCCCCCCACAAAAAAAAAAAATTCTTAAGAAACAACTTCAAAAAAATGTAAATGAGAATGTATAATGATTGCAATTGCCTAACCTCTTGGCAAAAATTGTCCTAGACAGGTTGACATGCCATTAAAATCAATCAATTTGCCAGTAATGCTTGTATTAATTTTTGGCTATTGATGATACCTTTCTTACTTATTTCCAATAGGTTAGAGGTGCACGGTGTAATGGTTATCGTCATAGGAAATGGACACGGTGAAATGAGTTCAAATCCTTGACTGAGCTCTTTACATTTCACACAGCACTAATACCCTTGGGAAAAGTACAAATCCACCTATTCTCCCTCCAGCTATGGATAATTTGTAGGGCAGACTGGGCTCTAACCTTGTTATGGCAACCGGTCAAGGAGAAAGAAAAGTCTGAATTCAAACCAAAGGGTCTCTCTTCTCATTAGTCAAAACTACTTTGAGAGATCCTCCTCCTTCTTCCTTACTAATTTCCTATAGTAAAATCATTAGCAATGTATTTATATTACAGCACAAACCTGCCAATAACACTTGCATTAATTGTGATCAGTGATGAACACTTTCTTCTTGATTTTCAATTTATTTCTCATTATCAAGTGACGGAACAATCTAATGCCTACTAACAAAAACTACTAAACATTTCATGCAACAATTAACTGATTGCCTCAAGATCACAACGTGGGAGCCAATCTCCTTGTGGGAGAAAACTTTGAGTAGCAAGTTCAGTAGTTTTTGTTAGCAAATATATATCAGCAGAATGGGCAGAGTGTCCTATTGTCAGTAGCAGCCAGTCAACAAGGGAGTCTATCCTCTTTTCACTACCTCTAGACCAAAGAGATTGTTTTGCTGAGGTGGAGCACCATACCTACTGTCAGTGGCCAGATGCTTTACTGCACAGATCAGATTAACTAAGCTGTGCTACTCTTGTGCTGAGTTGGCGAGGACCAGTATTAAACCCTTAACCTTGCTCTACCGACTGAGCTAATCCGGCTCTTAAACTAAGATAATTCTACTCTCACCATCTAGACACATATATTCCATTACAAATAGTTCTGGGTGTTCTGTAAGCAAAAAAGAAGAAAAAAAACAAAACAAAAACAACAAAAACAATCTTCAGACAGTAAAAAAACAACAAAAACTTCAGTCTGAGGATTGTGTTTTTTCTCCTCTCCTTTCTCTCAATCTCTCTCTATATATATATGTATACTAACATATACATATATAAATGTATAGACATACACATATATATGTATATATTCCATGTATAGACATACACATATATGTATATATACAATGTATAGACATAAACATATCTATACATATACACACATTATTATATATATATATATATATATATATATATATATATATATATATATAAGTACATGTGTTTTTAAACTTTTGATGAGACAGGCAATACATTTTTTATTCTTGGAATTCAGCAGTGTATTAAATAATTCTATTCCTCACAACTTGTACCCTAGTTTGATCAGAGCTAATATATCAGAAGGATAATTGGTAACACTTTTGTAGAAGAAAAAAAAAAACGAAAGAAAGAAATGAGTACCAATTAATTTCTCTTTTCAGTATCATACACAAATAAATTAATTTCTCTTCACAGTGTCATACACAAGGGGCTGCCTAAAAGGTCAGGAAACTTATGGGCTAAAACAGTTTCCTCGAAGACAAAATCAATACATGTGTGGTTCTTCATTTCTAGATAGATTGATTTCTGGCAAGACAAGGGAAATGAACGGGTAACCTGGTTGATGAACAAACTTGTTCAATCTGTTCAAATTCACAAAGCTGGGTAGAATCTTGTACATTACATATTTACCCAACCCCTCCACCATGGACAGGATGTGACACAAGGCCAACTTTTAAGCAGAGTATGTATTTACCAACCTGTCTGCATGAGCAGGATGGGACAAGGTCAATTTTTTAAAGCAGAGTTTAACTGGTTTGTATTCAGAGTTTTCCTATTTCTAGTCCAACTGCCAGAGCAAGGTTAAAGAGCCCAGTCTGCCCTACTATTTACCCAGTCTGCCAGAATGTGGCACATGGTCAGTTTTTTTTAGTGGAGTTGAACGGCTTTGAAGAATTGTTTTACCATTTTTGGAGCATTATCGTATAAAGAAAGGTCTAGGAAAAGGAGATACTCTTAGAGAAGTGTTTTATCATAATCCCCATAAGGCCAGAATATGACACAAGGCAAGTTTAATGTGAGGTGTCCCACAAGGAGAAAGTCACCTGTGGGGCAGTTAAAAAACATTAGATTCCATTGGCATTAGCCTTCAGGGGTGTGTTAGGCATAGAACAATAAAACCAGCCTTTATCCATTTTAGGTGAGGGGACAGGTGCTGTCAGGGAGAAAGGCCTCCTGGAAGTAAGCTGTTAATTATTTTATGTGCCTTCCAAGCAGAAATTAGAAGAGATGATGCTCTTAGACAAAAAAAAACATGTCGTTCAATAATATCACTCATGTATGGCAAAATTTACTTTACTATTTAGTATTTACTAAACTTTTCTTAGTTTTGGCACAAGATCATGGGTGTGTATTTACCCAACCTCTCTGTCATAATGAGGATGTGACACAAAGCCAGAGTTTAACAGGTTTGAATTCATAGTTTTCTTTCTTTGAGACTGGTTGCTATACCAAGGTTAAATAGCTCAGTCTACCCTACTATCTACTCACAGCTGGAGGAAGAATAGTTGGATGTATACCTTTAAGGGTATTAGTGCAATGTGAAATGCAAACAGCCTGGTCCAGGATTTGAACTCGTGTCACCATGTCCATTTCCTATGATGATAATCATTACACCATGAGCACAGAGTAAAGCTGGTTTGAATTCAGAGTTTTCTTTCTTTCTAGACTTATTTCCTAACAAAGACTAAAGAATCAAGTCTTCCCTACTATTTACCCATAGCTGTGGGGAGGGAGAGATAGATTCATGCTTTTACCAAGAGAATTAGCATGAAGTAAAACACAAACCTTGTCCAGAATTATGATTCTGGTTGCCAATTTAGTCATCATCTCAGTTTTTCTGACCTTGTGCCATACATATTAAACCACCAGTTTAGTTCAGATGGCTTAGGAATCGCAAGATTCTGGGTTTGATACTGGTCCTTGCCAAATCAGCGCATGAGTAGCACAGTGTAAAATTTTTAAATGCCATCCTTGGCCAGTTGAAAAGGGCTTAAAGTAAGTAAGTCCTGAGTTATGGAATCCTTTGGTAAACGTATAAGTCCTATCCTACGAATAAGTCCTATCCAGCGTATTGTTAAAGGTCCAGTGATTTAATCCTATGTCCGTCATCCACGAAGGTCAAAGCAGTTATGAGTAGGTATTGCCAGTACAGCCAGTATAAGTATTATATCAGCAGCAGAGTACTGCCAGTGATGATCACATGGTTATTGCCGAGTCTATAAATAGGAGCGGGTATCTAGCACACACCTTATATATAAAATTTCTCAACACACAGCTTAGATAATCTGATCTGTGTGGTAAAACATCTGGGAGCTGATGGTAGGTTTGGTTCACCTCTGCAAAACAATCTTCTTGGTCAATTTTTCTGACCTTATGTCATACACATTAAAACACCAGCTTAGTTCAGACGGCCTAGGAATCGCAAGATTCTGGGTTTGATACTGGTCCTTGCCAAATCAGCGCACGAGTAGCACAGTGTAAAGTTTTTAAATGCCATCCTTGGCCAGTTGAAAAGGGCTTAAAGTAAGTAAGTCCTGAGTTATGGAATCCTTTGGTAAACGTATAAGTCCTATCCTATGAATAAGTTCTATCCAGCGTATTGTTAAAGGTCCAGTGATTTAATCCTATGTCCGTCATCCACGAAAGTCAAAGTAGTTATGAGTAGGTATGGCCAGTACAGCCAGTATAAGTATTATATCAGCAGCAGAGTACTGCCAGTGATGATCACATGGTTATTGCCGAGTCTATAAATAGGAGCGGGTATCTAGCACACACCTTATATATAAAATTTCTCAACACACAGCTTAGATAATCTGATCTGTGTGGTAAAACATCTGGGAGCTTTTGCCAGTACAGCCAGTATAAGTATTATATCAGCAGCAGAGTACTGCCAGCGATTGACCAAGAGTATGATCATATGGTTATCGCTGAGTCTATAAATAGGAGCGGGTATCTAGCACACACATCTGGGAGCTGATGGTAGGTGTGGTTCACCTCTGCAAAACAATCTTCTTGGTCAATTTTTCTGACCTTATGTCATACATATTAAAACACCAGGTTAGTTCAGATGGCCTAGGAATCGCAAGATTCTGGGTTTGATACTGGTCCTCACCAACTCAGCACATGAGTAGCACAACTTGAGTAATCTGATCTGTGTAGTAAAACATTTGGGAACTGATGGTAGATGTTGCATTCCACCTCAGCAAAATAATTTCCTTGGTCAAGAGCTAGCAAAAGGGAATAGGCTCCTTCACTGTTTGGCTGATACCGACTATAGGCCTCTCTGCTAACTTTATTACTTATCAGTAATGGATTTCCTTTGCTTTGCAATCTTGAAAGCCATCTATACATATATAATGGGCAGTTGTGTGTATATGTATGTCTGGAGGAAACTTCAAAAATAAAACATTTAACAAAAAGTAAATACATATACACACTAAATATCACCAGGGCTTGGTTTTTTGAGCCAAAATAATAGAGATTTGATTTATATTTGTGAAGCATGGAATTTTTCTTTGATTTAATATTTTAGATAGTAGACATTAAAATTTCATTTAAGAGTAGCTGGATCAATGCAAGGTCTATTTTTTTTTACATAGGGATTTAAATGGGACATCCCATGAGGACTCAACTCACGATTTAGTAATAATGGATCTGCAGGACTAATTTTTAAAATCCCCCTCTACCCAGGGCGACGCCGGGTAGCCGCTGCTAGTTCTAGTATAAAGTCTAGCATTATCAGACTCTCTCATTGATAATTACCTAATACACTATAGAATATGAATCATAATGCATGTTAATGTCTTGCTGTCTTAGGAGAACTTATAATAGAAAAAAAAAATGATCATAAATTTCGGACAGAGATGGATAGTGTCTATGAAATAAAAGTTTCTACATTTCTATATAACATGAAGCCAAAATAAAAAAAAAGAAAAGAAAAAAAAAAAAGAAGAAAAATGTAGACACAAGAAGTTTGTCAATAAATGATATATGAGCATTTATTTAACAAGGAAAGAAATTGTGTGAGAGAAAGAGAAAAGAAATCAAGTATACCAATGAGAAATGATAAAATATGCATGAGACACAACACTATATATATATATATATATATATATATATATATATATATATATACACACACACACACACAAGTTATTTCAGTTCTGAGAAATTTCTATAAGTTCTTTTATATCTTCTTGACAGAATGATTTATGACAATATGTTCATGTGATCAAACAGACCAATATTATTTGATGTAGAGAACTCTGACAGAATATCCATTTCAAACAATACATATTATTTTCTACTGTAATTATCAGCATTATTTGTTTTTTTATATTCATTTCTTATGACTTTATAAACACTGTTACATTTGTGAATATTTCTTTTTAGATTAATAGTCATTAGATCTGACCAGTCAAAAAAAAAATAAAAAAATAGGACCAATTTAGCTCAAGTAAGTAGAGCATCCGCTTAGGAACCACAGGGTTTCAGGTTTGATACAAGCCCTCACCAACTTAGTGTATGAGTATCACAGCTTGGATCTGTGCGGTAAAGTGGGGAGTTCATGGTAGGTCCTGTGCTCCACCTCAGATGCAAAAACAATCTCCCCGGTCTAGTGAGAAGAGGATAAACTCTCACTGTCCGGCTGATACCGACAATAGGCCACTCTAACGACTTTACTTATGAAAATAATATGATATTTAACAAACCAAGTATTTAACAAATACATCTAATCAGTAGATTGAGCATAGATATCAACTCTATATGGAAGCAACTAATTGTAAAACAACAGCCATCTGAATAAAGTTAAGATTATTACCTGAGTGAACATAAGGGAATGAATAAGGTCTGAAAGAATGAATGTATATTATAATGTAAAAACTATGAGACGGAGGACAGGAAGATGAAATAAATGATGATGATGAGATAAATCAAAAATCATAAAGAAGTGCATATAAGTAATAGTAAAAAACATGAGGAAGGACAGAGAAGATAAATGATGAAACATTGTGATAAAGACAATAAAAAGAAGGAAATTGGTCAGAATGAATCAATGTATAATAGTAAAAATATGAGGAAGGCCAGAGAGGACAACAGATGAAACATTGTGATAAAGACAATAAAAAGAAGGAAATTGGTCAGAATGAATCAATGTATAATAGTAAAAATATGAGGAAGGCCAGAGAGGACAACAGATGAAACACTGTGATAAAGACAATAAAAAGAAGGAAATTGGTCAGAATGAATCAATGTATAATAGTAAAAATATGAGGAAGGCCAGAGAGGGCAACAGATGAAACATTGTGATAAAGACAGCAAAGAGAATGAAACAGGTCTGAAAGAATCAATGCATAATAGTAAAAACATGAGGAAGGCCAGAGATGGCAACAGATGAAACATTGTGATAAAGACAATAAAAAGAAGGAAGACTGTTCTGAATGAATCAATGTATAATAGTAACAAGATGATGAATTCTGTAGGATATAGCAGTTAGAGTGTTGTAAGGAAAATAAAGATGGGTAAATTATAAATATAATAGTGATTAATATAATCTCAGATTTTGCATTTTGTAAGTGAATACAAAAAAAAGGAATAAATGAAAAAGATTGGGTATTAAATTTCCAATTTTTTTCCCCTCTGCTTGATGAGTAATTATATAAATATTATACCTTTCAGGTGGTCACATTTTTCCAAGTAAGTTAATCAAGTAAGCAGTAGGTAAATAAAAATTAAAAAAAACATTTATTTCTCCAAGAGGAAGGGAAAAAGATTTTAAAGTCTCTATTTCCTCTTAAAAGATGCTTGATTATTTCATTATCATTGCAAAAGTTCTCAGGAAATTAACCAGAAAATTATTGGTGCAATGCTGTGGTTACTTGGATCAATTGGTTTTTAGGTTGGAGCTTTTTATCTCTGAATGTTTGAGAGGAGGCTTGATGATTAGTATTATCTGCGTTATTCAGACTATTGTCTTCATCTTTGTTGTTATCTGTACAACTGATGGCCCCTGATTATGACAAGAAGGTTCCTGAGTTCAAAAAGAAGGTTCCTAAGTCTGAAAAGAAGGTTCCCGAGTTCGACAAGAATTACCTGAAGAAGGCCGGAGGGCACATCGTCCGAAATGTACAGATAACAATGAAGATGAGGACAATAGTCTAACTTTTTTATCCATTTACATTAGATATTTATTAGATCCACAAGATGCAATGCTGAATAATTCACTTTCATGGTATCTCTCAGGGTAATGACACTCATTTGGCAGTGCCCATCTCCTCCCCCATATACTGTAAGGTCATCATCAAGATCCAAAGTTGAGTAATTTTTCTTCCCAAGGCAATAGAAATTACTTGGCAATGCCCATCTCCTCTCACAAATATTGATGCCATGCTGAATAATTCTCCTACAAGGCATCTCCCATGGCAATAGTAGTTACTTGGGGGTGCCCATCTGTTCACCAAGTAACATGGGCCAGGTTGTAATGGGTTATATGTTACTAGCAGCAATGGAGGTGCATGGGCTAATGGTTAGAGTCATAGGAAATGGACTCGTCTACCCAAGTTCAATTCCTTGACGAAGCTGTTTGCATTTCATATGGCACTTGGAAAAGATATGAATCCAAATTTCCCTCCAGCTATGGGTAAATAGTAGGGCAGACTGGGCTCTTTAACTATGTCCAGGTAACCAGTCTAGGAGAAGGAAAACTCTGAATTCAAACCTGTTAAACTCCTCTTAAGAAATTGACCTTGTGTCGCATCCTGCCCGTGCGGAGGGGTTGGTAAATATATATATGGTACTAGCAGCAAAAAACTGGTGTGATCTGTGTAATAATTTGGATCAAGCTGCTTATTTTCATTTTTGTACACATTTATTTGGTAAAAGGCATGAATCTACGCCTCCTTGAGCTTTGTTTCGTTTCTAGATATCTTGAATATCTCAAATGGTAGAAGATGTAATTAATAATCAAAAGAGTTTGCAGTTCCACTCCATATACAGAAGAAATTTTCACCACACATAAAATAACTGGAAAACAAGTATTATTATTTTACTAATATGACAGGACCATGTATGTATGACTAGAAGTGGCTACCAAGTGTTGCCCCCCCCCAAAAAAAAACCCTGGTGTATTGATTTGTTTACTTTTGAGATTTACAAATGCTGGACATTTTTAAGTCAAATGGCAATGCAATTTCTATGTATATTTTAATTTTTAAATATCTTTGATTATAAATAAAATCTTCATAATTTTTGCACAAATAGCAAGAACTGGTGATATTTAATGTGTATATATATATTTCCATTGTCACTAATTATTTTTTTTGTAGTTTCCTCTGGACATACAAACTGTACTTTTATATATGTATAGATTGGGTACTTCATCTAGGATCAGAGTGTAGTATCTGTGCACTCTGTTGAGCATAAAAAATGTATATGAAATACATTGAAATATTTAGGAGATGCTGCAAAATTCACTCTGGATAATTCTAATTTTCCTACTTAAAGATACAGCATATAACATACTTTTTTTTTAAACCTTAGAATTGGAATCAGAATATTAATACAAATAAAAAAATAAAAAATATATCATATTTGCTGTTCCTGAAAACATATTTGCTTATAATTGGATGAAACTCATACCCAAGAAAAAAATCAACTATAAAAGTGTTTAGAATATCATAAAGAAGATGATATATATATATATATATATATATATATAATATATATGAGGTTAAGTAAACAAACAAATGTGTTTATTTTTATATGGCTTTAAGCTGACAATTTTTGGAGGATATGTACTTAATTGAAGTCATACCTAATTTTGAAAATTAATTAGTTAATAATTAATGAATTTTAGGTGGGCATATATGTTTAAATGTAAGGCTAAACGAATCAAGAAAATGTCAATCCCTGAATGTACATTTCGACCTGTTAGGTCTATAACCTTGCTGATGAGACCTAATAGGTCGAAATGTACATTCAGGGATTGACATTTTCTCGATTCGTCCTTTATATACGTATAGACTAGAAGCAGCTACCCGGTGTCGCCTAGATAGAGGAGGGGGGGGTAAAAGGTAGTCTCACAGATCCATTATTGTTGAATCATGATCCTTGCAGGAGGCCCCATTGTTGAATCATGAGGATCCTCACAGGAGGCCCCATTAAAATCTCTATGTAAAAAAGATCTTGCCTTGATCCAACCACTCTGAAAAGAAAAATTAATGTCTCCAATTTAAAATACTAATTGCAAAAAAAAAAAAAAAAAAAAAAATCCATGTTGTTATCATTTAAATTTAATTTTTTTTAATTATCTTCACTAATATAAATTAAATTTTCATTACTTTTGCTCAAAAACAAAGTGCTGGTGATATTTAATGTATATATATATATATATATATATATATATATATATATATTTACTTTGTTGTTAATTGTTTTATTTTGAAGTTTCCTCTATCTGTAGATACACACAACTGCTCTTTATATATGTAGAGATATCGATAGATGGGTGGGCTAACAAAAAGCACCAGAGAACACCTCCCACAACAATCTGCTACCATCTCTGATTTTTCTTTTTCTCACACATTCTGGAAGCCATCTCTCTGCTTTATGCCATCTGACATATTGCTTGTCGTCAGTGCCGACCAAATTAAATTTGCTTTCATTGCTGAAGAATACTCCTGTCCAATTTCCATCTGTTCAGACAAGATTCCCTTTTGCAAAGAGCAAGTTTAGTATTTTGGTGGTTCTTGCTGATGAGCATTTAATAGCAGGATGATGTGCATGAAACCCTGCTTCACGTAAGAGACGTGACACTTTCTGTCAAAACACTTTCATGCTAAATTCTTCTGCTGCTGCCCAATTTACAATGCCTACAGCTGTATCAAAAGTGTCCACCATGGATAATCTTTGAATCACGATTTTGCCGAGAAGTAATTTGGTGTTTTAGGTGACTTCATTCTTAGATCTATTAACTTTTGCAATAGTAGAAATTTTCATCCATTGAGATTTCGGTGTGAGTAAATTCCATATGCAAGCAAACTGCAAAACTACTTTTGTATATCAGATATAATTTATTGCTTATGTAGATATGCATACTGTCTTGACAAACAAAATATTTACAATAAATAAATATCTAACTGTAGACTAAATAAAAACATAACAAATTATATCTAATAAAGTATATATATTTTCATGTTTCATACTTTTTCATATATTCAATTCATGCATAATACATATAAATAAAATAAATATGAATATGTATATATATTTTTCATATATTTAATTCATCAACTTTTATATAAAATGCAATGTATATATATATATATATATATATATATATATATATAGATAGGAGGGTTGGAGTAAAATCCGACAGTATGAGGTGAGGTAAAAGGAAGAGTGAACAGAAATGATGACTCAAACAAGTCCAAGTAGGAGAGAAATATTTCATCCTTCTGACGCGAAGAACTTCCTCAGTCAGTCTGACTTTATTCAAAGCAAAATACGTACATAAAGTCAGACTAAGTGAGGAAGTTCTTCGTCAGAAGGACAAAATATTTTTTTCCTACTTGGACTTACCTCACCTCATATATATATATATATATATATATATATATATGTGTGTGTGTGTGTGTGTGTGTATGTAACGCTCACATTCTGGATTGAAATGTCTTTTAAAAATTTATATAAAAGACGTATTTTGGTTAAAAATAATGTAAATTTACATTTATATGTGTATATAAACAGGTTGTCGTTAAAGTTTGTATGCATTTTAAATTATTTATTCAGCATGCATACAGACTTTGTAGACAACCTGTATATATATATATATATATACAACCCAGCACGACACAACACACAAGATCTACATTCTCAAAAATGACCGAAGATATTAAAAATTACCCAGACTTGGACAGTTTTTAAGCCTTCTATAACCACAATTGTGACATCTTGTTTGCCAAATAAAAAGCTAAACACTAAATCCTTGTCTCTTATCTTTAATAAAACAAGCCTAAAAGAGAATGAATACATATATATATATATATATATATATATATATATATATATAATATTGATAATATATTTTACTATATTTATAAATAAAGAATGCACAATATTATTGATAGAGCATATATATCTAAGTTAAGTTAGCGAAGACAAAGTGAACGGTGCTTGGTAACTGTCAGTTTCTTGCTTAAGCAAATTTCAAACCAAGTGGCATTGACTATATATATATATATATAAGCATAGTATCTGAAAATTATGGTATTAATTATCAATGCATCAATGTTATTCATCAACTTTCTTTGCTGTCTATTCTATATGAAACTTAAGATTTGAAATATTCAGAATTTAAAACAAATGAGTAAACTTATTTTGAAAAGTGAAGTCATGTACAACAAAATTCTAATTATAAAGTTATTTAAAAAAATCTGCTGTCTATTCTCTCAGAAACTTTATTCTATAAAAATTGAATTATCTCAAATACAAAATAACTTGGCATACTTAGTTTAGAAAGCAAAGTCTGAAACCAGAAAAAAAAGAAAAGGAGTCTGAAAATTCTAATTTTTTATATTCAAAATCTTGTGAATGTCTTATTATCTACATTATTTTTTCAGTAATAAACTTTTGAATTAGGCAAGAATTTAATTAAAAAACCATAACTCATTCAGATAATTAATGTATTAACATTTAACTAAAGTTTTTAAAAGCAACACATTCTACAAGTTTAGATTCTATTTTATTAAATATTTATGTTTTCAATTATTATCTTTACTTAATTTTACTTTTAGTTTGATATTCACAAAGTATTGAACGTAAATAAGAAAATGCGCAACTACATAAACTGTTGATATTCTATAAGTACAATGCAGCTGCAAAATTACTAAGATACGGTCGTCACTTTTTTTTTTTTTGGAGTGGGGGACACAGATTGACAACAACAACAAGAAATTAAAAACAAAACAAAGAACAAATTGCAGAGAAATAAAGTTTTTGATATTGTTAGGAAGACCTAACAAAAATAGAGTTGCTCCCCTTTGATCAGTAGGGGTCTGTTGGGAACCCGGAAATGGGGTTTCCACCATGTTGCTTTTGGATTGGGGTTTAGACTGCGTAGACGCAGCTTACCACGTGCACAGCACGGTTGAGCTAGTTAAGCCACTTTTAGGGTAGAAGCATTCTCTACCCTGTGTTAAATAAAATCTTGTTAATTTTCCAACAACCTGGTCTTGCATTATCATTCAATCTTCTGTATTTTATCTGTATGTAAAAACATAACAGATATTTTATAAGTAAAGTGGATGCATTTATTCAAAACCTCTGACTTGGCAGGGTATTAATTTTTAAGTATAGCTGAATTGAATTCAGAGTTTACCTTCTCCTAGACCAGTGGTTCCCAACCATTTTAGTACCATGCCCCACTTTTTTATCACAAATTTTCTTCATGTCCCCCACATGTTAATTGTTTAGTATGATATAACAATATCAGTTTTGAAGAAGTATAACATAAAAAATTGTATCTTTCAAATAAAACTAAAGCTAAACTTCAAATTTAATCAAATAAAATCCATTTTATTATGTGTAAAATTGCGGGGGAGGGCAACAGAAGAAGAACTGCAAAGTTAAACAAGTCAGAAGCCTCGCTGGTGCCAGATGCATAATAACATTAGTAGGTGAACATTTGACTAGATTGCACAAGCTGTTGTGCTCAGCTAGGTTGTAATTACAATTTTACCCTATAAATTTATAATTTTTACCCATATAGGATAAAATTAAAAAAATGTTGATATTACTATATTTTTCATATTGCTCCCCTATTATTATTGAATTGGTGGGGCATAGGCCCCACATTGGGAATCACTGTCCTAGACCAATTTCTTTTCCCAGGCTAATTGAAGCACTTGTGGTCTAATGGACATAATCATAAGAAATGTACATGGTTACCCAAGTTCGATTCCAGGACAAGGCTGTTTGCAATTGACATAGCACTAATACACTTGGGAAAGGTATGCATCCAACTATTCTCCCT
Source organism: Doryteuthis pealeii (assembly GCA_023376005.1). Lineage (NCBI taxonomy): Eukaryota > Metazoa > Mollusca > Cephalopoda > Myopsida > Loliginidae > Doryteuthis > Doryteuthis pealeii. The sequence goes on from CM042142.1 coordinate 40,023,631, forward strand.
CAAACTATGGGTAAAATAGGATAGATTAGGGTTCTTTAACCTTTGTATGGCAAACAGTCTAGGAGAAGGAAAACTCTGAATTCAAGCCTGTTAAACTCCGCTTAAAAATTGACCTTGTGTCACATCTGCTCATGTGGAGAAGTTAGGTAAATACATACTGTACCAAGGCGAAATAGCCCAGTCTGCCTACTATTTTACCCATAGCTGGTGGGATAAGAGATGGATTCATACTTTTATCCAAGAGCATTAGCATGAATGTTCAGGAGTTGAACTCATGATGCTGTGTCCATTCCCTTGGACAATAACCATTACACCATGTGCATTTCAGTACTCATTAATTCATAAGTACATAATTACTTACATATTGCTATCATCTTTTGACAGCAAATTTAAACTAATTACAAATAGATATAATAGATATACTAGTCTGGGTAGTGGCCTATTGTCAGCATCAGGTAAACAGTGAAGGAGTCTATCCCCTTTTCGCTAACACTAGACCATAGAGATTTTTTTTTTTTAGGTGGTGTACCACACCTGGTATCAGCTCCTAAATGCTTTACTGCACAGATCAGATTATCCAAGCTGTGCTACTCATGTGCCGAGTTGGCAGGGACTGGTAGAAAACTGGGAACATTGCGATTCCTAGGTGAATGCTCTATAGACTAAGTTAAACTGGCCCCTTAGACATATGATATATATATATATATATATATAATTAATTTCACAATAAATACAAATAATAGATAATTGTAGCTAAAAGTTAAAGAAAAGAACTGTGCGATTCCTAGGTGGATGCTCTATCGACTAAGTTAAAATGGCCTCTTAGATATATGATATATATATATATATATATATATATATATGATTAATTTCATAATAAATACAAATAATAGATAATTGTATCTAAAAGTTAAAGAAAGGAATTGTAAAGAAATGCTCAAGTAGCAATTATAAAACCCACTCACACTGTAATATTACCATTGGCTGTATAGCAAACTGGATCGACATTTGTCTTCATTAAAAAATGATTTGATTTATAGGGAGGGGGAAAGAGAAGCAGGGTAGGAGTACATAAAAAGGATAGGGGGAGAAAAAACAAAGGTGTGTATATGTTAGTATTTGTACAAAATTTAATTTTATTATAATAAATAATTAAATTAAGAAAAACAAATTGTGTACCAAGAAGAACATTAGGTTGTAAAATACACTCTGTGAAAGTTGAAAAGAAAAAAAAAAAAAAAAAAATGTTAATGGTGAGAAAATCTGGTAAAGGTGAGCCGTAAGACAAGAAGAAGAAGAAGATGATGATGATGATGATGATAAATTTGATGGAAGAAATAAAATTTGCCGCTTAATTGAAACTGAGTCTGACATGGTGTGTACACTGCAGGTGAATGATTAGAATGAAGTTGCAGTTGGTACAATTACAATTAAGTGGCTCATGAAGGTTCATTATATGTTTCTTTGAGGAGACAAAGCTAATAAAGATTCGAAATTCACCAACAAGTTGAAAAGCAAGATCTAATTATAAGTTTGTGAGAAAGGAGGAGAAACTTTCATTTTCTAATTGAAAGTGAAAGTGAAAGTAATAATAACTAATGCATTAGACAACTTGGTAACCAAGCAAACTCTTTTATTCATAGTTTTATTTTGCTAGTAAAATATGTTGGAATATCCTAACACTATACAGTGATAGCTTAACTTTCAAGTTTAATTCGTTCCACTCATAACTTAATATCCTCAACTTGGTAACCAAGCAAACTCTTTTATTCATAGTTTTATTTTGCTAGTAAAATATGTTGGAATATCTAACACTATACAGTGATAGCTTAACTTTCAAGTTTAATTCGTTCCACTCATAACTTAATATCCTCAACTTGGTAACCAAGCAAACTCTTTTATTCATAGTTTTATTTTGCTAGTAAAATATGTTGGAATATCCTAACACTATACAGTGATAGCTTAACTTTCAAGTTTAATTCGTTCCACTCATAACTCAATATCCTCAACTTGGTAACCAAGCAAACTCTTTTATTCATAGTTTTATTTTGCTAGTAAAATATGTTGGAATATCTTAACACTATACAGTGATAGCTTAACTTTCAAGTTTAAATCGTTCCACTCATAACTCAATATCCTTGTATATCAAATCAATTTTCCTTTCTCATTGAAATAAGCTGAAATGCCATTAATCTGTTCCAACCACTCCCCTCCAAAAAAGAACAACAAAAAAACACCTTAATTTTTTCTTGTTACTTTTTTTTAAATAAGAAAAATAGCATTCATTCTGTTCATCACTCAATTTCCTCGTATATCAAATCAATTTTCCCCATTGAAATAAACTAAAACTCCATTAATGCATTCCAGCATTTATATATAAATTAGATATTAGAATGCAATAATCTAATTTTTTTGTTACATATTTTTGAATAAGAAAAAATTTTTTTTTTATTACATATTTTCAAATAAGAAAAATTACATTGTATTGTATAAAAACATAATAAAATAGAATATAATGAATTATATGCTGTAGCAGGTTTTATTGTTTACATTTTTATAAATAATATTTTTCTTTGGAATAATAAATTTGAAAACTCAAATGTTTTTAGTGAACTTATTAACATAAGTGTATCAGAAGCTCGCTTATACCTTAAATTTTAGCTTCCAACACTAAAAAAAAAAAAAAAAAATCAACTGAGTATTATAACTTAGAAGATTTTTAAGTTGGGGCACTCCTAAGTCAAGGTAATATTTGATGAGGGTACATCTCTGCACCCACCTTAAATAATTTTTATTTACTTAAGAATAGGTTACAGAGGTGTACACACCTCTCGGCATATATATATATATATATATATATATATATCCTAAGTCAGGGTACCACTGTATATATATATATATATAAATTAAATATTAAAATGCAAACATTAATTTCTGAAGGAGTTAATCAATATCAATCAAGTTCCAAATAGATCGACTGATTGGTTTTAACAGCATGTAAACCTGTTTAGTGTTATTTCATGCCTAAAGATTAGAGAATTGTGTTACTTGTATATTTATATTTACATTTTTCGACGATGACCTAAGGTTGAAACTAATTAAGAAAAAAAAAACAAAATAAACAATGCAAATAAAATATTCCTATTTGTCTTCTTACTTATCTTATATGGGTATAACCATAACCTCAGCATTGCCAACAATACAACATTACCTAAACATTTATGGCAAATAAGAGATGAAACAGGAAAATATCCCAGAATAAAACTGGATATCATGGAAAAAAAGCCTAAGCTGATAAAGTAAGTGATAATAACTGTAGATTATGTCCAATAGAAAAATTAGGCATCGTGGAACATGCAGAAAACAAATTGCTTAAGAAAAAAAGCGAATTGATATCTAATTGTAGGCACGTAAATAAATTTCTCCTGAGTATTTTACCACTTGACTAATTCCATAATTTATTCTGTATTTAGGCTGTCCTAAATTATATATATATATATATATATATATATATATATATATATATATATATTCTTCTTCTGTATCACATGTACTAAGATCTTACCATGTGAATATACCTCACAACATAAATATTGTTGATTAGCCACTTTTCTCACATTTTTGTCTGACGTGTGCTGTGCTCCACATGAAACTTCAAGTAATGAACTTCAAGAGTTATAATTCTAATATTTTTTTAGGTTTTATACCAGCTCTGCCGAAATAGCATCAAGTACATTCTTATGCAAGAACTTTATATATATAATGTTGTTAGGGAGTCCCCATGTACTTCTTTATAGATATAAGTGAAAGAGGTTGGGAAACTTTTTGTGTTGTATTGGAATCATTGAAAAATATAAGATGAGGAATAACATTTTTTCCTGTTTTCTATAATTAAAAGAAAAGATAAAAGAGTCAGTCAACAGATGACCTTGACAAAGGGTGGGGGTGGGGGTACCTGAAATATTAGGTTAGATAAAGATTAAAAACATCAATATTCATCCCTTTGAATTTTGGTTTTTATTCCTTATCTTGTGTTTTTCCATACTTCCAATACAACTAGAACCTTTCTCAGCATCACAAAGACACATACACAAATATGTGTGTGTGTGTGTGTGTGTGTGTACAAAAAAGTCTTACTAATTTTTTTTTTCAACTTTTCTTGTTTCCTTACAAGAGAATGTATATAAGGTTTAAAGAGTGTTAAAAATATTTCATGAGATTTACCTTGTACCCCACTTGTACGGGTTAGGCACAAGGCCTATTAATGTGAGACCACTCACAACCGAAGCTCATGTGTGGCAGGTGAAAAATTGCGCCGAGCCCTTCGGCATTCCCCCTCAAGGCATTCCTCAGGCACTGGGTAATAAACCCAACCCTTCCCCTTTAAATTGAGGGGGCAGGTGTTGCCTGGGGCGATGGCCGCCTGGGATCAATACTATTAACTTGTAAAGAGCTAAAGCCACTGGAGTCCCGGCTAGGCCGGGTCGTACTCATTAAAAAATATTTTATAGTCTATTCCTTCAGGTCCAAAAGGTGGGGGGCACCTGAAATATTAGGTTAGATGAAGATAAAAAACAACAATATTCATATCTTTGAATTTTGGTTTTTATTCCTTATCTTATGTTTTTCCATGCTTCCGATACAACCAAACCTTTCCTAGCATCACACAGACACACACACAAATATATACATGTGTGTGTGCGTGCACGTACAAAAATAGTCTTACTAATTTTTTTATTGAACTTTTCTTGTTTCCTAACAAGAGAATGTATATAAGGTTTAAAGAATGTTAAAAATATTTCATAGTCTTTTCCTTCAGATCCAACTCCTTTTGACCATTCTCTATCCATTATCAAGAATAAGAAGTGATTTGTTATCTTCAGACAAACTGAGACATTAAACCATCTTTAATATTTCTTTCCCTCTATCAAATAAGGGATAGGCATAGCCTATCATTTTTGTAAGGAAGTGTAGTATAGTTTTTAAAATTAATGGTAACCTCAAATTCATCTGAAATGGGACTCTCATTGGCTTAGAGAGTCACATGATCAGATGTGCATGGGAAAGCAAGATTAGAAATAAATAAAAGTTTGTACACCAGAAAATATCTCTGTGCGGTTTCTTGATTAAATAAAAACTAATAAAGATGGAACACAGAGAGAGACAACACCCTGATATGAAGAAATGAAATGTCTAATCTGAAAAGAAAACCCCAATTTGACTCAATGAAAGATGGCAGTGATAGAAGCAGTAACTCAATAGAAACAGCCTTTAAAATAATTAGGAAGGAGAATGCAACACTACACAGATATTAAGATCTTAATTATATTGTTAAATCGAGGAAATTTATGAGTTTGCTGTCAGTTTGTTTGAAGACCACATCTGTCATGTCTCATTTTTGAGAATGTACAGGAACCCTTGGATACAGAGGACAAGACAATGGAGAGTTGTTACCTCCCCTTTTAAGGGAACAAGTTGAATAAAAAGTTAAGATGTTCCTTTGTCTTTTATATTCAATAAGACTTCTTTGTATGGAAAATTTTGCATTATACATATATAAATATACAGTGGTACCTTGACTTATGAATTTTATGAGTTACAAGTCATCTGTTGATTTTTTGCTTTGGGTTGAGAGTTAAAATTTGAGGTATGAGCGAGCTTCAGATATGCTTATGTTAATAAGTTCACTAAAAAAACTTAAGTTTATTATGTGAAAGGAAGATATTTTTTTTATAAAAGAATAAACATTAAAACGTATTACAGCTCATAATTCATGACATTCTATTCTATTATGTTCTTATACAATACAGTGAGATTTTTCTTATTAGAAGAAAATGTAACAAAAGATTTAAGTGTGATTTTTTTGGGGGGGGGTAGGGATGGGAACTGATTAATAGCATTTCAGTTTATTTCAATGGAGAAAACTGATTTGATATATGAAGAAATTGAGTTACAAATGGAATGAATTAAACTCATAAGTTAAGGTATATATATATATATATATGTGTGTGTGTGTGTGTGTGTGTGTGTGTGTGTGATGTAATAATATAATTTTACATATATTTATTTCATGCTTCAAAAAAGTCCAGTAAAAATAATTTTGTTCCCAAAAAGATTTCTCTTAAAAGGTTTTTTTCTTTAGCTCAATCGGTAGAGTGTTCGGCTAGAAACCACAAGGTTCCTAGTTCGATACCGGTCCTCGCCAACTCAGCGTATGAGTAGCACAGGGATCTGTGCGGTAAAGTAAGGAGCTGATAGTAGGTGTGGCGCTCCACCTCAGACGCCAAAACAATCTTCTTGGTCTAGCGTTATTGAAAAGGGGATAGACTCCCTTGCTGACTAGCTGATACTGACTTTAGGCCGCCCTGACGTCTTTACGTTACTTACTTAATATTACTTTACTTTTATATATATATATATATATATAATATATATATATATGCTTTAAGTATTTGTTAAGTAAATTTTTTAACTAATGATTAGAATGAATAAAATTTTTTATGCATTTGTTTAATGAACCCTTCTTCCTATGATATCACAGGTAGGTTCCGTAAACAAGAAGTAGTTAAATCAAAATACCCTGGTATCATTAATTAGATCAAGACCACCTGGGTAGAATCCATTTTCCAGACATCATGTTTTACGAAAGTGCCTACAGGTAAAGCTACGAAAATTCAAAACCAGAATGTTGTAATTTCTTTAAGACAACTCCAAGAAAACCGATTCTTCAATCCATATCAAAAACTTACAACCTGTATCTCTCACTGGTTAAAGTGTATAATCAGATTGTTAATAGAAATAAAACAAGTCTCATCAGTCTGCCCTGTTGCTGGGGCTTAGAATATGCCAAATGTATCCCCTACAAAGGGAGTAGACTCCCCCTACCAATGCAAAAAAAAAAAAAAAAAGAAAAAAAAAAAAAGAAAAAGAAAAAAGGTGTCTTATCCTCAGGTTCACTGACCCAAATTGTTAATATCTGTTAGGGTCCCATCTATGGATCAAATAGATCTATTTGAAAAATGGTATTAGATAGGAATGGTTGAAACCATATTGTGTACAATCAAATGATTATTGTCATATAGTTGATAGAACATACATGATTGTGTGTAAATTACTGGGTTAGATAGGAATACTTTATACCATTTAAATGTATGGAATTATTATTATTATTATAGACAAAAACTGTGACTAAAAAAGAAATCATTGCAATAGAACATTGGAGATATAAATAGTTATGATTATAATCAAACATTTACAAATAAACCAAATTTCAGCATTAAATAACCCATAAAAGTTGAAATGCTGTTAAATAAACCAAACCTATATATATATATATATATATATATATATATATGTGTGAGAAAAGTAGACAAACACAGGATGTTATGGAAACTGGATGTTTATTGTCGACGATGCAACGTTTCGGTCATTTAGACCATCATCAGGACCAAAGCAAGAACTGGGCTTTGGTCCTGATGATGGTCTAAATGACCAAAACATTGCATTGTCGACAATAAACATCCAGTTTCCATAACATCCTCACATTTCTCCCATATATATATATATATATATATATATATATATATATATATATAGAGAGAGAGAGAGAGAGAGAGTGTTTCTGAGTGGAAGTGTGTGGTGTAATAGTTGTTATCATCCTAGAAAAGATGAGTTCAAATCCTAGATGATGCTGTTTGCATTTCACATAGCACTAATACCCTTTGGAAAGGTATGCATCCAACTATTCTCTTTTCAGCAATGGGTAAATAGTAACTATAAAATAAATAGGCAACCAGTCTAGGAGAATGAAAAACTCTGAATTCAAACCCGTTAAACTCCAACTTAAGAAATTGACCTTATGTCACATCTTACTCGTGGAGAGGGATTGGTGGACATATGTTGAAAAGATAAATCTATATCTATATATATATCTATATATAATATTGGTATGAAATTTATTGATATGCTGACACGTGTTTTGACAGAAATTTGTTTATACATACAATATTCTATTTAAAATTATTTTAAATATAGAATAAAAAGATAATAGAAAAATATATGTAAACAATTTGACTTCTTCAGAGCAAATGTTTTGATTTTTAAAAGAAAAATGGGAAATGCAGGAGAATTGTTCAAAATTGATTATATATATATATATATATATATATATATATGTTTGTTGAATTAAACAAAAGACACATCTCCTGTTTAACAATTTTATTTGTGATCTTTTCAAGTTTTCTGGCCAACTTTTTAATATTTGGGTGGAATTAATGGATTAGTCCACCAAAGTTCAGGTCCCGAGTACTTTTGGCACTTCGAAGTACCATCATCAGAGGTGATGTGTTCCAGTTTTTTCAAATTATATTAATGTGGAGGCTGGAAGGAGAAGAATTGATGGGAAAGGTGCTATAGGCATTTTAAAATGTGTGTACTGCATTGGAAATTAATTTTGTTTAAGGATGGTTTGTATTGTTTTATGTATAAAGTACTCGGGGCCTGAACTTTGGTGGACTAATCCACGAATTCCACCCAAATATTAAAAAGTTGGCCAGAAAACTTGAAAAGATCACAAATAAAATTGTTAAACAGGAGATGTGTCTTTTGATTAATTGAACATGCATAAATGAAAAAATGCTGCCCAAATACACACACACACACACACACATATATATATATAATATATATATATATTTGAGTGTGTATGCATTTATGTGTGTTGGGACAATGAAAACCCAGCCTTTAAATGAGGATCTTTGTATCAGGACATTTTGTGTGATATAGGTTGAAAAACTTTAGGAACTGTAGCCAGTGTTCTAATAATTATGGGAATGACTGTCAAATTCACATTACGTCGGGTTGGAACTATAAGTTATTTTTATAGGTACTAATTTAGTAAGCTAAATGAAGATTGTCCGAGTAGAATCTATTTTCAGGACACCATGTTTTACGAAAGTGCTTCAAGGTAAAGCTGCCAAAATTCAAAGCCAGCTTATCGTAACTTTTCTAAGACAACTCCAAGAAAACCGATTCTGCAATCCAGTGCAAAAACTTATAAACTAGTAAAAGAGTGTAATCAGATTGTTAATGGAAATAAAACAAGGTTCATCACATCAGTAGAATTAGAGTTTAGACCACCTGTTATGTTCTGGGTCGTATGTAATCTAATTGATAGATCCAAAATAGACTAAACTTTGTGCGTGTTTCAAGATGGGAAGATGTTTTCTTTTAAGCTGGCTTTCTTGATACCAATCTTGAAATGAGCAGAGTCCATGAATTGATGTCTTGTTCAGGAATATTCAATTCTGTGAATATACAGCCTTTTTGATTGGATAAAGAGAACAAAAATAGGGAAAAGAGTAAGAGGGGGATATACAGCCTTTTTAATTGGATAAAGAGAAGTATGTACTGAACTAAAATAGGGAAGAGAAAAAAGGGGGAAATTGCAGAGAGTAAGGTGGGGGAGATAAACAGCCTTTTTGATTGGATAAAGAGAAGCATGCAGTGAAAAAAATAGGGAAGAGGAGAGAGAAGAAAGGAGAGGAAGGAAAGGGGGAATATACAGCCTTTTTGATTGGATAAAGAGAACAAAAATAGTGAAGATGAAACAGAGGGAGATGGAAGAGAGTAAGGGTGGCATCAGCTCTTTTGATTGGATAAAGAGAAGCATGCAGTGAACTTAAACAGGGAACTTAAAAATAGGAGAGAGAGCGAGAGAGAGAGAGTGGGGGAGAAGAAAGAAGAAGAGGAAGAACATACAGTCCTTTTGATTGGATGAAGAGAAAAAATCAGAGGGGAGAGAAGAAAGAGGGAGAAAGGGAGAATATACAGCCTTTTTATTAGATAGATAGATAGATAGATAGATAGATAGAGAGAGAGAGAGAGAGAGTGGGGGGAGAAGAAGAGAAGAAGAAGAAGAAGAGAAGAACATACAGTCCTTTTGATTGGATGAAGAGAATAAAACCAGAGGGGAGAGAAGAAAGAGGGAGAGGAAGAAAAGGGAGAATATACAGCCTTTTTTATTAGAGAGAGAGAGAGAGAGAGAGAGAGAGAGAGAGAGGTGAGAGAAAAAAGAGAGGGAATAAAGGGAGAATATACAACCCTTTTGATTAGATAGAGAAACATGCAGAGAACAAAAATAGGAAAAGGGGGAGGAGGAGGAGAAGTAGGAGGAGGAGAAATGTTGAAAAGGAAGAAAAGTAATAAACGTCCTTGTGATTGATTGAATAAGGAGAAACCTGCAATGAACAACAATAGAACTTCAAATTGAAGAAACCACAATAATTAGGAAAGGGGGGGGGATTGTATATTTGTATCTATTTATATTTACATATGTGCAAGCACAAAGTGTAGTATATATATATATATATATATATATTATATATATATATATATATAAATAAATTCATTCAATTACTGTTGCAAACACAACAGCCATACCTTTGTCAGTCAATGATATTGCAATCAGGTATGGTTTCAGGCTCAAATATTATTAAAATTTAGGAACAATTTCCAACTGTTTCCATGACTTGTTCACCAAGTAATTATTTATTAAACATGGTTTTGTTAAAACCAATATGCAAATTAACCACACCATACATCATGTAAACCTTTATTTCTTAGTGATATATAAGACAGATTGCAGGATTTGAAATGCACTAACAACATGGGCTGTTTTAAGGCAAATCTAAGTCAAGTTTTCATAGAGACATCGTTAAAAAATAAGATTTATTCCAAGTATTAATGATTTTGACTATAAATTAAGTACTCATTGATAAACTTATGCAATTCCTGAGGGTATTGTGGCATAAGGTGTGACATAGTTTAGATTATAGACAGACACCAAATCTCCATTATAATAAGATATAAATGTTCTAATCTTCTGACAAAAGGCAGAAGAGCACTATTCCTAAGTTGTGACATAAGCAGTGATATAGTTTTGGTTACAGATAGACAGATACCGAATCTTTATTATACTCAATTTTCATGGAGCATTCTAGAAATGCAGCCTTATGAAACATTTTGGGATAAGGAAATGAAAAGAAAAAAAAAATTGAAATTCTAAGGATACAATGATTTTTAAGTAGCAAGCAAGTGTTAAAAGGACTATAAAAGTAAGTGTCCTAAGCAAAATAGAGTAAATCACAGGCGTATATCAGTGAATAAGTATTTCCTTGACTTTGTTTGGTCTTGCAAAATTATTAAGGGAATAAAATGTTGGAAACCTAAGTACCAGGAAGATAAAGATATACTGTATGTGTGTTTGTATATATATGTCACTCACACAATCTTGTCTTGCAATAGAGTAATGAAAGATTTCATTGTTATGGCTACACAAATCATTATTCAATGTTCCTCAGAGAGAGAGAAAGAGGAGGGAGATAGAAAGAGAGAGAGAGAGGGGGATAGAGAGGGAGAAGAGGGAAAATAGAGTAAGGGTGGCATCAGCTCTTTTGATTGGATAAAGAGAAGCATGCAGGGAACTTAAAAAGAGAGAGAGAAAGGGGGGAACAAAGAAAGAAGAGGAAGAGCATATGGTCCTTTTGATTAAATGAAGAGAAACATGCAGAGAGAGAGAGAGAGGGGGAGGGAAGAAAGAAGAGGGAGAGAAAGAAGGAGAATATACAGCCTTTTTTTTATTAGATAAAGAGAAACACATTTTGAGCAAAAATAGGGAAGAAGAGGAAGAGAAAAAAGAGGGAGAGGAAGAGGGAGAATGTACAGATCTTTTGATTGGATAAAGAGAAACGTCCAGTGAATGAAAAGAGGGAAGAAGAGATGAAGAGGGAATAAGAGGGAGAATATACAGCCCTTTTTATTGGATGAAGAGAAAATTGAGAGAGAAAGAGAGAGTAAGTAGACTATAATATAATTCCTCACTCTCTCTCTCACTCTGTAACTTTCTTTATTGTTTTCTCTCACTATAACTTTCTATGTCATTTTTCTCTCTTTGTGTTCTATCTTTCTTTTTTAATTTTTTTTCTCCTTTCAACTTATTCTCTCTCTGCTTTCCTCTTCCTACACTTCTTTTCTTCTTCTGTTTACTCAAGTGCTTTGAAAGGATTTCAATCAACTGATGCTCCTGTATTCTTAACTTGCCAATATGACTGATGCCATCCACTTGAACCCACAGACAAGCAGCAGTACTGATCCATACATACTCATCACAAGTGATAGTATATATATATATATATATATATATATATATATATATACATACAAGGTGTGTCAAAAAAGTATCAAGATTGAAATTGTATTTACCAAGATAGCAATGAACAATAAACGTAATGTTAATTTTTTTCAGAATACAAGGTGTGTCAAAAAGTACAGATTTTAAAGCTGTATTTACCAAGATAGAAATGAAGAATGAATGGAACCTTAATTTTTCAGAATACAAGGTGTGTCAAAAAGTACCAAAAATCTTGATACTTTATTGACACACCTTGTGTGTGTGTATATATATATATATATATATATATATATATATTATGTGTGTGTGTGTGTGTGTGTGTGTGTGTACAAGGAGAAATGAGTATAGAGGAAGAGAGTAGTAAAATTCAGCTAAAAAATAAGGAATATGTTGCTTTGGCTGACTAAATAGCATATACCCCTCTATGGTCAATTGCTATAATTAGATGTAATAGTAAACAAAAGCACATTTTGCTAGTCAAGTCTGGCCATACCATCTGGTAAGGGTTAAGCTGAATGACATACACTTGTAACAATAATAATAAGTACTTGTTCGGGCTTCATACATTGTTAACAGGAAAGAAAACATTAATTCAGTTAAAGTAGGTGTTACAGATGTTGGACATTCTCATAAGTATATAGTTCCTGCTTGGCTATCCATTCACTTTACGAGAGAAAGAGAGAGACAAAGAGGTACACAGGTTATCTTGGTTTTGTATCTCATGACCTTTAGGTCAGGCAGTGATTCGTTTAGATATTCTGGCCCTTGTTATAAGATTTTCTAACTCTCATGTATTGATATTTTTGAAGATGAATCAGGGATGCTCATAGTAAACTAAGAGTTGTATTTATTTGATTGAAGCTGTGATGAAAGAGCTAGACCCAATTTGGTGAGACTTACTATATTTTATAGCAGATAAGAGGACTCTCCCTATTAACATTTAATGTTACGGTATTATAGAGTTCGTCTAGGTACAAGTACTGGCAATCTACAGCATCATGGTAAATTGTAGCCCATCAGATGCCTAAACTTTACATGTAAGAGATCTGACTTACGGTCAAATCCCACTGAAAGTACTGGTTCATGTCAGATCAGTGTAGTTAAACAGCGGTGGGCCTTTTCAGTGCTGACATGGCTGATAACATAAGAGCAGCAGGTACTGTAAACAACCCAAGGCCCTGGGGTGCACCAGATGAAATTTGATTGTTAATAACAACTTAATATACAGAGTGCAGCAGAAATATCTCCCTTTTCTTTGGATAGAATATTGGACCCCAATTCACCTGAAATTTGATTGTTAATAACAACTTAATATACAGAGTGCAGCAGAAATATCCCCTTTTTCTTTTGGATAGAATATTGGGACCAAGTATCCAATAGGCACCCCAAATCATCAACTTAATGAAAGTTCACATTTTAACTCGTCACTCAACTTAATATTGCAGCAGAAATATCCCGTTCACCACCGGTAACTTCCGCTTTAAATTTTTGTAAACAAATGATTTTAATCAGAAATTTATGGAGATGTTGAACTTATGATAAATTAAATAAGTAGATAGTTGATACATGTAATCAAATGAATATTCAATAGCAAATCTTTTTTTAAAATAAATACTTTTTAGTCAGAAGTTTACAATAAATTGAAAAAAGATGAAAGACGTTTTTATACTAAAATAGTTTTTACTTAATCAGAAGAGAAATGCAATTATGTTTATTTAAATAAAAATAGTTTTTATTTGCAAAATATTTTTTATGTTTATTTAAATAAAAGGATGCTATTCAGAAAAAGTATCGTAAAATTTGTTTTTGTCAGATACAATATAAGTTCAAAAAATCATCTATTCGTTTATTTTCAAATATTTGAAAGCCGAATGATTACCGGTGATGAGTTAAAATATGAACCTTTCATTAAGTTGATGATTTGGGTGCCTATTGGATACTTGGTCTGAATATTGATAGTGCTATGGATTGAAAATTCTATCTGAACAGTATCATTATCTTGTAACATGAAATGAGCATCAAAAACTCTCTGTGTAGGTATTTACCAACCCTCCACACGAGTAGGATGCGACACATGGTCTATTTAGCGGAGTTTAAATTGAGAGCTCTCCTTCTCCTAACTGGTTGTCTAACTAAAGTTAACTCTTTGCCTACTTTAAACCACTTACAGTAGCTCTCCCACCATATCACATTGTAACATCAAAAGAAATATGGAAATCTGATCTCTCTGATAATATATATATATATATGAACTATCTGGAATGGAATTTTCTGGAGGCTGCTATTTATGCTAAAATTGCATAGCTCTCCCTAATGGATAGAGCACTCCTATCAGTCTTATATATTTATATCTGTAAATTCCTTTTCTTAAAAAAGCAGGTTGTGTAGATGGTGTGGAGGTAAGAACTCTGACTGACGACAAATCGGTCGAGTTACGATCCTGGTCTGAAGCAGCCTGCCTGTCTAGCCGCTCTGATGAGCCATGAAATGTCGAAACAGGATTGTTTGTGGATGACTATATATATATATATATATATATATATACTTAGTAATTATGTTAGAATATTTGAAAGCCTGAAAATCATTGTTTGGGCCTATTTCTATGAAAAGGTTACTAGGTTACTGAGAAACAATACTACCAACATGAGTTTAGAATAAAAGGCTGAGATTAAACAGGCATGTGCCATGAGAAATTACGCAGGGTAGATAATCAAGTGACCTTTATAAAGTAAATTGTGACTAAAAGCCTTACCACTTAAAGAAAATTGAGGTAATATTATGACAATGTGAGTTGAGTGGTTGGTTGGTTGGGTTTTACAGCATGTCAACCCTTGGGTTATTCTAAACTGAAAATGTTTGTTTTATTCATTCTTATTGGGTATTCAATTTTTTTTTTTTTTACTCATCTTTTTTAAACACATTTTTAAAAATCTATTTAATGCATATATGGGTTTGTTTTGTTTTGTTTTATGGCATATCAACCTCAGTGGGTCATTTAATGCCGACTAAGTTTTGAAATAAATTCATTCTTAATAGATACTCAATTTTTTTAAAAACTCATGTTTTTCTATTTAAACCATAGATGGGACTATAACAGGTACTACCACTCCACGTCAGAGTGAACCTAGGAGCAAAGGTGATGAAGGGTTGATCCATATATGGGACCCTAACAGGTACTAGCAGTCTGGGTCAGAGTGGACCTATGTAATGGCAATGAAAGGGCATTTCTCACTTGCCAGAGCTCCAGAATTGGAACTTCACCACTAGATGCTGTTTAGCATTATAACTACGATGCTAAGACCCTCGGTCACTGCCTTCTAGCATATATAGGATAAAATGAAAGTGCATGGTGTAATGGCTACCATCATAGGAAATTGGTGTGATGAGATGAGTTCAAATCCTGGATGAGGCTGTTTGCATTTCACATAGCGCTAATACCCTTGGGTAAGGTATGAATCCAACTAATCTCCCTCCAGCTATGAGTAAATAGTAGAGAAGACTGGGCTCTTTAACTTTGATTAAGCTACCAGTCCAGGAGAAGGAAAACTCTGAATTCAAACCTGTTAAACTCTGCTTAAGAAATTGACCTTGTGTTGCATCCTACTCGTGTGGAGGGGTTGGTAAATATATATATGATAAAATGAGTTAGGGGTTTACCATAAGAGGAATTGATGAAAACAGTTGGGACAGTCATATAGGTGCTAGAGCTTGATGTGACCAGCTGATTGATCAGATCGGGCCACTCTGACTGCTTATCTGTGGGAGATGAGTTTTACAAACATTTACAAAATTTTTACTCTCGTTTTTTTTATGTAACAAAAAAAATAATGGAAATCAAAAAGGATATTTACTTTACATTAATCATGAAATGACTTAAAAAACAGGCATAATTTCAGCTGCTTTTATTATAAATCATTAAATGTAGCTTGGAGCAGTGTCCATGGCATGTGTAAACATACTGAAGATGAAATGCATGGGAGAATTATGACTATATGATTATTGTTGCTTTTTATCACAACACTCCAGGTTGATGCACTTTTCAGCATCCCTATTTTTTATTATTACTATGTCAATCAGCTCTGTGCAGATTCTAGATGCTACACGGGGAACTCCCAGGGGTGATGATTGATAGGGACAGTTCGAGAGAGAGAGAGAGAGAGAGAGAGAGAGTCATGGGTATCTGTGCTGCCAGCACAACCTGATGATGATTAATAAGTAGAAATTTAAAGGTACAGACAAAATTTACTTTTTATTTCTCTTTCACAGTCCATTGTTGCATATGTGGGTCATGTGAAAAAGACCCAAAGTTATTATTAACTTAATTTTTTAGATGAGGGTTGATAATTTTATCATAAATAAATAATGTGGGCCACATGTTCTTGTTGCAGCCCCTGAGAGCTTTCAAAACAATAAAATAAATTCATCAACTGATAACATTAAATTTTGTATATATTATTTTTGAAAGGCCTCTCTCCCTTCCAGTAAGTATTGGGTTAAGTTTCTGTAAGCCATCTAATAAGTACCTTATTTAAGACATTTAGTGACTTTTCAATGAATTCTCAAGAGAAAGTGATACTTGTCTCTCAATATCTGATTTAAAGTCACTTTGCAAGCAGTAAGATATTGATTTCTTTGCCAGGACAGAATTTCGTTGACCACACTAAAACAATGTTCCACCAAATATGCCGGTTTGACATGCAACAAGGAAATTCTTAACCACTGTCTTTGGTGCAGAAATGGTATTTAATGACTGAAATCCAATAATGTCGGCAGTAGCAGGGCTCTTAAAGTATATCACACATGCATGTTAATAAGTCTCGTTTTAATACAACAGTCAGCTGCTTTTACACTTTCAATCTATTGGCACTTAATTTCATACAGAGACCTCATGCGAGTGAGCAATGCCAAGCAATTTAATGAACACCATTACAGAGTTTATAGAAGCAAGCATTATTACTTTGGTATCTAATAGTGAAGGCCAATTGTTTTCTTGATGAAGTCATTTTTTTGGTTTATTCACATAGAAGTTTTTCCTTCTATATAATCTTAAAGATAATCTGAATATTTTCTCATGAACAAAACCGTTTCTTCTTTTTACACATTTATGTATTTTGTATTAGGGTATATCAAATATATATCCTTTAAGACCTTTACTCCAAAGCTTATTTTATGTACACATCTGAAGACTATTTATGACTCTACTATATATATATATATATATATATATATATATATAAAATGTTGTTCTGCTTCCAACGGGAGAAAATTCAATATCATAATAGAAAAGTTGCAGAAACACACACAACCTATCAAATATCGGACATATTCTGCCAAAATAATAATTCAATGCCTGAAGAAGACAATAGATCAGAAACATGTAAGATAAAAAGAATAAAAAATTTTTTTCTGAGAACATAATACATTTTGCTGACCTTCTTTTTTATATAATATATATATATACATATGTATGTATATATATATATATATATATATAACCTATAATAAAATGGGAAATCATCAAAAAAGCCCAAGTTGACAAAGGTGGCCAATACAACTGTAGACTATGAATTGAAGAAAAAAATTGTGTATTCTCCAAATTATCAATGTGAATTTACTGAACAAAAGAAGTGAACTAGTTTCCAAATGTTGACATTTAAACAAATTTCTATTATACAATTTACCACCTGATCCTAATTAATCCCTTATTTTTACCTCTGTATTAATTTAATTTTTTTATTACATCTGGACACCACCCTGTGCATTAAGACCTAAGCATATTTATGCTTTTAAATATAAGTCTTGCATAACTACATTCTATTGCGTGAGCACACTTTACGTTATATAAATGCTGAACAAGCTACTTTTTCAATATTTAACCGTCTGAGGATTACATAATACACATGAAACTATAATTATGTAAAATTAATACCATAATATTTTATTTACGATTTTAAATCTGCTCTGCTATTTCAGCATTGAGCACCTTTATATGCTAACACTTTTCATATTCATTCTCCATTATATCATATATATATATATATATATATATATCAAGAAAGAAAAAATTTAACAAACCGTCATTCCGCAATAAATTTATTTTCACCAAAAGCTCAAAAGGCTTTTAAAAATTTTTACAAAATTTTTTTTTGAGGACCCCAGGTGGAATCATCCCTTACTACCAGTCATTTGGATACCTTACACATATATATATATATATATATATATATATATATATTTTAATGTTTTTTTTATGTTGGGCGTTATTACGAAGCATCTAAAAATAAATGAATGAACTCAATGTTATGGAGTATTGGATTCACTTATTTTTTTATTATTATTTTTTATCATAAATTTTCGGGTTCGTTAGATACCCTTTATCAAATGACTGTTGTTCCTGTTCAATGGATCTTTTGTCTCTGTTGTTATTGACAATATATATATATATATATATATATATATATACACATACAATATTAATGATATAGTTATAAAGTTTTCTATATTTATAAAGAAATAAATGATGACTCCCGATTAAACCAGTTCAACAAGAAGGTTACTGAGTTTGACAAGAAACACCTGAAGAAAGCCAGAGGGCACACTGGGCAAAACGTTGTGTATATAACAATAAAGATGAGGACAACAGTCCAAGAAATCAAAATAATACCATTACAATAAGATACACCACATAGGAATTTTGTATCTAATTGGAAGAAAAAAAAATTCAAGGAACAGCTCTCTTTCAATGATATGCCACAGTCTGGACAAGAAAGAGTAAATGAAGAAGTTGCAGCACCCAATTGAAGAATTCTTTTTGGACAGTCTGAAGAAATCAATAAACACGTGCATCTTTGGAGCCGAGTCTTCCAACAATCAACCATGCAGAAGATTCTATGAATGAAACCAGTGTGATTCAGGGTAGAACTAAAATCAGCTGCAAAAATATATTTCTAGAATCACAGAATCATATCATATAATGATGCCGGACTTGTTGAAAATTAAAAATCACAACAAACCTATGAGAAAATAAAGTAATAATTCTCACCCTTTTCACATAGTAATTCTATCATATTTTGCTCCAAAGTTATAAAAACTAAAAATTGCCTAAGGGCTTTTTAATACTTCTATGTATTAGTGAATATATATATATATATATATATAACACACACATACATATGCATTACGGGTAGCGTGGACATGAAGTCTATCATATTTTGCTCCAATGTTATAAAAACTACAAATTGCCTAAGGGATTCTTAATAATACTGTGTTAGAGAATATATACACACACACACACACACACACACACACACATATGCATTAGGCTAGCGTGGACATGAAGTCTATCATATTTTACTCCAATGTTTTATATATATATATATATATATATATATATATTATATAGCCTAAGGGCTTTTTAATAATCCTATGTATTAGTGAATATATATATATATATATATATATATATATACACATTAGGGTAGCATGGACATGAAGTCTATCATATTCTGCTCCAAAGTTATAAAAACTAAAAATTGCCTAAGGATTTTTTAATAACCCTGTGTGAGTGTGTATATATATATATATATATATATATATATATATATATATATATAAGTTAGGGTAGCATGAACGTGAAGTAGACTGCACTTGGTAAGAGACAGTCTCTTGCCTATGCTATATTCCAACCAAGTGACATTGAGTTCATGTCCATGCTAGCCTTACTTATATATATGCTCTAGTAATGATATTGAGCACTATTTACTTATAGATATACCACCATATTATCTATCTGTATATATACATATACATATATATATATATATATATATATATATATATATATATATATGATTTTATATATGAAAATGGTGACTTACCAGTGAAATTGGCCTCAATTGTTAGTTGATACAAGTTTCACAATGATAAGACAGTGATATAACAAATATAAAGTGCTCAATACGTAAGTAGAGCGAATTTATTATTATAATGGTATACATAGGAATAACCTACTCGAGTTTCACCATAAGGATTTTCAGGGTTAAATCCACTGAATTAATCAAGATATTGATTAATTGTAGCTGATTATACGTGTGTATTTTGTGGTTATGACCGTTAAACAATCATAACGGAACATAACCACAAAATACACACATACAATTGATTAATTCAGTGGATTTAACCCTGAAGATCCTTATGGTGAAATTCGAGTAGGTTATTCCTGTGTATACCTTTATAATAATATATATAAGTAATAATGCTATTATGATGAAATTCAAATGTATGAATATTCTCTTTTCTTGTATCACTTGATAAACAAGCATGACAAGATCACCTGTCAAAATTTGAATCCCTGATGAAGATTGTAGATGTGCAATTTAATTATAGATATATATTTGATATATATTTAATAATCAAAACGTTTTAAATATTGACAATTTTCAAATATTAATAAATCATCCTCATGAGTTTTATTATTCACATTTATTTTTTACTTTTCCATATATTGTTAAAATCATTTCCATTTCTTCTTAACACACACACACACACACACATATATATATATATATATATATATGTACAGTATCACCCATAAACTTAAGATAAGTATGCCTATTTTTTTTTAATAAAAAGTTGATTTTCTTCTACACCAAAGATACTAGGATTTTATTATTCCCAATTGAACATTGTACAATCAAAACAGATATTATTTGGTGTATTATTTACTAATACCTACAGCACTGAAATTCTGGAATAATAAAATAAACTGCCTAAATGCAAGGGGTGTATCTATTTTTGATTGTTACATATTTTTTATTCATACCTTTC
>CM042142.1:40049646-40130081 GCA_023376005.1 Doryteuthis pealeii
CACAAACCTATAAAACCCGAACCTCACCATCAGATAGAGTTTAACTTCCTTCCCAGGACATGTAGACCCTCAGCCACCGCCTTCTTGCACCCATATGATAAAAAGGGGCTTGCCATAAGGGCAATTGGGTTGGGGCAATCATATAGGTGCTAGGGCTTGACGTGACCAGTTGATTGATCAGAGGGGGCCTCTCTGACAGCCTGTCTAGCCTAAGCAAGGGTCTAAGTGGAGTGTTGCAAGTCATGGACTGCTCATCCACCAAGACTCTGTCCTTAAGCATCACGGTCGCCACCCAAGGCCAACAGGTGGCCCCATTTGGGGGAGTCTTACGCCTCTGCAGAGGTGCAGTCAGTGCATTCTAACACCCCAGCCGACAGTATGTAGGGGTGACAAGACATTTGGAGCACCTTGTAAATTTGATGCACTTCTCTGTGGATTTGTCTTATCACACAGGCAGTTCTGAAATAGTGAAATGTCAAGGGATGTTGTATGAGCAAAAGGTTGGCTCTCAGGGTTCTACAGGTTAATATTGAATAATAATCTAATAAAAAGTTGTGTCAATGCATTCGAGTAACATGGAATAGAATAAACCAAATAATCAAATGTTACTCTCTTAAGTTAACCTAATGTCCTAAGAGATAGCAAATTCTTCAGAATTGCTTTTGGAATATTTTCATCTCCTCTGAGAATCAAGGGAAAACATTTCAATATCATTTAACCTTGATCATTTTGTAGGTAATTTGGTTGGTTGAGTAAAACATTTGTCCTGCCACTGCAAGCAACATTGATTACCAAATAATAGTGCATTTGAATATTTTGTATTTCTCTGAATTTTTGAGATGAGGCTTGATAATCAGTATTATTTGGACTATTGTCCTCATCTTCATTTTTATTTCTACAACACTTCGGCCAATGTGCCCTCTGGCCTTTTTCAAGAAGGCTGGAGGGCACATCGGCCAAAACGTTGTACAAATAACAATAAAGATGAGGACAATAGTCCGAATAATACAAATAATACTAATTGAATATTTTGGTTATGATATGTTCTCATATGACAAACACCAAAAATGACCCTGATTGAAAAAAATCTTCTCGAAGTTAAAAAAGTGTACAAAATTATCAGCCTGTGTGATGTAATGTTTAGTGAGCTAGGATTGCTGGCTATTGTTAGAGTTTGATTATCACTGGGTACCTTTGAGCTAAGCTTAGTGAATGGCTACTTAGCACACAGAATTTTGATGTCTTCAAAAAAGAGTGCAGAGTCATTGTTAGTGAGTTTGATTCTCACTGGGTACCTTTAAGCTAAAGTACACAGAATCTAAATGCCCTTAAAAAAAGAGTACAGAACCATTGTTGGTGAGTTTGGTTCTCACTGAGTACCTTTAAGCTTAATAGTTACAAGTGCACAGAATTTTTATGCCTTCAAAAATGAGTGCAGAGTCATTGTTAGTGAGTTTGATTCTCACTGGGTACCTTTAAGCTAAAGTACACAGAATTTAAATGCCCTTAAAAAAGAGTATAGAGCCATTATTGGTGAGTTTGGTTCTCACTGAGTAACTTTAAGCTTAATAGTTACTAAGTGCACAGAATTTTTATGCCTTCAAAAATGAGTGCAGAGTCATTGTTAGTGAGTTTGATTTCACTGGGTACCTTTAAGCTAAAGTACACAGAATTTAAATGCCCTTAAAAAAGAGTATAGAGCCATTATTGGTGAGTTTGGTTCTCACTGGGTACCTTTAAGCTATGCTTAATAGCTACTTTATGCACAGAATTTTGATGTCTTCAAAAAAAGAGTGCAGAGCCATTGTCAGTGAGTTAGATTCTCACTGGGTACCTTTGAGCCAATCTAAGATTAATGAATGGCTACTAAATGCACAGAATTTTGATTCTCTTAAGAAAAGAATTGAGTGAAAAGAGCAAATTATGCAGAGTGGCTAAAGGTTAAAATGAAGATGATGTTTTATTTGTGATCCCCCCCAAACTGAAAAATAAACCATGACCAGAATGTGAAATTGATGCAGACACAGGTGAGACCTCTAATGCCCTCGAGTGGGTGGTGTTCACAGTAAATTGCTTCTGGGAGAATATTAGGCAAACAAAACATGGCAAATTGAAGCAGCATCACTTCCAGACATTTTGTGGTATTTGGCGACAAAGAATTATTGATCAAACTGCGTTCGGAAAAATGGTTCAGGATTTGGAAATTAGTCGTTTTGTAAAGTACAACTAAGACATAAAATATTTCATTGCCCTCAAGTGAATTAAAGCAAAATTATATGCAGTGAGATAGTGTCTCAACTTTCACTTTCACTTTGTTGAGAAAGAACTTAAATAATATTTTGTACATTTTACATAATCTATAGAACCATAGAGAATTTGTAGACTGTAATAGTCATGGGCTTTCTCCCCAGTGTAAGAGGCACAGGGTCGTCTGTTGCCATGCACACGCATACAAATTACCTAGTGTTAAGCAAGGCACGAAGAGGGATGAGGTGGAGAGGAGAGTAGCCGCGATAGCAAAGAGAGTCAGAAAGAAGGAGAAAAGACAGCAGCCCCAGAAAGCATCACAGTTTGTGTGCAGTCAGTGCACCAAAGACTGTCACTCAGGGATAGGTCACTTGTGCAGATATAGATAATTTATTTATTTTTTTGGACACTACACAATCGTCCTTAGTGGACAGAAAGGTGCCAACAGGTATGTATTCTAACTCAAGAAAAAGTTATCGTTTCCAATAAGGGATATTTCAGGACTCACCGGAACTCAACGCTTAATTGCCATACATGGTTGTGAGGAAAATTTGCATGACTGACTGAGGTACAGATAAAAGCATGCAGAATTCTTGTGTAGTACAAGAATTTCTGTAACCACAGAGTGAATGAAAGAGAATTACAGACAGCTGTAGGAATCATCTTCCCTTACTTGTAACAGTTTGCCGTTACTGTAGGGGTTATCTTCCCTTACTTGCTGTGGTTCTCTGTTAGGTTGCATTGGATGAGAATATAGAAGGTCAGTCCTGTGAAAGGCAAACTAATTTTCTCCTGGAATCTCCAGCCTTCAGAATGACACACAAGTTATGTCTCCATCCATTTGAACTATGGGGGAGGCTTAACCCCCCAGCTACAGGCATATATGTGTGACTGTATGTTGCTTCTTTGTACTCTATGTCTTCATAGAGGATTTGGCTCAACAGTTACCGGCATTTCCGCATACAGCAGATGTACCTGATAATATACTCTATGCTTTCATAGAGATTTATCCATGCATGTGGCTATGCCCAATTGGACACATAGCCTAGTGGATAAAGAAGTTAGGTTAAGACAGTTCTAAGTGACAGTTATCTCTAGACAGCCAGTTCAAACCTGGTCAGGGGTAGCAGTATCATAGAATAATAATTAACACAGCTTAACACCTGTACCCCAGCTATGGTTAGTAGAATGAGTCCCTGTGGACTGAATAAAGGGTTAGGTTCAAATTTCTGTGATGGCTCCTGATTACGACAAGGTTCCCAAGTCCAACAAGAAATACCTGAAGAAGGCCGGAGGTCACATCGGCTGAAACATTGTACAGGTAACAATGAAGATGAGGACAATAGTCCAAATAATACAAATAATACTTAGTATTATAAAGCCTCATCTCAAAAATTTAGAGAAACTTTATTCTTCAATTTATACCTCAAACTATCTTCAAGGACTATTTTCTTTAGGACATTTATCTATCCTGTTTTGTATTCTTTCTGTTGGACTTTGTTTAGACAATAAAGTCTATTTGTTATAACTCTTTGTCGAGATTTGATAACTTAATGCAATATAAGAAATGAGTGTTAGCTACTAGTTAACACCACAATAATTCTTATATGGCTAGAACAGGGATTGGCAACCTTATACTACATAGGGACCAGGGGCCATGTTTGTGAGAGAATGGCAAGCCACATTATCACCGTAGTCCTTGTAGCATATAGTAATGATTTACCGCATGGGGTGGGGTCAAGTAGCATGATTGTAACATTGTATAAGTTTTATACACTAGATTTCGTTTTACTCATTATCAGATTTTAATAATCAAGATTATATGATCTTGCAATACTTATGAGAAGAAAAACAATTCTTACCAGAGAAATAGTATGTGACATAATGTTTATGAACTTCTGTGTACATTTAAAATTAAAAAAAAAAAAAAAAAGTAAACATAAGTGTGTGTATGCTGTTTTGAACAAATCCTGTAAGCAGTTCCCTAATAAACAGCAGTTGTATGCCCATATATCCCCATCTTACAAATCATCTAAGACGAGTAAGACATGCTGGAAACTGCTGGTGAGGTAAAGATGAACTCATAAATGAGTCTCCTATGGACTCCTATATATGGACACACCAGTGTAGGCCAACCAGCAAAAACTACATTCATCAGCTCTGTGCTGACAGTGGATGCTGTTTAGAGGTTACTATGGTTATTAAAGGGATTCAGAAGTAGATTTGTAGCATATTAGTTTTTGAAAATTCTAAAACTGTTTAAGGTCCAATCTATGTATAATGCTAAGCTGAATCTTATCTTTTTATTTTAATGAATGAAAAATACAATTACCTGAAAATTTCCAAGCCTTTTTGTCATGTGATTTTTTTTCTTCTTCTGGTCACTGACTAATCAAGACTTAAAACAGATGAGCGTTTACATTTGTAGTACAAATAATGGCCACAGGAAGCCTATGTCTGTTTCCTTTGCAGGTTGGATTAATATAATATTTCTCTTAGGGACTGTGTGCCAAATGATTATGAATTGTGGACCAGATCTGGCCCGCGGGCTGTAGGTTACCGACCCCTGAGCTAGAGGTACAACCAGAATACATTTCAACTACTTGAATCATAGACCCAATACAAAAATAGAGAGGAAAGAAATGTTCATTTTCTAATTGAAACTAAAAGTAAAATCAACTAATTAGTTAGACAAAGTTGAAAACAAGAACTAGAATATTATAAAACTATATACATTAAATATTAAAATGCAAGCATGTTAATTTCTGAAGGAGTTAACAGATACAATGAGTTCAAAATAGAAACATTTTCATTATCACTTGAGTGTGAAAACAGGAAACTAACAATTGTATAATTAACATGTTTGTATTTTAATATTTAATATACAAATAATTATAACTTGAACATTGAGTACTGTCATGGAAAACATTGCAGAGCAACATAAGCTATATATATATATATATATATATATATATATATATATATATATATATATATATATATATATATGGCATTTCCGTCTCAGAAGACTATAATATAGTTTTTGTGCCCCTGAAGTTACAGTGCCTCATGTGACTGAAGTCCTGAACCAAATTTTCCCAGCTGGAAGGGGCAATGCCAAAGCACCTGAGATCATTCTTGCAGATATCCTTGAAATGAAGAAAAAACTCAAAACTTGTATAAAAATCATAGTGTTTGGTAAAATAGTACTTATATTTTTAGCTTTTATATTATTTATTAAGTATTATACCACTATTTCTTACTGTATTCAATTTTATTCTATTTTGCTTTATATCATTCAAAATTTTTTTGAACTTACATCCTTATTTTTATTTTTCATTTTTTTAAATTTTAATTTTTAATTTTCATTCTTTAATTCTTTACTTTTACAATCTACCTCCCACCTGTTATTTGCTTTCTTTTTTTATTCTTTTCTTTCTTTTTTTTTTTTTTTTTAACTTTTTTTTATTGTTTTTCTCCTTATTTCTAGTCTTTTAATTCTGCTCATTTTGTGTGTATACTTTTACAACTATTTCCCCAAGGAATCGGTCCCCCATCTAAGCCACACCTCATCCAAAGCATAGACCTCTCCGCCTCATTCAAAGAAAATAATCCTACCCATTTCAAACTAAGACACCAACCTTCCCTCCCCCAAATTGATAGATTTAAAAGTGATGTTACTTTGGGAAATTCTCAGTAAAAGTCATGTTCTTGTGATTACCTGAAGGTGCCGTATTAATACGGTTGAAATAAATTATTGTAATGAAGCAAGTTTAGAGTTTTTTCTTCATTTACAATATATATATATATATATATATATATATATAATTTCTTGGTGTTGGGGATAATTGCATGTAGAGTTCATCTGTAGTGACAACTGGATGTACATTGTTTCAGGTGTGTGAATCGAAAGAGCAATATAATGAGTAAATAGAGGAGGAAAAAAAAGTCACACACTTCCATTAAAAAAACCCAAAACGCTCAGATACATAACTATATATCCGTAAAAAATCACTACCAACCATATTTTTGCTCTATGTCTGAAGATGCTGCCACAAGTTAAGCTTGTTGCAATTGAAATAAATCATTACATGAAGCAAATCTAAAGTTGTTTCCTTCATTTATCATTATATATATATATATCTGATGAGACAAGGCTAAAATTGAGTTCTGGTTGAAATAAATTTATAACAGCCAAATGATGCTTTGTTAAGTTTTTCTTTCTTTGAAAGTATAAATATCGCTCTGTATATAATTAATTTATTAGTTATTATACATGGAGCTCTCTTAGAGATTTGTAAAAATCATTGTATAAATTCTATAAGTTTGCATCAACATGAGCATACATTGTAGATGTACAGGAGATATTGATGATCCCAAATACTATTATCCCCTACATACCAGTCAGTTGGATTTTTTTTACCTTTATATATATATATATATATATATATATATATATATATATTATTTATATTTTTGAAGGCAATTACAATGCGTATATTGTATAAAATTCGATAATTATTGAAAATAAGCATGACTAGCAAACTCGGCAAATAACGCGTGCGACGTGTGGAACACCGTACAGCTGTTTCAACCTTATTAGGTCTCATCAGCAGTGTATACCTTATGAGACCTAATAAGGTTGAAACAGCTGTATGGTGTTCCACATGTTGCTCACGTTATTCGCAGAGTTTGCTTGTCATGATTATTTTCAATAATTATCGAATTTTATACGATATACGCATTGTAATTGCCTTCAAAAATATAAATAATAATATACTTTACTTAACAATGCTGCAAAAGCAAATTACCAAATACTCATATATATATATATATATATATATATATACCCCAGAGGATATAATGACCAAAATGCTGTGAAAACAATAAGTGAGGTTGTTTAAAAAATATCAATACATGAAATTTAAATTCTTCATCAAGCGTAAAAGAAAGCAAATTTCTTCAAAGTCTTAAGAAAATGTTTACAATGCTTAATGAATTTTTAATGATTAATATATTTGTGATTTTTCTTTTTTCACAGCTAGAATTAAAAAAAAAATTAAATTATAAATATGAGCTGAGCTGTTAATATAGTTTTAATTTTTTTTCTTCTTTTTATCAAAATCATATTATCTTTATATTTATTCCCCACCCTAACATTTTGATTATCCTTCTGAGATTTTTTTTTGAGTGTAGTGTTTTTTTTTGTTTTTATAATCTTTTCCCTTCAAAATTTATCATCATTTACAAGAAGGAATATTCTTAATCTTGAAGGAGATTGAATAATAAAGCTATGAATTTATATGAGTAAAAGATTTTATTGCAAAAGACTAGAAGCTTTTTCATCCATCTAATATATAAAGTAAACATATTCAGTGGCTCATTCTGCCTGGTTCTCTCTCTTTTCTTTCTACTCTTTTCCCTGCTCTATCTGGGGGGGTCCAGTGTGCTTCGGCCACTGGACCGGGTTAAAGTACAATTATTAGCGTCAATCCGAGGGGGCTTTCCCCCCAGGCAATACCTGCCCCCTTGACTTAAAGGGGCAGGGCTGGGTTTATTGCCCAGTGCCTGAGGTGCCCCCCTTGTGGGGGAATGCTGAGGGGATCGATGCAATTTTTGTTCTTTCCCCACCCATGAGCTTCGGCTTGTGGGTGGGCCCATGTTAAAATGAGGCCTTGTGTCCAGTCCATACAAGTGGGGTATGCGACAAATACACTCTCTCTTTTCTTTCTAGTACATTGGTTAGATTTTACAGCATGTCAATCCTTGTTGGATTATTTTATGCTGAAGACGTTCTTTATTCATTCTTGATAGGTATTCAAAAATTTTTTTTAAAAACTGAATAAAAAAAAAAAAATCTAAACTCATTTTTTTTTTATTTAACCCATA
Source organism: Doryteuthis pealeii (assembly GCA_023376005.1). NCBI lineage: Eukaryota > Metazoa > Mollusca > Cephalopoda > Myopsida > Loliginidae > Doryteuthis > Doryteuthis pealeii. The sequence goes on from CM042142.1 coordinate 40,057,783, forward strand.
GATAGTACCCTAACAGATACTACAATTCTGGGTCAGATTGGAACTGGAAATAATGAGAATGAAGGGGTACTCCACACTCTGCAAAGTCAAAATAACCCAAATCAAGATGAGCGAATGCCAATTCTAGATACTTTTTGATCTGCATTTTTTTTGTGAAACACAAGATTGAGCAAGTGCAGCATCCTCTATATTTAACATACCTAGGTCCGTGTGACTTTTCCTAAACCAAAATTTTATCTCAGTAGTAAAATTTGATTGATTGATTCAAGCAGCATGTCAACCTGCTTGGGGTTATTTTATGAGTTAGTTTAGGGAACTACATATGTTGTATGCTTATATCTACATTTCATATGTAGCTTCTTAAGTTTTTTGCACATGGCTATATGATATCAAAGATCCCTGTCTAATAGGAATCATTTATAAACAGATCTATTTTACCCATAGATGAGACCCTAACAGGTACTACCACTCCGGGAGCCTGGGAGTAATGGCATTGAAGGGATATTACACACTTGCCAGATCTCCCAAACTGAAGTCTCAACCATCAGATGCAGTTTGATGTCATAGCTGCGACACCCCCGTTTTTGGGGGTGTCATAGGGGATATAGTCAGTGTATTCTAAGCCCTGCTAACAGGGAAAGGTAAGATAGAGGAATTAGAGGACATTAAAAGTATTATAATGCAGCTTTACACCATATTAAAAGAAAAATTTTCAAGATGTTCCAAACACTGGAAAACTTGCTGGAATACAAAAAAAACAAAAAAAAAACATTGAATACAAAACAACTGTTACACAATCCTTCACTATAGAATTATCGCTATGAGGTTCTCCTAGCGATAATTCTATACATTAATATTGGATTGGACAACAAACAGCCAATATAAAAATGCCCTACATTGAGCTATTGCACAATGACAACAATGTCGCTCTGCCATACTCTGCCTGTATCAGATAGGTTAAATTTTAATTGTAAAGAACTAGGATAATACAATTTAGTCAAATATATACATCTCTAAAATCGATTTTTAACATTATCTTAATTTGGTATAATCTTATATTGAAAACTTTAAATGTGTCATGAATCAGATCAAACTCCAATAAACTAAATTCTGTTTGATAAATTTCATTGGAATTATCTTTTGAAATATTTCAAAATTTAATCAATTTAAAAGTTCTGTAAATTTGTGCAACATGCATGTGCAACAAATGTACAGACTTTTGCTGCAACACTTTGTGAGCAGTTTGAAGGAGACACCAAAAACTAAATGTTCAATGAAGTGTTTTCTTTTTGATGTTCGAATTCACCAAACATTTTTTTTTTTGATTTTCAAATTCCTCACCAAAGCATTTTTTTGATGTTCGGATTCCCCAAACTTTTTTTTTTTTTTTTATGTTCAAATTCCCCAAACATTTAGGTAGCACAATTCTGCTCTTATTTTCTATTTGAATGTTTGCTTTATTTTAATGGCATATCAACCTATCTGGGGTCATTTTTTATCCTGACTTTGGGGAATTGGATTCATTGTATATCTTTAATACACATTACAGTTATGGAGGCACATGGTGTAATGGTTAGAGTCATAGGAAATGGACTTGTTGACCCGAGTTCAAATCCTAGACAAGGCTGTTTGCATTTCACATAGTGCTAATACTCTTTGAAAAGGTATGCATCCAACTACTAATTAAAATATGTTGGCTGGTTCTTTTGTTTTACAGCATATCAACCCTTTTCAAGTCATTTAATGCTGAATCAAGTCATTTTTATTAACAAAAGACTCTGGTTGCTTACAATATATACTGTTGCTTAAGTGGTTACCCAATTAAGTATTGGACAGGCTCACTACTGTTTAACTTTGGTGATATATTGGGATCCGGTGCTTTGAGTGTGACTTGAGAATTCAATGCTGAAACAAGTAATTTTGATAAACAAAGGACTCAGGTGGCCTACATTACTTGTTGTTGCTTAAATGGTCCCCCAATTAAGTATTGAATAGGCTCATCATTGCTTAACTTTGGTGATCTATCAGAAACCAGTGCTTTCAGTGTGACTTGACCGTGATGGTTTAGATATGAGGAAAATAAAATGTTTTGTACAAGACAGACGATATTCAAATTTTCCTCAGAGTTTGTTGATCATGTAAAACCAAGATTTATTTTTGCACAGTATTATTATAATTTAGGGACAAAGGTAATATCACTTTATTTCTTTATCTTATTGTCATAAAACAGACATGACCTAACAGTTAAGGATTCAGTGACCTGAGTTCAAATCCTGGATGAAGCTGTTTGTGTTCCACTTTGTGTGAATACCCTTAGAAAAGGCATGAATCCATCTCTTCCCTCACTATCTAAAAAGACAGCTTGGTATAGAAATTAGTCTTGGAGAAGAAAAACTCTGAATTCAAACCAGCTGTACTCCACATGGAAATTCATGACTTTATGTCACATACTGATTGTGACAGAGAAGTTGAGTAAATATATATATCCTTGAACATTTTAATTTCAGGGTTAATAAATGTTTTACTCTGTCCTAGTTTTGATTTCTATTTTGTTGTTCCTTTCTAATGTACTTTTATTACATCCTTACCCCCTCATTTCGTTACATGGGCAACCTTTTTTCGTGAAGCGGGTCACATAAGACATGTCTCATCATTAGGTGGGCCACACTACTAAAAGCGGTCTTAATTTTTGGCTGAAGGTACCTCAACCATTTTCACTAATGAAGACCATAGGCGTAAGCATCTGCCTTAGAAATAGAGAAAATTTGATTTTTTCTTCTTCTCTTGCATAAATAGATTTTTTCTATAAAAAGTCTTGATATGATATTATCATTGACATCCACGTGATTAACACACGCTGATGCATGTTGAAAATTATACGGATTGAAAAGGGCTTATATCTTTTTCTTTTTTTGACTAGAGTTCCAAAAAGGAAATAGGTATTTATAAGTAAAGGAGGTTAGTTGAGTATGTAATAGGTTTTCCCCCTCCTTTGACAGCAGAAAAAGCAGAGAGATCCAACATGGTAAAGAAGAACCCTAAAGAGATTGCAATATGGCTAGTTGAAAAGGATAGAAGATCATAATAGAAAGAAAACAAATGACTATTTAACACAGTGACACTCTAAAGTTTTTAGATTATTTCAATGTGGGAAAAATTGACTTGATATATGAAGAAATTCAGTTATAAGTGGAACAAATTAAACTTGTAAATCAAGGTAGTACTGTATGTGTGTGTGTGTGTGTGTGTGTGTGTGTGTATATATATATATATATATTATATATATATATAGTGTATTGGCATTGCAGCCTCGGAGGACTATATGATTCTTGTGCCCCTGAAGTTACAGGGCCTCCTGTGACTGAAGTCCAGTGTTTGAAAACATTTAGGGTCTGGTTTAGCTCAGTTGGTAGAGCATCTGGATTGGAATTGAAAGGTTCTGTGTTTGATACTGGCCCCCACCAACTCAGTGTATGAGTAGCACAGATTGAGTAATTTGATCTGTTTGTGAAAGTTGGGAGCTGAGGGTAGGTAGGGCGCTCTACCACAGGAAAAACAACCTCTCTGGTCTAGCACTAGTGAAAAGGGGATAGACTCTCTCACTGTCCGACTGATACCAATGATAGGCCACTCTGCCCACTTTACATTATATATATATATATATATATATAAAAAGACAAACATTATATATACTAGCAAATATATGCACCCTCCGGGTGCAAATATTTAAGTTTAAATGTAATAAAATATTAGATTAAATCAGAAAGGCTAATGAAACAAATTAAGAATTCAAATAAAAAGATTTGAAACGGAGGGGGTATAATCGGAAAATAGAACAACTCAAACTTACTCTTTCATCACTTCCGTTTTTCAATGCTAAATTTTCCTAATTTAACTATTTAGTTAAAATAGGAAGTAAAGAATAAAAGTTATTTCTTCATGTTTATGAATTTCTTTTAGGATTTATTGAAGAGATGTTTACTCATATTCATTAAGATAAAACCAAACAATTAGAAATCAATAATACCAAGCACATTTTTATTAAAATCAGTTTTTTTAATATCAATATGCAAATTAGCTTTACGTTTACACTGAAAACTGGTATTTTGTTGTATATATAAATACAATTGCATGTTATTAGTATTTAGGTAAGGCCAACAGTATTAATAATGTCAAACAGTTTTATTATTAATTGAGGTTTAAATAGAAATAGAATCATGGAGAATGTGACGTAAATAACTAAGGGAATTGTGACTTGAGTAGTAATATAGTTTCGGTTACAGACAGAAAAACACACAATCTCCATTATAATAAGATATATATATATATAAAAAGACAAACATTATATATATATATATATATATATATATATATATATAATATATGATTAGAGGATATCAAGATATCATGGCAAAAATACAGTAAAAACAGTAAGGAAATTTGATTAAAAAATATTAATTCATAACTGGTACCTCACCACCAGGTGCAGTTTAGTGTGATACATAGATCACCCTTTTTTTTTGAGGTCTTCAGTTTTTCTCAGTAGGTAGAGCATCTGCCTAGGTACCACAAGGTTCTAGGTTTGATAGCAACCCTCACCAACTCAGCACATGAGTAGCACAGCTTGGATCTGTACGATACTGGGGAGCTGATGGTAGGTATAATGCTGAGTTGGCATGGGCTGGTATTGAACCTGGAACCTTGTGGCCCTTAGGTGGAAGCTCTATCAACTGAGCTAAGCCAACCCCTCAAAAGGAAGGACTGCATTGGTTGGAGATGAAGTAAAATGAGTTATAAAATAGGAATGGTGAAGAATATGTTGACATTGTCGGTTGTGATAAAAATCAATAATCATAAGTAGAATCGAGTAATAATATAATAATAGTGAAAATGTGTTATCTGAAAAGAGAAGAAATTATGTAGCACATTGTTTTGGTCCGACTTTTGATTAAAGTTATCTTGATAATTTCGGGGTAATTTACTTTAATTTTGTTAGAACAAAGCAATCACAGAATTCTTTTTTTAAAAATAACCCGAGTGTCTCAAATTTAACTCTCGACAAATGATAATCAAGTAATTGCTGATGGGAGATAACTATTTTAACTTGTGTATCCGAGTTAACCGAGAAAGTAGGAAGAAAACACAACGAGTATTTTAGGCAAAGAAAAAAGGTTTACTAGACAACATACAAGTGAAATGTGTAATTAGTAATTGAGAGGTTGTATTCACAAGTAACTTTGCCAACTCAGCATATGAGTAGCACATGGATCTGTGCGGTAAGGTAAGGAGCTGATGGTAAGTGTGGCACCCCACCTCAGATGCAAAAACAATTTCCTTGGTCTAGTGCTAAGGAAAAGGAGATAGACTCTATCACTGTCTGGCTGATACCGACATTAGGCCACCCCGACAACAACTTTATTCACAAGTACATGAAGTCTCGCTCATTCTCTGGTTCAATGATTCACTATTTATAGAAAACAGATGATTCCACAGTCCTCTTTTAGGTACTATATGATAATAACCAAGCAGGTGAGATTTCATCTAGTCCATTCCTGCACAGATAGTGTGTTTACCAATTCAGTTATAGCAAACATTTGAATAACTGCCCTATCAGCTGAGGCTGGAGAATATGCCATCTGCATCTCTGTAGAGGGGTAAGACTCCCTCCAATAGGGCCACCTGTTGGTCATTGGTGGTGACCCATGGTGGCTGAGTAGTCTGTGACCTGGGTAATAAGTGATCCCAGGACATGCAACACTCAACTTACTAGATGAGCAGTTGGCAAAACCCCATCCGACCAATTGGCTGGTCATGACAAACCCTAGCAACTATATGATTGTGCCGACCATATTCTTCAAATTGCTCTTATGGCAAATGCCCAAGCCTTTTTATTATATAGGTAGTCCAGTTTACTAATACATACAAAGTTGTTTCTCCTAATTTATTGATACACAATACAGGGGTGCCTAAAGGTCATATGGTCTGATTATTCTTTTACTTTGTATGAATTTATCTACTTTGCTTTACACTGTCAAAATCCGTATTTTTGTTAGGGGTTAGAGTTAGGGGCTAGGCGTTAGTTTTAAAATTTAAAAAAAACTCTAAAAATCATCTGTTAACAAACAACCGGATTTTGACGGTGTAAATGAAAAAAATGTCCTGATGAAACAAGATCGAAAAAGGGGTGCCTAAAGGTCATATGGTCCGAACATTCAAGCAACACAAGACAGTTGGAAAAATGGTAACTAAAGTCAATATATCAATCTTCCTTCATTTTGAAGATTTACATTTTATTTATTTTTGTACATTTTTTTACTCTCAGATGTATATACCCTATATGAAAGTTATTTCTACCAAATTGTTGATACACATGAAGTTAATGAAATATCTAACATAAAAATTATTTCTACCAACTTCATGTCCTAGTTAGGACACTAAACTGCATCTAGTGGTGAGAATCCAATTTTGGAGGAGTGTGGAGTGCCCCTTCATTAATATTCCTTCTAGGTCCACACTGACCTGGAGTGGTAGTACCTGTTAGGGTCCCATCTATGGGCGAAAAAGATCTGGTTCCAAGTTAATGTAAATTATTTCTACCAGTTAATTGATACACATGAAGTTAATTATAAATCTATCATGATAATTATTTCTACCAACTTATAAAGTTAATGAAAAACCTAACATAAAAATTATTTCTACCAGTTTATTAATACAAATGAAGTTAATGAAAATTATTTCTACCAGTTTATAAAACCAAACCAAACAAAAACATTAACCTACAACCTATTTGAAGTTAATGAACATTATTTCTACCAGTTTATTGATAAACATGAAGTTAATGAAAAGTCTAACATAACCACCAGTTTATCAATATATATGAAGTTATTTCTTCTAATTCATTGATACACATGAATTAATGAAATTATTTCTACCAATTTGTTTATACACACACAAAGTTAATCAAAAATCTAACATGAAATATTTTCTACTAATTGATATACATTGAGATAATGAAAATTATTTCTACCAGCTTATAAAAACCAAATCATAAAAAATATATACCAACAAACTGTTTGCTTACAAATCATAATGCTTATAAACTTGGGAAAGATATGCAACTAGTATTCTCCTTCCAGCTATGGGTAAATAGTAGGACAGACTGAGTTCTTTAGCCTTGGTTAATCAACTGGTTTAGGAGAAGGAAAACTCTGAATTCAAACTTGTTAAACTTCACTTAAGAAATTGACCTTGTGTCAAATACTAGTTAGGGGGGGGAGGTTGGTAAACACACACACACATATATATATATATATATAAAAGATTTGGCATTAAATAACCTTCAAGGATTGATATGCCATTAAACACCAATGAATTAACCAACCATTAAAATAGTTAAATCACTACAAGCTTCTTTTATTGACACACATCTTCATTTGAATTTTTAAATTCTAAAATAATTGATACATTTTTTTATCACACCTTGTAGTTGAAATAAAACCCAGGATAACAAGATCTTTTTAAGCTGAAATATTATAGCAAACAAATTTTGACTGAATTTTCACAAAAAACATTTTTGTCAATTTATTAAAAAAACAAAAAAACATAAAAGAATTATCCCAATATTCATAAAAAGAATATTAAAAGTTCATAAAAACATTTTCTTCCTGAAGAAAATATGAAGAAAATCAAATGCTAAATATCTTCTTCAGATAAATTTATTAATTTAGTTCCGTTAAACATTTCTAACCTAAACTGATCTTGGTTTCTAATTCCAGTGCAAATGAATTCAAATTTTGGAATAAAAATAAGAATAAGAAATGAAATAAAAAAATTCAATGGTAAAGATTTTGCTTGGGTTATTTTTAAAAGTTATAAATTTTATTTTCAAAAGTGCAATGAATTCAAATTTTGAAAAAAGAAAAAAGAAAAAAAAAGATTCAATGGTAAAGATTTTGCTCAGGTTATTTTCAAAAGTTTAAAACTGAATTTCAAATCATCCGCACTAACTTTTTTTTTAAATTCGTAAAAGTCAATTTAAAAAAAAAAATATTCATCTGCATTTGGAGAAAATTAATTTAAAAAATCTTCCACTTGATATTTCATGATTTTTGTAGTGGTTGACTACAGAGACTGAACTTGCAAGCTCCTGATCGTGAGTGGTGGCTCGAAGTCAGACTACTGTCATCACTGTTGGTTGAAGTGGTTTCGGCCACTGAGAGGCATAAATGCCGAGGTGGTTTCCCTAGAGGGGGAGAAATGACAATTTTCAGCAGAGAGAGCACCAGTCTGATGACACTGCCAGCAACGTGAAATGATATGAAGACCCAAAAGATATGTTTTCTTTCAAACTCCCTATGAGCTATTTTTGGCACCCATTCATATCTAACGAGTGCACTTTGACTTTTCAAAGAAGATTGGCCATTTATATCAGAGATGGCCACTGCAACTTTTAAAAGAACATCAGAACTGTATCAACATACTTTCATACACAAAGAACATTTTCCATTTATATCGGAGGATATGTTTTCTTTTAAACTCTCAATAATTTTTAGAAAGAAATATTTTATTTCCCTTTTTCTTAATGCCCTATGGGAGGGATTAGAATGCACTGACTGTATTCCCTCTTTCAGGGGGTTAAGACCGCCCCCTCACCAAGAGGTGTCCTGTATATGACACTATATTTCATCTGGCGGTGAGATTTCAGGTCTGGAGATCTGGGAAGTATAGAGTACCCCTTTATTTCCATTACTCCAAGGTCCACTCTGATCCTGTTAGGCTCCCAAACTCACTATCTGTTTTGAATTTTTTGCCGTAGTGAATATAAGCAGTAAGTGATGGACACCTTTAAAAATCCATCTATACATATATAAAGGGCAGTTGTATGTATGTATGTATGTCCGGATGAAACTACAAAAATATAACAATTAATGACAAAGTAAATAGATATATACATTCACTATCATCAGATCTTGCTTTTTGTGCAAAAATAAAATTTAAATAGTAACAGCATGGAAGTTATTTTGCATTTAATATTTTTCTTAAGAGACATTAATTTGTTTTTTCATAGTGTCTGTGCACTTTTTTTTTCTGATGCCTCACAAAGCCGGATCAATGCTAAATCATTTTTACATAGGGATTTTAATGGAGCATCCAGTGAGAATCCAACTCGTGATTCAATAATAATGGATCTGTGAGATAAGACTCCCACTCTATCCAGGCGACACTGGGTAGCTGTTTCTAGTGTTTTCTAAAGGAGACTATTTTTCCTTCATTTTAGGTTCACAGACCCTAACGGGAAGAGGGGAGCCCTCTCCAACCAGTCAGCAATTCAAACATTTCTTTGTTCTGGTCATGTAGAAATTTGGACTTGAACTTGGTGTTCCACAACCAAATTTTTATTTTTTTATTTTATGGAATGAATATTTCATAAAATGTTAACAAGTCATGTATTTGCTTTTGTTCTATGTCATTTTGTTGAAAAATGTTTTAAAAGAAAAATGTCCAATGAAACTATATTTGTTTTGAAACTCAAATTGATATTAATTAAAGAAATCACCCTGTCAGCTGGGGCTGTAGAATACACTGACTGCACCCCTGCAAAAAAAAAGAAATCCTCCAAGTGGGACCACCTGTTAGTCATAGGTGGTGAACCATGATGCTTAAGGTTGGAATCTCTGTGGCTGAGCAGTCTATGACATGAAACACTCTACTTTGGCCATTACTTGGGCTAGATGAGAGGTCAGAGAGGCCCCCTTAGATAAATCAGTTGTCACATCAATCCCTAGCACCTATATGATTATCCTAACCCTATTGCTGTTATGGCAAGCCACCAACCCTTTTATATCATATGTGCTAGAAAGAGATGGCTGAAAGTAGTAGTGTTCTGGGTATGACGTTAAACTGCATCTAGAGTTGAAGTTCCAATTCTAGAGCTCTGGGAATATGGAGTACCCTTCATCATCATTACTTCCAGGTCCACCCTGACCCTAACAGACACTACGCCTGTTAGGTCCCATCAAAGGGTTAAATAGAAAAAATGAGTTTGAAAAAAGGAGTTTAAAAAAAATTTGAGTACCCATCAAAAAATGAATAAAATGCCTTTGGCATAAAATAACCCAACAAGGGTTGATGCTGTAAAATCTAACCAACCAACCAACTAATCAAAGAAATGGGGTTGTGCAGACATAGATATGGGTGAGGATCAGTATAATATTTTCACGTTTTCCCTGATGTTTTGGATTTTATCTCCAGAGATTGTGTCCAAATAATTGAAAGCAAATGCCTTTCAAATCAATTTTAACTGTTTAATCATTTCTCTGAATGTTTGAGATGAGGCTTGATGATTAGTATTATCTGTATTAATCGGACTATTGTCCTCATCTTCATTGTTATCTGTACAATGTTTCAGGTGATGTGCACTCCGGCCTTCTTCAGGTATTTCTTCTCGGACTCGGGTTTAATCATTCTTGTTTATCAAAAGGTCACACAAGCTGTGGTTGAACAACGATTACTTACAATCTTGATTTCATCTCATAGAGCTAATAGGGGATTTAACTGAGGGATGAAAGAGGGCCACCCAACAACACTGAAAGGCAGAAGTCATTTTGTGTTGGCAGGGTCAGTGTAGAATTATTGAGATATCAGCAGAAAAAGGTGAGTGCCAATAACACTGTGAAAGGCAATCAAATAACGGAGCCTGAATCTGCCATTCCCCACCACCAACCAATAAACCAATACTAAGAAATAAACCAATCAAAACTTCAATATTGGCATTCAGAGATGATTGAGTATTTTCCAAACAGTAAGGAACTTTGTGGGGGAATATAGAAGGAAAAAAAAAAAGGGAAAAGAAGAATGAAAAGAAGAGAAATAAAGTTGTTGTTAAAGGATAAAACTAAAAAAGTCATATTGGATGAATATCAGATGGAATCAACGTTTGGAAAGTTAGACAAATAAAAGGTTCTTAGAGAAAGTAAAGAAAAAAAAAAAGAAGTTAATGAGGATTAGTTGGTTGGATTTTACGGCATGTTAACCCTTGTTCGGTTATTTTATGCTGAAGACATTTTGTTTTATTTATTCTTGTTGGGTATTCAATTCCTTTTTTTCAAAACTATTTTTTTTTTTTGAAACATCTTATTATAATGGAGATTTGGTGTATGTCTATCTGTAACTGAAACTACAGCATTGCTTAAGTCACCATAACCTCAGGAATTGTGTAAGTTTATCAATGAGTATTTTATTTATAGTCAAAATTATTAATACATAGAATAGAATAAATATCATTCATTAATGATATCTCTATGAAAATCTGAGTTATATTTGCCTCTAAACAGCCCATGTTAAAATCTTGAAATGTGTCTTACATATCACAAAGAAATAATAGTTTACATAATATATGGTATGGTTAATTTGCATAATGGTTTTGACAAAACCAGGTTTAATAAATAATTACTAGGTATTATTGATCTTTAATATCATTGGATTAGTGGTAGGTTGGTTGGATTTTACAGCATGACAACCCTTGTAGGGCATCTTCAAGCATAGCTGTCTATAATGGTCATCCTCAGTCTCCATTTGCATACCAATCTCTTACAATTAAGACAAACAAATTCTTCCATAGAAGGTCAGCTGACATAGAAGGAAGGGTTGTAAAAAAGAGAGGAGTAGTTAAAGTAAGTGATATCTAAAAAGATTGGAGAGAGGAGGGAGGTAAAAAAAAGAAAGATGGCCAAGAGAGAAACAGAGAAAAAGTCAAAATAGAATGGGAAATTAAAAAAACTAGCAAGAAATATGCGCCCTCGTAAGCATTTAACTTTTAATGTAATGAATATATTAAATTAGAAAAATAACGAAATTAAAAAAAAGATCACATATAAATTGATATCACTTATTTCAATTACATTCTAATTGGTTTCTATATAAAATCATTAATACATTGGAGAAATATACAATAATATTAGAGATCAACAACACCAAGTTTATTTATTAAACCTGGTTTTGTTAACACCAGTATGCAAATTAACCACACCATATATTATGTAAACCTTTATTTTCGTAGTGATTATATAAGACACATAGCAGGGTTTAAATCCACTAATAATATGGGCTGTTTTGAGGCAAATTTAACTCAGATTTTCATAGAGACATCGTTATTAAATAAGATTTATTCTATTCTATGTATTAATGATTTTGACCATAAATTGATAAACTTCCGCAATTCCTGGGGGTATTGTGCTGTAAGCAGTAATGTATTTTCGGTTACAGACATACAAACATCGAATCTCCATTATAATAGGATATACAAGAGTGAAGAGAGAAAGGACAAGATGACCCCAGAGGGATGATTAGAGGGAGAAGAGGTAAAGAATTAAATCATGCTAGATAAAATTGAATACAGATATGAAAAAAAGACAAAAAAAAAGACTAAGAAAGATAGTAAGTAAAGTTGGCAGAGTAGCCTATTGTTGGTATCAGTCAGACAGCAAGGGAGTCTATCCCCTTTTTATTAGAACTAGACCAGGGAGAATTGTTTTTGGATCTGAGGTGGAGTGCCACACCTACCGTCAGCTTTACTGCACAGATCAGATTACCAAATTTGTGCTACTCATGGTCTGAATTGGTGATGGTTGGTATTGAACCCAGACTTTGAGATTCCTATGTGGATGCTCTACCGACTGAGCTAAAAAAGAAAATGGTTGAGGGTACAATTCAAGACCAATCTGATATTCCTTACAGAAAAAACAGTAAAAGACTACAGGAATTTTTTATTGGGCAAAACAAGGAATCTTCCAAGAGAGGTTAGATCAAGTTTGCCAGATTAAAGCCTCTGTTTGTTCCTTAAAGTACTATGATACCAAAATTTGTTGAAGTTTGTTGAAAGGTATCCAAGATAAAAGTCAGTGGGAATGTTGTCCTCTTGATACTTTCGAACAAAACTTCAACAAATTTTGGTATCATAGTACTTTTAAAGGAACAAAACAGAGGCTTAATCTGGCAAACTTGATCTAACCTCTCTTGGAAGATTCCTTGTTTTGCCAATAATAAAATTCCTGTAGTCTTTTACTGTTTTTCTGTAAGGAATATCAGATTGGTCTTGAATTGTACCCTCAACCATTTTCTTTTTAGCTCAGTCGGTAGAGCATCCACATAGGAATCTCAAAGTTCCGGGTTCAATACCAACCATCACCAATTCAGACCATGAGTAGCACAAATTTGGTAATCTGATCTGTGCAGTAAAGCTGACGGTAGTTGTGGCGCTCCACCTCAGATCCAAAAACAATCTCCCTGGTCTAGTTCTAATAAAAAGGGGATAGACTCCCTCACTGTCTGATGGATACCAACAATAGGCTACTCTGCCAACTTTACTTACTATCTTTCTTAGTCTTTTTTTTTTTGTCTTTTTTTTCATATCTGTATTCAATTCTATCTAGCATGATTTAATTCTTTACCTCTTCTCCCTCTCATCATCCCTCTAGTGTCATTTTGTCCTTTCTCTCTTCACTCTTGTATATCCTATTATAATGGAGATTTGGTGTTTGTATGTCTGTAACCGAAAATACATTACTGCTTACAGCACAATACCCCCAGGAATTACGGAAGTTTATCAATTTATGGTCAAAATCATTAATACATAGAATAGAATAAATCTTATTTAATAACGATGTCTCTATGAAAATCTGAGTTAAATTTGCCTCAAAACAGCCCATATTATTAGTGGATTTAAAACCCTGCTATGTGTCTTATATATCACTACGAAATAAAGGTTTTACATAATATATGGTGGGTTAATTTGCATACTGGTGTTAACAAAACCAGGTTTAATAAATAATTACTTGGTGTTGTTGATCTCTAATATTATTGTAATATTCTCCAATGTATTAATGATTTTTATAGAAACCAATTAGAATGTAATTGAAATAAGTGATATCAATTTATATGTGATCTTTTTTTTAATTTCGTTATTCTTTCTAATTTAATATATTTCATTACATTAAAAGTTAAATGCTTACGAGGGCGCATATTCTTGCTAGTTTCTTTTAATTTCCCATTCTATTTTGACTTTTCTCTGTTTCTTTCTTGGCCATCTTTCTTTTTTTTTACCTCCCTCCTCTCTCCAATCTTTTTAGATATCACTTACTTTAACTACTCCTCTCTTTTTTACAACCCTTCCTTCTATGTCAGCTGACCTTATTTGGAAGAAATTTGTTTGTCTTAATTGTAAGAGATTGGTATGCAAATGGAGACTGAGGATGACCATTATAGACAGCTATGCTTGAAGATGCCCTACAAGGGTTGTCATGCTGTAAAATCCAACCAACCTACCAACTAATCCAATGATATTAAAGATCAATAATACCTAGTAATTATTTATTAAACCTGGTTTTGTCAAAACCATTATGCAAATTAACCATACCATATATTATGTAAACCTTTATTTCTTTGTGATATGTAAGACACATTTCAAGATTTTAACATGGGCTGTTTAGAGGCAAATATAACTCAGATTTTCATAGAGATATCATTAATGAATGATATTTATTCTATTCTATGTATTAATAATTTTGACTATAAATAAAATACTCATTGATAAACTTACACAATTCCTGAGGTTATGGTGACTTAAGCAATGCTGTAGTTTCAGTTACAGATAGACATACACCAAATCTCCATTATAATAAGATGTTTAAAAAAAAAATAGTTTGAAAAAAAGGAATTGAATACCCAACAAGAATGAATAAAACAAAATGTCTTCAGCATAAAATAACCGAACAAGGTTAACATGCCGTAAAATCCAACCAACTAATCCTCATTAACTTCTTTTTTTTTTTCTTTACTTTCTCTAAGAACCTTTTATTTGTCTAACTTTCCAAACGTTGATTCCATCTGATATTCATCCAATATGACTTTTTAGTTTTATCCTTTAACAACAAACTTTATTTCTCTTCTTTTCATTCTTCTTTTCCCTTTTTTTTTTCCTTCTATATTCCCCACAAAAGTTCCTTACTGTTTGGAAAAATACTCAATCATCTCTGAATGCCAATATTGAAGTTTTGATTGGTTATTTCTTAGTATTGGTTTATTGGTTGGTGGTGGGGAATTGGCAGATTCAGGCTCTGTTATTTGATTGCCTTTCACAGTGTTATTGGCACTCACCTTTTTCTGCTGATATCTCAATAATTCTACACTGACCCTGCCAACACAAAATGACTTCTGCCTTCAGTGTTGTTGGGTGGCCCTCTTTCATCCCTCAGTTAAATCCCCTATTAGCTCTATGAGATGAATCAAGATTGTAAGTAATCGTTGTTCAACCACAGCTTGTGTGACCTTTTGATAAACAAGAATGATTAAACCCGAGTCCGAGAAGAAATACCTGAAGAAGGCCGGAGTGCACATCACCTGAAACATTGTACAGATAACAATGAAGATGAGGACAATAGTCCGAATATTACAGATAATACTAATCATCAAGCCTCATCTCAAACATTCAGAGAAATGATTAAACAGTTAAAATTGATTTGAAAGGCATTTGCTTTCAATTATTTGGACACAATCTCTGGAGATGAAATCCAAAACATCAGGGAAAACGTGAAAATATTATACTGATCCTCACCCATATCTATGTCTGCACACCCCATTTCTTTGATTAGTTGGTTGGTTGGTTAGATTTTACAGCATATCAACCCTTGTTGGGTTATTTTATGCCAAAGGCATTTTGTTTTATTCATTTTTGATGGGTACTCAAATTTTTTTTAAACTCCTTTTTTTTCTATTTAACCCTTTGATGGGACCCTAACATGCGTAGTGCCTGTTAGGGTCAGGGTGGACCTGGAAGTAATGATGATGAAGGGTACTCCATATTCCCCAGAGCTCTAGAATTGGAACTTCAACTCTAGATGCAGTTTAACGTCATACCCAGAACGCTACTACTTTCAGCCATCTCTTTCTAGCACATATATGATAAAAAGGGTTGGTGGCTTGCCATAACAGCAATAGGGTTAGGATAATCATATAGGTGCTAGGGATTGATGTGACAACCGATTTATCTAAGGGAGCCTCTCTGACCTCTCGCCTAGCCCAAGTAATGGCCAAAGTAGAGTGTTGCATGTCATAGACTGCTCAGCCACAGAGATTCCATCCTTAAGCATCATGGTTCACCACCTATGACCAACAGGTGGTCCCACTGGGAGGATTTTTTTTTTTTTTGCAGGGGTGCAGTCAGTGTATTCTACAGCCCAAGCTGGCAGGGTGATTTCTTTAATTAATATCAATTTGAGTTTCAAAACAAATATAGTTTCATTGGACATTTTTCTTTTAAAACATTTTTCAACAAAATGACATAGAACAAAAGCAAATACATGACTTGTTAACATTTTATGAAATATTCATTCCATAAAATAAAAAAAATAAAAATTTGGTTGTGGAACACCAAGTTCAAGTCCAAATTTCTACATGACCAGAACAAAGAAATGTTTGAATTGCTGACTGGTTGGAGAGGGCTCCCCTCTTCCCATTAGGGTCTGTGAACCTAAAATGAAGGAAAAATAGTTTCCTTTAGAAAACACTAGAAACAGCTACCCGGTGTCGCCTGGATAGAGTGGGAGTGGGAATCTTATCTTGCAGATCCATTATTATTGAATCACGAGTTGGATCCTCACTGGATGCTCCATTAAAATCTCTATGTAAAAATGACCTAGCATTGTGAGGCATCAGAAAAAAGAAGTGCACAGACACTCTGAAAAAAATAAAATTAATGTCTCCTAAGAAAAATATTAAATGCAAAAAAATTTCCATGATGTTACTATTTAAATTTTATTTTCTAATTATCTTCACAAATATAAATCAAATCTTAATTATTTTTGCACAAAAAGCAAGATCTGATGATAGTGAATGTATATATCTATTTACTTTGTCATTAATTGTTATATTTTTGTAGTTTCATCTGGACATACATACATACATACATACAACTGCCCTTTATATATATATATAGATAGATTTTAAAAGGTGTCCATCACTTGCTGCGTATATTCACTACAGCAAAAATTCAAAACAAATAGTGAGTTTGGGAGCCTAACAGGTACTAACACTCTGGATCAGAGTGGACCTTGGAGTTATGGAAATAAAGGGGTACTCTATACTTCCCAGATCTCCAGACCTGAAATCTCACCGCCAGATGAAATATAGTGTCATATACAGGACACCTCTTGGCGAGTGGGGCGGTCTTAACCCCCTGAAAGAGGGAATACAGTCAGTGCATTCTAATCCCTCCCATAGGGCAATTAAGAAAAAGGGAAATAAAATATTTCTTTCTAAAAATTATTGGGAGTTTAAAAGAAAACATATCCTCCGATATAAATGGAAAATGTTCTTTGTGTATGAAAGTATGTTGATACAGTTCTGATGTTCTTTTAAAAGTTGCAGTGGCCATCTCTGATATAAATGGCCAATATTCTTTGAAAAGTCAAAGTGTACTCGTTAGATATGAATGGGTGCCAAAAATAGCTCATTGGGAGTTTAAAAGAAAACATATATTTTGGGTCTTCATATCATTTCACGTTGCTGGCAGTGTCATCAGACTGGTACTCTCTCTGCTGAAAATTGTAATTTCTCCCCCAACTAGAGAAACCACCTCGGCATTTATGCCTCTCAGTGGCCGAAACCACTTCAACCAACAGTGATGACAGTAGTCTGACTTCGAGCCACCACTCACGATCAGGAGCTTGCAAGTTCAGTCTCTGTAGTCAACCACTACAAAAATCATGAAATATCAAGTGGAAGATTTTTAAAATTAATTTTCTCCAAATGCAGATGAATATTTTTTTTTTTAAATTGACTTTTACGAATTTAAAAAAAAAAGTTAGTGCGGATGATTTGAAATTCAGTTTTAAACTTTTGAAAATAACCTGAGCAAAATCTTTACCATTGAATCTTTTTTTTTTTTTTCTTTTTTCAAAATTTGAATTCATTGCACTTTTGAAAATGAAATTTATAACTTTTAAAAATAACCCAAGCAAAATCTTTACCATTGAATTTTTTTATTTCATTTCTTATTCTTATTTTTATTCCAAAATTTGAATTCATTTGCACTGGAATTAGAAACCAAGATCAGTTTAGGTTAGAAATGTTTAACGGAACTAAATTAATAAATTTATCTGAAGAAGATATTTAGCATTTGATTTTCTTCATATTTTCTTCAGGAAGAAAATGTTTTTATGAACTTTTAATATTCTTTTTATGAATATTGGGATAATTCTTTTGTTTTTTTTGTTTTTTTTTAATAAATTGACAAAAATGTTTTTTGTGAAAATTCAGTCAAAATTTGTTTGCTATAATATTTCAGCTTAAAAAGATCTTGTTATCCTGGGTTTTATTTCAACTACAAGGTGTGATAAAAAAATGTATCAATTATTTTAGAATTTAAAAATTCAAATGAAGATGTGTGTCAATAAAAGAAGCTTGTAGTGATTTAACTATTTTAATGGTTGGTTAATTCATTGGTGTTTAATGGCATATCAATCCTTGAAGGTTATTTAATGCCAAATCTTTTATATATATATATATATATATATATATATATATATATATATGTGTGTGTGTGTGGTGTGTGTGTGTTTACCAACCCCCATAACTAGTATTTGACACAAGGTCAATTTCTTAAGTGAAGTTTAACAAGTTTGAATTCAGAGTTTTCCTTCTCCTAAACCAGTTGATTAACCAAGGCTAAAGAACCCAGTCTGTCCTACTATTTACCCATAGCTAGAAGGAGAATACTAGATGCATATCTTTCCCAAGTGTATCAGCATTATGATTTGTAAGCAAACAGTTTGTTGGTATATATTTTTTATGATTTGGTTTTTATAAGCTGGTAGAAATAATCTCAATGTATATCAATTAGTAGAAATTATTTCATGTTAGATTTTTGATTAACTTTGTGTGTGTATAAACAAATTGGTAGAAATAATTTCATTAATTCATGTGTATCAATGAATTAGAAGAAATAACTTCATATATATTGATAAACTGGTGGTTATGTCAGACTTTTCATTAACTTCATGTTTATCAATAAACTGGTAGAAATAATGTTCATTAACTTCAAATAGGTTGTAGGTTAATGTTTTTGTTTGGTTTGGTTTTATAAACTGGTAGAAATAATTTTCATTAACTTCATTTGTATTAATAAACTGGTAGAAATAATTTTTATGTTAGGTTTTTCATTAACTTTATAAGTTGGTTGAAATAATTATCATGATAGATTTTATAATTAACTTCATGTGTATCAATTAACTGGTAGAAATAATTTACATTAACTTGGAAACAGATCTTTTTCGCCCATAGACGGGACCCTAACAGGTACTACCACTCCAGCTCAGTGTGGACCTAGAAGGAATATTAATGAAGGGGCACTCCACACTCCTCCAAAATTGGATTCTCACCACTAGATGCAGTTTAGTGTCCTAACTAGGACATGAAGTTGGTAGAAATAATTTTTATGTTAGATATTTCATTAACTTCATGTGTATCAACAACTTGGTAGAAATAACTTTCATAAACTTCATGTGTATCAATAAATTAGGAGAAACAACTTTGTATGTATTAGTAAACTGGTGGTTGATCCTGAACTACCTATATGATAAAAAGGCTTGGATGTTTGCCATAAGAGCAATTTGAAGAATATGGTCGGTACAATCATATAATTGCTAGGGTTTGTCATGACCAGCCAATTGGTCAGATGGGGCTTTGCCAACTGCTCATCTAGTAAGTTGTGTTGTATGTCCTGGGATCACTTAGTACCCGGGTCACCACTAATGACCAACAGGTGGCCCTATTGGAGGGAGTCTTACTGAGATGCAGATGGCATATTCTCCAGCCTCAGCTGATAGGGCAGTTATTCAAATGTTTGCTATAACTGAATTGGTAAACACACTATCTGTGCAGGAATGGACTAGATGAAATCTCACCTGCTTGGTTATTATCATATAGTACCTAAAAGAGGACTGTGGAATCATTTGTTTTCTATAAATAGTGAATCATTGAACCAGAGAATGAGCGAGACTTCATGTACTTGTGAATAAAGTTGTCGTCGGGGTGGCCTAATGTCGGTATCAGCCAGACAGTGATAGAGTCTATCTCCTTTTCCTTAGCACTAGACCAAGGAAATTGTTTTTGCATCTGAGGTTGGGCGCCACACCTACCATCAGCTCCTTACTTTACCGCACAGATCCCCTGTGCTACTCATATGCTGAGTTGGCAAAGTTACTTGTGAATACAACCTCTCAATTACTAATTACACATTTCACTTGTATGTTGTCTAGTAAACCTTTTTTCTTTGCCTAAAATACTCGTTGTGTTTTCTTCCTACTTTCTCGGTTAACTCGGATACACAAGTTAAAATAGTTATCTCCCATCAGCAATTACTTGATTATCATTTGTCGAGAGTTAAATTTGAGACACTCGGGTTATTTTTAAAAAAAGAATTCTGTGATTGCTTTGTTCTAACAAAATTAAAGTAAATTACCCCGAAATTATCAAGATAACTTTAATCAAAAGTCGGACCAAAACAATGTGCTACATAATTTCTTCTCTTTTCAGATAACACATTTTCACTATTATTATATTATTACTCGATTCTACTTATGATTATTGATTTTTATCACAACCGACAATGTCAACATATTCTTCACCATTCCTATTTTATAACTCATTTTACTTCATCTCCAACCGATGCAGTCCTTCCTTTTGAGGGGTTGGCTTAGCTCAGTTGATAGAGTTTCCGCCTAAGGGCCACAAGGTTCCAGGTTCAATACCAGCCCATTCCAACTCAGCATTATACCTACCATCAGCTCCACAGTATCATACAGATCCAAGCTGTGCTACTCATGTGCTGAGTTGGTGAGGGTTGCTATCAAACCTAGAACCTTGTGGTTCCTAGGCAAATGCTCTACCTACTGAGAAAAACTGAAGACCTCAAAAAAAAGGGTGATCTATGTATCACACTAAACTGCACCTGGTGGTGAGGTACCAGTTATGAATTAATATTTTTTAATCAAATTTCCTTACTGTTTTTACTGTATTTTGGCCATGATATCCTGATATCCTCTAATCATATATATATATATATATATATATATATATAATGTAAAGTGGGCAGAGTGGCCTATCATTGGTATCAGTCGGACAGTGAGAGAGTCTATCCCCTTTTCACTAGTGCTAGACCAGAGAGATTGTTTTTCCTGTGGTAGAGCACCCTACCTACCCTCAGCTCCCAACTTTCACAAACAGATTAAATCACTCAATCTGTGCTACTCATACGCTGAGTTGGTGGGAGCCAGTATCAAACACGGAACCTTTCAATTCCAATCCAGATGCTCTACCAACTGAGCTAAATCAGACCCTAAATGTTTTCAAACACTGGACTTCAGTCACAGGAGGCCCTGTAACTTCAGGGGCACAAGAATCATATAGTCGTCCGAGGCTGCAATGCCAATATATTATATATTATATATATATATATATATATTATATATATATATATAGGGCCGGGTTAGTTTCAGTCGGTAGAGTGTTCGGCTAGAAACCACAAGGTTCCTAGTTCAATACCTGCCCTCGCCAACTCAGCATATGAGTAGCACAGGGATCTGTGCGGTAAAGTAAGGAGCTGATGGTAAGTGTGGTGCTCCACCTCAGACGATAAAATAATCTCCTTGGTCTAGCGCTAGTGAAAAGGGGATAGACTCCCTCGCTACATGACTAATACCGACATTAGGCTGCCCCGATGACTTTACTTACTTTATATATATATATATATATATATATATATATATATACACACACACACATACAGTGCTACCTTGATTTACAAGTTTAATTTGTTCCACTTATAACTGAATTTCTTCATATATCAAGTCAATTTTTCCCACATTGAAATAATCTAAAAACTTTAGAGTGTCACTGTGTTAAATAGTCATTTGTTTTCTTTCTATTATGATCTTCTATCCTTTTCAACTAGCCATATTGCAATCTCTTTAGGGTTCTTCTTTACCATGTTGGATCTCTCCGCTTTTTCTGCTGTCAAAGGAGGGGGAAAACCTATTACATACTCAACTAACCTCCTTTACTTATAAATACCTATTTCCTTTTTGGAACTCTAGCCAAAAAAAGAAAAAGATATAAGCCCTTTTCAATCCGTATAATTTTCAACATGCATCAGCGTGTGTTAATCACGTGGATGTCAATGATAATATCATATCAAGACTTTTTATAGAAAAGATCTATTTATGCAAGAGAAGAAGAAAAAAATCAAATTTTCTCTATTTCTAAGGCAGATGCTTACGCCTATGGTCTTCATTAGTGAAAATGGTTGAGGTACCTTCAACCAAAAATTAAGAACGTTTTTAGTAGTGCGGCCCACCTAATGATAAGACATGTCTTATGTGACCCGCTTCTCGAAAAAGGTTGCCCATGTAACGAAATGAGGGGGTAAGGATGTAATAAAAGTACATTAGAAAGGAACAACAAAATAGAAATCAAAACTAGGACAGAGTAAAACATTTATTAACCCTGAAATTAAAATGTTCAAGGATATATATATTTACTCAACTTCTCTGTCACAATCAGTATGTGACATAAAGTCATGAATTTCCATGTGGAGTACAGCTGGTTTGAATTCAGAGTTTTTCTTCTCCAAGACTAATTTCTATACCAAGCTGTCTTTTTAGATAGTGAGGGAAGAGATGGATTCATGCCTTTTCTAAGGGTATTCACACAAAGTGGAACACAAACAGCTTCATCCAGGATTTGAACTCGGGTCACTGAATCCTTAACTGTTAGGTCATGTGTGTTTTATGACAATAAGATAAAGAAATAAAGTAATATTACCTTTGTCCCTAAATTATAATAATACTGTGCAAAAAGAAATCTTGGTTTTACATGATCAACAAACTATGATGAAAATTTGAATATCAGTCTTTCTTGTACAAAACATTTTATTTTCCTCATATCTAAACCATCACGGTCAAGTCACACTGAAAGCACTGGTTTCTGATAGTTAAGCAATGATGAGCCTATTCAAGACTTAATTGGGGGACCATTTAAGCAACAACAAGTAATGTAGGCCACCTGAGTCCTTTGTTTATCAAAATTACTTGTTTCAGCATTGAATTCTCATGTCACACTCAAAGCACCGGATCCCAATATATCACCAAAGTTAAGCAGTAGTGAGCCTGTCCAATACTTAATTGGGTAACCACTTAAGCAACAGTATATATTGTAAGCAACCAGAGTCTTTTGTTAATAAAAATGTATTAATTAGTAGTTGGATGCATACCTTTTCCAAGAGTATTAGCACTATGTGAAATGCAAACAGCCTTGTCTAGGATTTGAACTCGGGTCAATGAGTCCATTTCCTATGACTCTAACCATTACACCATGCGCCTCCATAACTGTAATGTGTATTAAAGATATACAATGAATCCAATTTCCCAAAGTCTGGATAAAAAATGACCCCAGATAGGTTGATGTGCCATTAAAATAAATCAAACATTCAAATAGAAAATAAGAGCAGAATTGTGCTACCTAAATGTTTGGAGAATTTGAACATCAAAAAAAAAAAAAAAGGGTTTGGGGAATCCGAACATCAAAAAAAATGTTTTGGGGGATTCGAACATCAAAAGAAAACGCTTCATTGAATATTTAGTTTTTGGTGTCTCCTTCAAACTGCTCACAAAGTGTTGCAGCAAAAGTCTGTACATTTGTTGCACATGCATGTTGCACAAATTTACAGAACTTTTAAATTGATTAAATTTTGAAATATTTCAAAAGATAATTCCAATGAAATTTATCAAACAGAATTTAGTTTATTGGAGTTTGATCTGATTCATGACACATTTAAAGTTTTCAATATAAGATTATACCAAATTAAGATAATGTTAAAAATCGATTTTAGAGATGTATATATTTGACTAAATTGTATTATCCTATTTCTTTACAATTAAAATTTAACCTATCCGATACAGGCAGAGTATGGCAGAGCCACATTGTTGACATTGTGCAGTAGCTCAATGTAGGGCATTTTTATATTGGCTGTTTGTTGTCCAATCCAATATTAATGTATAGAATTATCGCTAGGAGGTTCCACTGTAGTGAAGGATTGTGTAACGGTTGTTTTGTATTCAATGTTTTTTTGTTTTTTTTGTATTCCAGCAAGTTTTCCAGTGTTTGGAACATCTTGAAAATTTTTCTTTTAATATGGTGTAAAGCTGCATTATAATACTTTTAATGTCCTCTAATTCCTCTATCTTACCTTTCCCTGTTAGCAGGGCTTAGAATACACTGACTATATCCCCTATGACACCCCCAAAAACGGGGGTGTCACAGCTATGACATCAAACTGCAATTGATGGTTGAGACTTCAGTTTGGGAGATCTGGCAAGTGTGTAATATCCCTTCAATGCCATTACTCTCAGGCTCCCGGAGTGGTAGTACCTGTTAGGGTCTCATCTATGGGTAAAATAGATTTGTTTATAAATGATTCTTATTAGACAGGGATCCTTGATATCATATAGCCATGTGCAAAAAACTTAAGAAGCTACATATGAAATGTAGATATAAGCATACAACATACGTAGTTCCCTAAACCAACTCATAAAATAACCCCAAGCAGATTGACATGCTGCTTGAATCAATCAATCAAATTTTACTATTTTGGTTTAGGAAAAGTCACACGGACCTAGGTATGTTAAATATAGAGGATGCTGCACTTGCTCAATCTTGTGTTTCACCAAAAAAATGCAGATCAAAAAGTATCTAGAATTGGCATTCGCTCATCTTGATTTGGGTTATTTTGAATTATATAATAATATATTCTTTGAACAGGGAGAAAAATATCTTGGGTATGACATTAAACTGCATCTAATGATTAAGTTCCAATTTTGTGCTTTGCAGAGTGTGGAGTACCCCTTCATTCTCATTATTTCCAGTTCCAATCTGACCCAGAATTGTAGTATCTGTTAGGGTACTATCTATGGGTTAAATAGAAAAAATGAGTTTAAATTTTTTTTTTTTAATTCAGTTTTTAAAAAAATTTTTGAATACCTATCAAGAATGAATAAAGAACGTCTTCAGCATAAAATAATCCAACAAGGATTGACATGCCATAAAATCTAACCAATGTACTAGAAAGAAAAGAGAGAGAACCAGGCAGAATGAGCCACTGAACATGTTTATTTTATATATTAGATGGATGAAAAAGCTTCTAGTCTTTTGCAATAAAATCTTTTACTCATATAAATTCATAGCTTTATTATTCAAGATTAAGAATATTCCTTCTTTGTAAATGATGATAAATTTGCAAGGGAAAAGATTATAAAAACAACAAAAAAAACACTACACTCCAAAAAAAAGAGAAAAAAAATCTTAAAAGGATAATCAAAATGTTAGGGTGGGGAATAAATATAAAGATAATATAATTTTGATAAAAAGAAAAAAAAGAAATTAAAACTATATTAACAGCTCAGCTCATATTTATAATTTTATTTTTTTTTAAATTCTAGCTGTGAAAATAGAAAAATCACAAATATATTAATCATTAAAAATTCATTAAGCATTGTAAACATTTTCTTAAGACTTTGAAGAAATTTGCTTTCTTTTACGCTTGATGAAGAATCTAAATTTCATGTATTGATATTTTTTAAACAAGCTCACTTATTGTTTTCACAGCATTTTGGTCATTATATCCTCTGGGGTATATATAATATATATATATATATATAATATATAATATAATATTATATATATATATATATATGAGTATTTGGTAATTTGCTTTTACAGCATTGTTAAGTAAAGTATATTACTATTTATATTTTTGAAGGCAATTACAATGCATATATCGTATAAAATTCGATAATTATTGAAAATAATCATGACAAGTAAACTCTGCGAATAACGCATGCAACATGTGGAACACCGTACAGCTGTTTCAAACTTATTAGGTCTCATAAGGTATACACTGCTGATGAGACCTAATAAGGTTGAAACAGTTGTACGGTTTTCCACACGTCGCACGCGTTATTTGCCAAGTTTACTTGTCATGATTATTTTCAATAATTATCAATTTTTATACAATATATGCATTGTAATTGCCTTCAAAAATATAAATAATAATAATATATATATATATATATATATATATATATATATAAAGGTAAAAGAATCCAAGTGACTGGTATGTAGGGGATGATACTATTTGGGATCATCAATATCTCCTGTACATCTACAATGTATGCTCATGTTGATGCAAACTTATAGAATTTATACAATGATTTTTACAAATCCCTAAGAGATCTCAATGTATAATAACTAATAAATTAATTATATACAGAGCGATATTTATACTTTCAAAGAAAGAAAAACTTAACAAAGCATCATTTGGCTATTATAAATTTATTTCAACCAGAACTCAATTTTAGCCTTGTCTCATCAGATATATATATAATAATAAATGAAGGAAACAACTTTAGATTTGTTTCATGTAATGATTTATTTCAATTGCAACAAGCTTAACTTGTGGCAGCATCTTCAGACCTAGAGCAAAAATATGGTTGGTAGTGATTTTTTACGGATATATAGTTATGTATCTGAGCGTTTTGTTTTTTTTTAATGGAAGTGCGTGACTTTTTTTTTTCCTCTATTTATTCATTATATTGCTCTTTCGATTCACACACCTGAAACAATGTACATCCAGTTGTCACTACAGATGAACTCTACATGCAATTATCCCCAACACCAAGAAATTATATATATATATATATATATATATATATAGTAAATGAAGAAAAAACTCTAAACTTGCTTCATTACAATAATTTATTTCAACCGTATTAATACGGCATCTTCAGGTAATCACAAGAACATGACTTTTACTGAGAATTTCCCAAAGTAACATCACTTTTAAATCTATCAATTTAGGGGAGGGAAGGTTGGTGTCTTAGTTTGAAATGGGTAGGATTAGTTTCTTTGAATGAGGCGGAGAGGTCTATGCTTTGGATGAGGTGTGGCTTAGATGGGGGACCGATTCCTTGGGGAAATAGTTGTAAAAGTATACACACAAAATGAGCAGAATTAAAAGACTAGAAATAAGGAGAAAAACAATAAAAAAGTAAAAAAAAAAAGAAAAGAAAAGAATAAAAAAAGAAAGCAAATAAGAGGTGGGAGGTAGATTGTAAAAGTAAAGAATTAAAGAATGAAAATTAAAAATTAAAATTTAAAAAAATGAAAAATAAAAATAAGGATGTAAGTTCAAAAAAATTTTGAATGATATAAAGCAAAATAGAATAAAATTGAATACAGTAAGAAATAGTGGTATAATACTTAATAAATAATATAAAAGCTAAAAGTACTATTTTACCAAACACTATGATTTTTATACAAGTTTTGAGTTTTTTCTTCATTTCAAGGATATCTGCAAGAATGATCTCAGGTGCTTTGGCATTGCCCCTTCCAGCTGGGAAAATTTGGTTCAGGACTTCAGTCACATGAGGCACTGTAACTTCAGGGGCACAAAAACTATATTATAGTCTTCTGAGACGGAAATGCCAATAATATATATATAATATATATATATATATATATATATATATATATATATATATATATAGCTTATGTTGCTCTGCAATGTTTTCCATGACTACTCAATGTTCAAGTTATAATTATTTGTATATTAAATATTAAAATACAAACATGTTAATTATACAATTGTTAGTTTCCTGTTTTCACACTCAAGTAATAATGAAAATGTTTCTATTTTGAACTCATTGTATCTGTTAACTCCTTCAGAAATTAACATGCTTGCATTTTAATATTTAATGTATATAGTTTTATAATATTCTAGTTCTTGTTTTCAACTTTGTCTAACTAATTAGTTGATTTTACTTTTAGTTTCAATTAGAAAATGAACATTTCTTTCCTCTCTATTTTTGTATTGGGTCTATGATTCAAGTAGTTGAAATGTATTCTGGTTGTACCTCTAGCTCAGGGGTCGGTAACCTACAGCCCGTGGGCCAGATCTGGTCCACAATTCATAATCATTTGGCACACAGTCCCTAAGAGAAATATTATATTAATCCAACCTGCAAAGGAAACAGACATAGGCTTCCTGTGACCATTATTTGTACTACAAATGTAAACGCTCATCTGTTTTAAGTCTTGATTAGTCAGTGACCAGAAGAAGAAAAAAAAATCACATGACAAAAAGGCTTGGAAATTTTCAGGTAATTGTATTTTTCATTCATTAAAATAAAAAGATAAGATTCAGCTTAGCATTATACATAGATTGGACCTTAAACAGTTTTAGAATTTTCAAAAACTAATATGCTACAAATCTACTTCTGAATCCCTTTAATAACCATAGTAACCTCTAAACAGCATCCACTGTCAGCACAGAGCTGATGAATGTAGTTTTTGCTGGTTGGCCTACACTGGTGTGTCCATATATAGGAGTCCATAGGAGACACTTATGAGTTCATCTTTACCTCACCAGCAGTTTCCAGCATGTCTTACTCGTCTTAGATGATTTGGGGATATATGGGCGTACAACTGCTGTTTATTAGGGAACTGCTTACAGGATTTGTTCAAAACAGCATACACACACTTATGTTTACTTTTCTTTTTTCTTTTTTTTTTTTAAATGTACACAGAAGTTATAAACATTATGTCACATACTATTTCTCTGGTAAGAATTGTTTTTCCTCTCATAAGTATTGCAAGATCATATAATCTTGATTATTAAAATCTGATAATGAGTAAAAACGAAATCTAGTGTATAAAACTTATACAATGTTACAATCATGCTACTTGACCCCACCCCATGCGGTAAATCATTACTATATGCTACAAGGACTACGGTGATAATGTGGCTTGCCATTCTCTCACAAACATGGCCCCTGGTCCTATGTAGTATAAGGTTGCCAATCCCTGTTTTAGCCATATAAGAATTATTGTGGTGTTAACTAGTAGCTAACACTCATTTCTTATATTGCATTAAGTTATCAAATCTCGACAAAGAGTTATAACAAATAGACTTTATTGTCTAAACAAAGTCCAACAGAAAGAATACAAAACAGGATAGATAAATGTCCTAAAGAAAATAGTCCTTGAAGATAGTTTGAGGTATAAATTGAAGAATAAAGTTTCTCTGAATTTTTGAGATGAGGCTTTATAATACTAAGTATTATTTGTATTATTTGGACTATTGTCCTCATCTTCATTGTTACCTGTACAACGTTTCAGCCGATGTGACCTCCGGCCTTCTTCAGGTATTTCTTGTTGGACTTGGGAACCTTGTCGTAATCGGGAGCCATCACAGAAATTTGAACCTAACCCTTTATTCAGTCCACAGGGACTCATTCTACTAACCATAGCTGGGGTACAGGTGTTAAGCTGTGTTAATTATTATTCTATGATACTGCTACCCTGACCAGGATTGAACTGGCTGTCTAGAGATAACTGTCACTTAGAACTGTCTTAACCTAACTTCTTTATATCCACTAGGCTATGTGTCCAATTGGGCATAGCCACATGCATGGATAAATCTCTATGAAAGCATAGAGTAATATATCAGGTACATCTGCTGTATGCGGAAATGCCGGTAGCTGTTGAGCCAATCTCTATGAAAGAATAGAGTACAAAGAAGCAACATAGTCACACATATATGCCTGTAGCTGGGGGGTTAAGCCTCCCCATAGTTCAAATGGATGGAGACATAACTTGTGTGTCATTCTGAAGGCTGGAGATTCCAGGAGAAAATTAGTTTGCCTTTCACAGGACTGACCTTCTATATTCTCATCCAATGCAACCTAACAGAGAACCACAGCAAGTAAGGGAAGATAACCCCTACAGTAACGCAAACTGTTACAAGTAAGGGAAGATGATTCCTACAGCTGTCTGTAATTCTCTTTTAATTCACTCTGTGGTTACAGAAATTCTTGTACTACACAAGAATTCTGCATGCTTTTATCTGTACCTCAGTCAGTCATGCAAATTTCCTCACAACCATGTATGGCAATTAAGCGTTGAGTTCCGGTGAGTCCTGAAATATCCCTTATTGGAAAACGATAACTTTTTCTTGAGTTAGAATACATACCTGTTGGCACCTTTCTGTCCACTAAGGACGATTGTGTAGTGTCCAAAAAATAAATAAATTATCTATATCTGCACAAGTGACCTATCCCTGAGTGACAGTCTTTGGTGCACTGACTGCACACAAACTGTGATGCTTTCTGGGCTGCTGTCTTTTCTCCTTCTTTCTGACTCTCTTGCTATCGCGGCTACTCCTCCACTCTCCACCTCATTCCCTCTTCGTGCCTTGCTTAACACTAGGTAATTTGTATGCGTGTGCATGGCAACAGACGACCTTGTGCCTCTTACACTGGGGAGAAAGCCCATGACTATTACAGTCTACAAATTCTCTATGGTTCTATAGATTATGTAAATGTACAAAATATTATTTAAGTTCTTTCTCAACAAAGTGAAAGTGAAAGTTGAGACACTATCTCACTGCATATAATTTGCTTTAATTCACTTGAGGGCTCTGAAATATTTTATGTCTTAGTTGTACTTTAACAAAACGACTAATTTCCAAATCCTGAACCATTTTTCCGAACGCAGTTTTGATCAATAATTCTTTGTGATCCCCTCCAAAACTGAAAAATAAACCATGACGCAGTGAATGTGGGAAATTGATGCAGACACGGTGAGACTTAATGCTTCGAGGGTTGGGGTGGTGTTCACAGTAAATTGCTTCTGGGAAGAATATTAGGCAAACAAAACATGGCAAATTGAAGCACAACTTCCAGACCATTTTGTGGTATTTGGCGACAAAAGAATTATTGATCAGAAACTTTGCGTCGGAAAAAATGGTTCAGGATTTGGAAATTAGTCGTTTTGTAAAGTACAACTAGAATAAAATATTTCATTGCCCTCAAGTGAATTTAAAGCCAAATTATGATGCAGTGCAGATAGTGTCTGCAACTTTCACTTTTCACTTTGTTGAGAAAAGAACTTAAATAATATTTTGTAACATTTTTACATAATCTTAGAACCATAGAGATTTGTAGACTGTAATAGTCATGGGCTTTCATCCCAGTGTAAAGAGGCACAGGTCGTCCTGTTTGCCATGCACACGCATACAAATTACGCTAGTGTATAAGGCAAGGCCACGAAGAGGGATGAGGTGGAGAGGAGAGTAAGCCGCGATAGCAAAAGAGAGTCAGAAAGAAGGAGAAAGAACAGCAGCCCCAGAAAGCATCACAGTTTGGTGTGCAGTCAGTGCTACCCAAAGACTGTCCACTCAGGGATAGGTCTGTTGCAGATATAGATACATTTTTTATTTTTTTGGAAACACTACACAATCAGTCCTTAGTGGACGAAAGGTGCAACAGGTTTGTATTCTAACTCAAGAAAAGTTATGCGTTTCCAATAAGGGATATGTTCAATGGGACTCCGAGACTCAACGCTTTAATTGCCATACATGGTTGTGAAGGAAATTTGCAGTGATGACTGAGGTAAGATAAAAGCATGCAGAATTCTTGTGTAGTACAAGAATTTCTGTAAGCCAACAGAGTGAATAAAGAGAATTACAGACATTCGCCCGCTGTAAGGAAATATCTTCCCTTAATTGTAACAGTTTGCCTTACTTGTAGGGTTATCTTCCCTTACTTGCTGTGGTTCTCTGTTAGGTTGCATTGGATGAGATATCGAAGGTCAGTCCTTTGAAAGGCAAACTAATTTCTCGCTGGAATCTCGCAGCCTTCAGAATGACACTACAGTTATGTCTCATCTATTTGAACTATGGGGGAGGCTAACCCCCCAGCTACAGCATATATGTGTGACTGTATGTTGCTTCTTGTACTCTATTGTCTTCATAAGAGGATTTGGCTAACAGCTACCGGCATTTCGCGCATACAGCAGATGTACCTGATATAATACTCTATGCTTTCATAGAGATTTATCCATGCATGTGTGCTATGCCACAATTGGACACATAGCCTAGTGGAATAAAGAAGTTGGTTAAGACAGTTTCTAAGTGACTTATCTCTAGACAGGCAGTTCAATCCTGGTCAGGGGTAGCAGTAATCATAGATAATAAATTAACCCACAGCTTAACACCTGTACCCAAGCTATGGTTAGTAGATGAGTCCCTGTGGACTGATAGAAGGGTTAGGTTCAAATTTCTGTGATGGCTCCCGATTACGACCAAGGTCCAAGTCCCAACA
Organism: Doryteuthis pealeii; assembly: GCA_023376005.1. Taxonomy (NCBI): domain Eukaryota; kingdom Metazoa; phylum Mollusca; class Cephalopoda; order Myopsida; family Loliginidae; genus Doryteuthis; species Doryteuthis pealeii. The sequence goes on from CM042142.1 coordinate 40,090,050, forward strand.
AGAAATACCTGAAGAAGGCCGGAGGTCACATCGGCTTGAAAACGTTGTACAGGTACCCCACTAATGATGATGAGGACAATAGTCCCGCAAATATACAAATAAATACTTATAATTATATAAGCCTTCATCTCACAAAAAATTCGAGAAACTTTATTCTTCCAATTTATAACCTCAAACTATCTTCCAAGGACTAATTTTCTTTAAGGACATTTAATCTATCCTGTTTTGTATTCTTTCTGTTGGACTTTGTTTAGGACAATAAAGTTCCTATTTGTTATAAGCTCTTTGTCGAGATTGATAACTTAAATGCAATATAAGAAATAGTGTTAGCTACTAAGTTAACACCAACAATAATTCTTAAATGGCTAGAACAGGGATTGGCAACCTTTACTACATAGGGACCAGGGGCCAGTTTGTGAGAGATGGCAAAGCCACATTATCAACCGTAGTCCTGTGTAGCATATAGGTAAATGATTTAACGCATGGGGTGGGGGTCAAGTTAAGCATGATTGTAACATTGTATAAGTTTATACCTAGATTCGTTTTACTCATTATCAGATTTTAATAATCAAGATTATATGATCTTGCAATACTTATGAAGAGGAAAAACAATTCTTAACGCAGAGAAATAGTAAATGTGACATAATGTTTATAACTTCTGTGTACATTAAAAAAAAAAAAGAAAAAGAAAAGTAAAACATAAGTGTGTGTATCTGTTTTGAACAAATCCTGTAAGCAGTTCCCTAATAAACAGCAGTTGTACGCCCATATATCCCAAATCAATCTAAGACGAGTAGAAACATGCTGGAAACTGCTGGTGAGGTAAAGATGAACTCATAAGTGTCTCCTATGGACTTCTATATATGGACACAGCAGTGTTAGGCCAACCAGCAAAAACTAACATTCATCAGCTTGTGCTGACAGTGGATGCTGTTTAGAGGTTACTAATGGTTATTAAAGGGTTGCAGAAGTAAGATTTGTAGCATATTAGTTTTTTGAAGAGAGATTAGAGATAGGGCTAGGCGTTAGTTTTAAAATTTAAAAAAACTGCTAAAAATCATTCTGTTACAAACAACTGCGGATTCTTGACGGGCTTTGTAATGAAAAAAAATGCCGATGAACAAGATCGAAAAAAGGGGTGCCTAAGGTCATATGGTCCGAACATTCAAGCAACACAAGACAGTTGGAAAAAGATGTAACTAAAGTCAATTATATCAATCTTCCTTCATTTTGAAGATTTACATTTATTTAGTTTTTGTAACATTTTTTACCTCCTCTCAGAATTGTATATACCCTATATGAAAGTTATTTCTACCAAATTGTTGATACAGCATGAAGTTAATGAAATATCTAACTATGAAATTATTTCTACAACCTTCATGTCCTAGTTAGGACACTAAACTGCATCTAGTGGTGAGAATCCAATTTTGGAGGAAGTGTGGAGTGCCCTCTTCATTAATATTCCTTCTAGGTCCACACTGACTGGAGTGGTAGTACCTGTTAGGGTCCCATCTATGGGCGAAAAAGATCTGGTTCCAAGTTAATGTAAATTATTTCTACCAGTTAATTGATACACATGAAGTTAATTATAAATCTATCATGATAATTATTTCTACCAACTTATAAAGTTAATGAAAAACTAACATAAAAATTATTTCTACCAGTTTATTAATACAAATGAAGTTAATGAAAATTATTTCTACCAGTTTATAAAACCAAACCAAACAAAAACATTAACCTACAACCTATTTGAAGTTAATGAACATTATTTCTACCAGTTTATTGATAAACATGAAGTTAATGAAAAGTCTAACATAACCACCAGTTTATCAATATATATGAAGTTATTTCTTCTAATTCATTGATACACATGAATTAATGAAATTATTTCTACCAATTTGTTTATACACACACAAAGTTAATCAAAAATCTAACATGAAATATTTTCTACTAATTGATATACATTGAGATAATGAAAATTATTTCTACCAGCTTATAAAAACCAAATCATAAAAAAATATATACCAACAAACTGTTTGCTTACAAATCATAATGCTTATAAACTTGGGAAAGATATGCAACTAGTATTCTCCTTCCAGCTATGGGTAAATAGTAGGACAGACTGAGTTCTTTAGCCTTGGTTAATCAACTGGTTTAGGAGAAGGAAAACTCTGAATTCAAACTTGTTAAACTTCACTTAAGAAATTGACCTTGTGTCAAATACTAGTTAGGGGGGGGGGAGGTTGGTAAACACACACACACATATATATATATATATATATAAAAGATTTGGCATTAAATAACCTTTCAAGGATTGATATGCCATTAAACACCAATGAATTAACCAACCATTAAAATAGTTAAATCACTAACAAGCTTCTTTTATTGACACACATCTTCATTTGAATTTTTAAATTCTAAAATAATTGATACATTTTTTTTATCACACCTTGTAGTTGAAATAAAACCCAGGATAACAAGATCTTTTTTAAGCTGAATATTATAGCAAACAAATTTTTGACTGAATTTTCACAAAAAAACATTTTTGTCAATTTATTAAAAAAAACAAAAAACAAAAAGATTATCCCAATATTCATAAAAAGAATATTAAAAGTTCATAAAAAACATTTTCTTCCTGAAGAAAATATGAAGAAAATCAAATGCTAAATATCTTCTTCAGATAAATTTATTAATTTAGTTCCGTTAAACATTTCTAACCTAAACTGATCTTGGTTTCTAATTCCAGTGCAAATGAATTCAAATTTTGGAAATAAAATAAGAATAAGAAATGAAATAAAAAAATTCAATGGTAAAGATTTGCTTGGGTTATTTTTAAAAGTTATAATTTTATTTCCAAAAGTGCAATGAATTCAAATTTTGAAAAAAGAAAAAGAAAAAAAAAGATTCAATGGTAAAGATTTTGCTCAGGTTATTTTCAAAAGTTTTAAAACTGAATTTCAAATCATCCGCACTAACTTTTTTTTAAATTCGTAAAAGTCAATTTAAAAAAAAAAAAAATATTCATCTGCATTTGGAGAAATAATTTAAAAATCTTCCACTTGATATTTCATGATTTTGTAGTGGTTGACTACAGAGACTGAACTTGCAAGCTCCTGATCGTGAGTGGTGGCTCGAAGTAGACTACTGTCATCACTGTTGGTTGAAGTGGTTTCGGCCAGCTGGAGGCATAAATGCGAGGTGGTTCTCCTAGAGGGGAGAAAATGACAATTTTCAGCAGAGAGAGCACCAGTCTGATGACACTGCAGCAACGTGAAATGATATGAAGACCCAAAAGATATGTTTTCTTTCAACTCCCTATGAGCTATTTTTGGCACCATTCATATCTAACGAGTGCACTTTGACTTTTCAAAGAAGATTGGCCATTTATATCAGAGATGGCCACTGCAACTTTTAAAAGAACATCAGAACTGTATCAACATACTTTCATACACAAAGAACATTTTCCATTTATATCGGAGGATATGTTTTCTTTTAAACTCTCCAATAATTTTTAGAAAGAAATATTTTATTTCCCTTTTTCTTATATGCCCTATGGGAGGATTAGAATGCACTGACTGTTTCCCTCTTTCAGGGGGTTAAGACCGCCCCCTCACCAAGAGGTGTCCTGTATATGACACTATATTTCATCTGGCGGTGAGATTTCAGGTCTGGAGATCTGGGAAGTATAGAGTACCCTTTATTTCCAATTACTCCAAGGTCCACTCTGATCCTGTTAGGCTCCCAAACTCACTATCTGTTTTGAATTTTTTGCCGTAGTGAATATACGCAGTAAGTGATGGACACCTTTAAATCCATCTAAATAATATATAAAGGGCAGTTGTATGTATGTATTGTATGTCCGGATGAACTACAAAATATAACAATTAATGACAAAGTAAATAGATATATACAATTCACTATCATCAGATCTTGCTTTTTGTGGCAAAAATAAAATTTAAATAGTAACAGCATGGAAGTTATTTTGCATTTAATATTTTTTCTTAAGAGACATTAATTTGTTTTTTCATAGTGTCTGTGCACTTTTTTTTTCTGATGCCTCACAAAGCCGGATCAATGCTAAATCATTTTTACATAGGGATTTAATGGAGCATCCAGTGAGAATCCAACTCGTGATTCATAATAATGGAATTCTGTGAGATAAGACTCCCACTCTATCCAGGCGACACTGGTAGCTGTTTCTAGTGTTTTCTAAAGGAGACTATTTTTCCTTCATTTTAGGTTCACAGACCCTAACGGGAAGAGGGGAGCCCTCTCCAACCAGTCAGCAATTCAAACATTTCTTTGTTCTGGTCATGTAGAAATTTGGACTTGAAACTTGGTGTTCCACAACCAAATTTTTATTTTTTTATTTTATGGAATGAATATTTCATAAAATGTTAACAAGTCATGTATTTGCTTTTGTTCTATGTCATTTTGTTGAAAAATGTTTTAAAAGAAAAAATGTCCAATGAAACTATATTTGTTTTGAAACTCAAATTGATAATTAAATTAAANGAAATCACCTGTCAGCTGGGCTGTAGAATACACTGACTGCACCCCTGCAAAAAAAAAGAAATCCTCCAAGTGGGACCACCTGTTAGTCATAGGTGGTGAACCATGATGCTTAAGGTTGGAATCTCTGTGGCTGAGCAGTCTATGACATGAAACACTCTACTTTGGCCATTACTTGGGCTAGATGAGAGGTCAGAGAGGCCCCCTTAGATAAATCAGTTGTCACATCAATCCCTAGCACCTATATGATTATCCTAACCCTATTGCTGTTATGGCAAGCCACCAACCCTTTTTATCATATATGTGCTAGAAAGAGATGGCTGAAAGTAGTAGTGTTCTGGGTATGACGTTAAACTGCATCTAGAGTTGAAGTTCCAATTCTAGAGCTCTGGGGAATATGGAGTACCCTTCATCATCATTACTTCCAGGTCCACCCTGACCCTAACAGACACTACGCCTGTTAGGGTCCCATCAAAGGGTTAAATAGAAAAAAAATGAGTTTGAAAAAAGGAGTTTAAAAAAAATTTGAGTACCCATCAAAAATGAATAAAACAAAATGCCTTTGGCATAAAATAACCCAACAAGGGTTGATATGCTGTAAAATCTAACCAACCAACCAACTAATCAAAGAAATGGGGTGTGCAGACATAGATATGGGTGAGGATCAGTATAATATTTTCACGTTTTCCCTGATGTTTTGGATTTTATCTCCAGAGATTGTGTCCAAATAATTGAAAGCAAATGCCTTTCAAATCAATTTTAACTGTTTAATCATTTCTCTGAATGTTTGAGATGAGGCTTGATGATTAGTATTATCTGTATTAATCGGACTATTGTCCTCATCTTCATTGTTATCTGTACAATGTTTCAGGTGATGTGCACTCCGGCCTTCTTCAGGTATTTCTTCTCGGACTCGGGTTTAATCATTCTTGTTTATCAAAAGGTCACACAAGCTGTGGTTGAACAACGATTACTTACAATCTTGATTCATCTCATAGAGCTAATAGGGGATTTAACTGAGGGATGAAAGAGGGCCACCCAACAACACTGAAAGGCAGAAGTCATTTTGTGTTGGCAGGGTCAGTGTAGAATTATTGAGATATCAGCAGAAAAAGGTGAGTGCCAATAACACTGTGAAAGGCAATCAAATAACGGAGCCTGAATCTGCCAATTCCCCACCACCAACCAATAAACCAATACTAAGAAATAACCAATCAAAACTTCAATATTGGCATTCAGAGATGATTGAGTATTTTCCAAACAGTAAGGAACTTTGTGGGGGAATATAGAAGGAAAAAAAAAAAGGGAAAAGAAGAATGAAAAGAAGAGAAATAAAGTTGTTGTTAAAGGATAAAACTAAAAAGTCATATTGGATGAATATCAGATGGAATCAACGTTTGGAAAGTTAGACAAATAAAAGGTTCTTAGAGAAAGTAAAGAAAAAAAAAAAGAAGTTAATGAGGATTAGTTGGTTGGATTTTACGGCATGTTAACCCTTGTTCGGTTATTTTATGCTGAAGACATTTTGTTTTATTTATTCTTGTTGGGTATTCAATTCCTTTTTTTCAAACTATTTTTTTTTTTTGAAACATCTTATTATAATGGAGATTTGGTGTATGTCTATCTGTAACTGAAACTACAGCATTGCTTAAGTCACCATAACCTCAGGAATTGTGTAAGTTTATCAATGAGTATTTTATTTATAGTCAAAATTATTAATACATAGAATAGAATAAATATCATTCATTAATGATATCTCTATGAAAATCTGAGTTATATTTGCCTCTAAACAGCCCATGTTAAAATCTTGAAATGTGTCTTACATATCACAAAGAAATAATAGTTTACATAATATATGGTATGGTTAATTTGCATAATGGTTTTGACAAAACCAGGTTTAATAAATAATTACTAGGTATTATTGATCTTTAATATCATTGGATTAGTTGGTAGGTTGGTTGGATTTTACAGCATGACAACCCTTGTAGGGCATCTTCAAGCATAGCTGTCTATAATGGTCATCCTCAGTCTCCATTTGCATACCAATCTCTTACAATTAAGACAAACAAATTTCTTCCATAGAAGGTCAGCTGACATAGAAGGAAGGGTTGTAAAAAAGAGAGGAGTAGTTAAAGTAAGTGATATCTAAAAAGATTGGAGAGAGGAGGGAGGTAAAAAAAAGAAAGATGGCCAAGAGAGAAACAGAGAAAAAGTCAAAATAGAATGGGAAATTAAAAGAAACTAGCAAGAATATGCGCCCTCGTAAGCATTTAACTTTTAATGTAATGAAATATATTAAATTAGAAAGAATAACGAAATTAAAAAAAGATCACATATAAATTGATATCACTTATTTCAATTACATTCTAATTGGTTTCTATATAAAATCATTAATACATTGGAGAATATTACAATAATATTAGAGATCAACAACACCAAGTAATTATTTATTAAACCTGGTTTTGTTAACACCAGTATGCAAATTAACCACACCATATATTATGTAAACCTTTATTTCGTAGTGATATATAAGACACATAGCAGGGTTTTAAATCCACTAATAATATGGGCTGTTTTGAGGCAAATTTAACTCAGATTTTCATAGAGACATCGTTATTAAATAAGATTTATTCTATTCTATGTATTAATGATTTTGACCATAAATTGATAAACTTCCGCAATTCCTGGGGGTATTGTGCTGTAAGCAGTAATGTATTTTCGGTTACAGACATACAAACATCGAATCTCCATTATAATAGGATATACAAGAGTGAAGAGAGAAAGGACAAGATGACCCCAGAGGGATGATTAGAGGGAGAAGAGGTAAAGAATTAAATCATGCTAGATAAAATTGAATACAGATATGAAAAAAAGACAAAAAAAAAGACTAAGAAAGATAGTAAGTAAAGTTGGCAGAGTAGCCTATTGTTGGTATCAGTCAGACAGCAAGGGAGTCTATCCCCTTTTTATTAGAACTAGACCAGGGAGATTGTTTTTGGATCTGAGGTGGAGTGCCACACCTACCGTCAGCTTTACTGCACAGATCAGATTACCAAATTTGTGCTACTCATGGTCTGAATTGGTGATGGTTGGTATTGAACCCAGAACTTTGAGATTCCTATGTGGATGCTCTACCGACTGAGCTAAAAAGAAAATGGTTGAGGGTACAATTCAAGACCAATCTGATATTCCTTACAGAAAAACAGTAAAAGACTACAGGAATTTTATTATTGGCAAAACAAGGAATCTTCCAAGAGAGGTTAGATCAAGTTTGCCAGATTAAAGCCTCTGTTTGTTCCTTAAAAGTACTATGATACCAAAATTTGTTGAAGTTTGTTGAAAGGTATCCAAGATAAAAGTCAGTGGGAATGTAATGTCCTCTAATAGAATGATAGAGTGGCAGTGATATGAAAAGAACCATTTTTAAAGTGGGATACGTAATGCTCCCTTTGAAGATGAATTTCTGTCTTATGTGAAATGAAGTCAAATGGAGATCAAATGCCAAGTTGTTGTTGTTCAATCACTGTTTAATCATCTAAATAGATAAGTACAAAGAAAAGGTTTTGCTTTCAACTCAGATGGATATGGCATCGTTAGGTAAGCATTTAATAGTTAAATTGATTGGATGAGTTGAAACTATAAAAAGATTCCTAAGTCAATTTGAAATGTTTATGGTAATGATTAGGAGGAAGAATTTTCATATAATGCAAAGAGTTTGTTTATCGGAATAGCAATCATAGGATTTACATTTTTAATCTATCATATGGGATATCATATCACATCCATTCATTCTAAATATCTTCAGAACCACTCATGCAGCCTTCATTTAACTTACTAACAACAACCTTACAGTGGATATACGTATTTACTCAATCCGTCCACATAAGCAGGATGTGACACAAGGTCAATTTTTAAGCAGAGTTTAACAGGTTTGAATTCAAAGTTTTCATTCTCCTAGACAGGTTGCTAAACCAAGGTTAAAGATCCCAGTCTGCCCTACTATTTACCCATAGCAAGAGAAGGAATAGTTGGATGCATACCTTTCCCAAAGGTAAGGTGTCCCATCATGGTGTAATTGTTAGCAAGCTAGTTTCACAGAACCATTACTATTGAATAGTGTCACATCCTACTTGTGGCAAAAGGGGTTGGGTACAAAAAGGGTATCTCATCTTTGTTTAATTGTTAGCAAGCTAGTTTCACAGAACCATTACTATTGAATAGTGTCACATCCTACTTGTGGCAAAAGGGTTGGGTACAAAAAAGGGTATCTCATCTTTGTTTAATTGTTAGCAAGCTAGTTTCACAGAACCATTACTATTGAATAGTGTCACATCCTACTTGTGGCAAAAGGGTTGGGTACAAAAAAGGGTATCTCATCTTTGTTTAATGGTTAGCAAGTTAGTCTTGAAGATTCATTATTATTGAATAAGTGAGTTTGATCCTTGCTGGATGTCCCACACTTGTGACCTTTTACTACATCCTACCAATGGTGAATGGGTTGTGCAAATACCTACCTTTCCCAAGGGTATTAGCACTATGTGAAATGCAAACAGCTTTGTCTAGAATTTGAACTCGTTTGCAGTGCCCAATAACTACAACTTGCATACTGTATGTATTTACCCAATTCTTCCACTATGGACAGGATGTAACACAAAGTTAATTTTCCCTACTATTAATCACAGTAAAGAATAATGTTCATATGCAAAACTTGCTATCTTAACACCATAATCAATGAGAGTAATTATCAACTATAATACACTGCATTTCACTTAGCGCTAATACCCCTGGGAAAGGTATGAATCCTACTCTCCCTCCAGCTATGGATAAATAGTAGGGCAGACTGGGCTCTTTAACCTTAGTTAGGCAACTGGTCTAGAAGGAGAAGGAAAACTCTGAATTCAAACCTGTTGAACTCCGCTTAAGAAATTGACCTTGTGTCACATCCTGCTCATGCGGAGGGGTTGGGGTGTGTAAGTGTATATATATATATATATATATAGGATACACTGATTCTACGCATATGCTGACAGGACAAAGTGCCCAACACAGATATGCTGGAATGAGAAAACATGAACAGCATGCCCACCATCATCTGCGAGAGATGCCTGTGTTGGCTTGGTCACGTCAGGAGGATGGATAAAGGCTGCATCCCCAAAGATCTACTGTATAGTGAATTAATAGAGGGCACCCGACTGGTAGGGAGACCACGCTTGTGCTTTAAAGATGTCTGAAAGACGGATGTAAAGACATGCCGCATCAACACCAACACATGGGAGGCTTGTACAGAAGACCATGCAACCTGGCACCGCCTCGTCAAACAAGGAATGAAAAGGAGTGAAAAAAGAGGAAAGAAGCCACCACAGAAAAGAGAGCCAAAAGGAAGGAGAGACAACAGCAACTCCAGTAAGCATCACTGTTTGTTTGAACTCACTGCACCAGAGATTGCCATTCAAAAATTGGTCTGTTCAGCCACTCACGCAGTTGTAGATAATTAAAGAAAAGAAAAAAAGTGGACACTACGCCATTGTCTTTGGTAGATGGAAGGATGCCAACACGACACAATACACTGATTAGTTTCTAAGAATGAATCAATGAGGATAACTTATCTCTAAGATTGGAATCTCAATTATTTTAAGATTATTGAGGAACATCATACAATCAATATAGATACTATTTAGTCTCATTTATTACCAAACTCTGTAGCCAAAAATATGAATATATAGCAGTCTAAAAATGTACCAACCCCTACACAAAAGGTTTTTGTACCCCCTTGCACATACTGCTTGTCTATGGAAAAATATGTATATATTTCTAGCAATCAAGACACATCTGTGTATATTTTTCTTTTGATACCACTGGTAAGTATATTGAATATATTAGATGTTCTTGTTTGTGTAACCAAGTTTATTTTGTCTTTCCTTCCATTTTGTTCAGCATATATAATGGATGTACTAAAAGCTGATTCAAATGCAGTTTTCCTTCTCCTAAACTGTTTGCCTAACTGAGGCAAAATAACCCAGTCTGCCCCACTATTTACCCATAAATGAGCGGTGGGGGGGGGAGAAGAGATAGATTCATGCTTTTTCCAAGGGAAGTAGAATAAAGTGAACGTAAACAGCCTTATCCAGGATTTGAACTACTATTTACCCAGAATTGGGGAAATGTTATATAGTGCCAAAATAATGAAAGTGGAATCATCTGTTTTTCCTATAGATAATGTCTGACAAAACATCAGAGGGGAGAAAGAATGAGATCTCACAGGACTTTTTAATTCAACCTAGGAGTTGCTAATTTCTTTGTTAACCTTGTATCCTTACTTAGTAAACTTTTTCTTTATCCCAAATACTCGTGTTTTTTCCTATTATTTCTCTGTTAACTCTGATACTATTTTCTATAAATAATGACTCTCGGAAGAGAGAAAAGATGAGATCTCATGGGACTTGTTAATTCAACCTGGCAATTGCTAATTACTCTGTTCACCTTGTATCTTTGCTTAGTAAACCTTTTTCACCATCCCTAATACTCATGGTGTTTCTTCCAATTATTTCTCAGTAAACTCTGATACTCAAGTTAAAACAGAGGGAAATAATGGATTTATGCTTTTTCTAAGGGCATCAGCATGAAGTGAAATACAAACAACTTCATCCAGGATTTGAACCTTGGTCACCGATTCCGTTTCCGACGATATTTTTTTTTGTCATACAATGTGTAATAAATGCCATGTGTGATACCCTGTCCTCATAAGCCGCTAACTAGGTGTGATAACACAGTTTCAGTGGCTAAAAGCGGGACTGCCACACCAAGTGCCACCAAGCAGCCTTTTGTCCACTGGACAGGGTATTCAAAAAAAAAAAAAAAAGAATTATAAAATAAAATAAATAGATGAATAAGTAAATAATGTCTGTTCATCTTAGTAGTTTCAAGTTGAATGTATTTTGTGATTTTCTTAACAACAAATTTTCTAAGAAAACATATGTATTAATTTAGGATATTATTTTTTGAAGAGGTCTATTAAAATTCCATTTCCGACGATGATAACCATTAAGCTAAGCATGCCTCCTAATGATAAATATTGGTCGTTGGTGGGTGGGGACTCTACTAAATACCTTCCCTCTACCACCAAGCCTTCCAATACCCTTAACAGAAACATGGATGCTTAAGTTTAAGTCAGAAATTGAAAGAAAAGATATTGCCTCTGCTCAAATGCTTGGGAAGAAGAGCTGCTGCGTTCTTGCATGATAATCATTCAAAACATTCGGGTAAAAAGGCAATAGAGTTTCCAAACAAACAAAAGGTAAAAGTGCTTGATTGGCCTAGCATGTAACTGGATTTAGATCCAACCGAGCTCTTGTCGAATATACTCTATAGCGGAAAGTAGAAAAATAACGACAATTCAAGCAAGGCAGAATTGAAAGATTGTGCACTGCTGGAAATGAGATCTAGCAAGGTCAATAACATGCAAACTCTCAGGCAATAATAAATAGGGAGGTGTACTTAGCATAACGCTTATTGTTATTGGAAACAGAATAGTTTACCCAAGTTCAAATTCGAGATGAGGATGTTTGTGCTTTACTTTGTGCTAATGCCTTTAGGAAAAGCAAAAATCCTTCTTTCTCCCCACAGCTATGGGTATATATATATACTAGGGCAGACTGGGTTATTTAGTAAAGCAACCAGTCTAGAAGGAAAACTATGAATTCAAACCAGCAGTAAAGTAAGAGTCATTGGTGTGGCCTAAAGTCGGTATCAGCCAGACAGCGAGGAAGTCTATCCCCTTTTCACTAGCACTAGACCAAGGAGATTGCTTTGGCATCTGAGGTGGAGCACCACATCTACCATCAGCTCCTCACTTTACCGCACAGATCCCTGAGCTACTCATATGCTGAGTTGGCGAGGTTCGGTATCGAACCCTGAACCTTGTGGTTCCCAGGCGGACACTCTACCGACTGAGCTAAACCAGACCTTGTGTCACACATTCTGTTTTCAGTGGAGGGATTGGGCAAATATATACCCCCCACCCCTTAATAACTTCTGTCACTAGAGTACATTAATTTCGGACTGCTACGTATTCATATTGTTGCTTACAGAGTTTTCAGTGCTGTGTATTTTGATAAGAAATAATACCCAATAAGTTTCAATGTTGTAGAGTTTGGTAATAAATAGTACCTAATAATATCTGTTTTTGATGTAAAATTTTTTACTAGAAATAATAAAATCTGGGTATCTTTGTTTCAGAAAAACATTTTTATAAAGAAATGTATTGATAATGGCCCTTGTTAAATCAGTGTATGAGTAGTAAAGCTTGGATCTGTAGAGTAAAGTGGAGAGCTGATAGTAAGAGTGGTGCCCCACCTCAGACGCAAAAACAATCTCCTCAGTGAAAAAGGGATAAACTAAACTCCCTCACTGTCTCGCAGATACTGACAATAGGCCACTCCCCGACTTACACACAATACACATATATATATATATATATATATATATATATTATATACAAGGTGTGTCAAAAAGTCTCAAGATTTTTAGTACTTTTTGACATACCTTGTATTCTGAAAAAATTAACGTTCCAGTCATTTTCATTTCTATCTTGGTAAATACAACTTTAAACTCGGCACTTTTATGACACACCTTGTTTTCTGAAAAAAATTTCCATTCCATTAATTATTCATTTCTATCTTGGTAAATACAGCTTCAATCTTGATACTTTTATGACACACTTTGTGTGCATATATATATATATATATATATATATATATATATATATATGTGTGTGTGGTGCGTGCGAATCATTAAAAATGTCATTGATTTTTAATCCTTGTTAGTTGTTTCTCATTATTCCACAGGTTCAACTATTATAGTTAACTTAACCTACCTATTAGTTTAAAGTTAATTCAATCAGCTAATGAATAATACCGAGTAAGATCAAAGTTGTCTCCCCTTGTTATTCAAAGAGCTAAGAATGCAAATTTCTGGGTGAGTAAGATTCCTGTAAATCATTGAAAGACCCATTTAAACAGGGGTGTCAGTGAATAAAACAAAATAAATAAAAACTTACACAAAGTAAATCTGCACCACAGGATCAACACGAACATTACAAGAGATTTTTTTTTCTTCTCTTTCTCCTTTGAGTTGAAGCCAAGATATTGATTGATAAAGTCTGTCACACACGGTCGCATTGAATTGTCACAGAAAGCAGCAGTCGAATAGAGAAGGGGGAGGAGGGTATGTATAAAAAAAAAAAAAAAAAAAAAAAAAAAAAACGGTTGGGAAGATGGAAAAGAAGCAGGACATATCATGAACACACAAAGGGATTTTAAGTCTTATTCATGGAAGCAAAGTAGGTCTGTCGAACGTTCACAAATGTTGATAGAGAACAATCGAACGGTACAAACGTTATTCAAAGTAGATGAAGTTTTTAAAAGAAAAAAAGAAAAGAGATAACAGGCATCGACAATAACAATTACTCTAGCTTTAAAGATTATCATAATAATAACTAGCAAAAAAAAAAAAAAAAAAAAAAAAAAAAAAACGCCCACTGGGCGGTGTAAAAATTAATTTTTGAAATATATTGTCTAAGGGAGGTGGGAGTTTGTATCATAAATAAGTAAAATCCTCAAATCTATTAAATGAGTAAAAAGAATAAAACAATTTGAAATGAAAACTTAGTTCTTTTTTCCCCCTCAAATAAAATGTTGAGTGCATCTATTGATTATTAATTAAATAATTATTTTGAATATTTTACTCTTAAATTTTAAACAAAATCTTAGATATTTATTTATTTGTAAACTTTTTAGTTAACCTCTTGATACAGAAAAAAATGACTATTTCTTGTTTGTAGTTTCAGTTACAGACAAATTTCTAACTGTTACTACCACTCTGGGCCTGAGTGGATCTGGGAGTAATGCTGATGAAAGGGTACTCCACACTCCCTAGAACTCCAAAATTGGAACTTCACCATTAGATGGAGTTTAACATTATACCCAAGACACAAAATTGACCTTTTGTCACATCCTACTTGTGAGGAAGGTGTTAGTAAATATGTATTATAAAAGAAACGGCTATTAGATTTAAGCAAAAAGATAGGCAATAGATATTGCTTGTAGACAGGCACACTGCACCTATTTATCAGTTATTTCCTATAACTCCAACCTAAAAAAAGAGGAACCACTCTGAATGAACTTTATAAATTATTTGTTTATTTATTGATCTACTAGGAAAAAAGAACTTAGGGTTAAGGTTTAGGGTTAGTTTAATGGGAAAATAATGGGTAGATTAATTAACAGATAAAATTAATTCAGAGTGGTTCCCCCTTTTTTTAGGTTGGAGTTATAAGAAATAAGCTATTTATCTAATGATGAAAGACCCAGGTTATTATTGTCACTAATAGGATCTAATCAAAAAGAATTATCAAACAGAAAATATCAAAAGTAGTGTTGTAACAATATCTGTTACAGTCTCTGTGTATTGTGAGGGAAGTGGTCAGTGAGTTGGTTGTTCCTTCTCTTAAATGGATCTGATCAATTGATAGTGTCAGAAACAAATCCATCTCTCAGTTTCTTACACATATTCAATTGACTAGATCACTTTTCTTTGTCACTAATGTAGTCTCGGCTCCATCAGATAAAGTTAAATCATTCAAAGATGAATGCTGTAATGTTATATTCAATATGAACCTCATTTTGAGCTGGGGATCAAGAGGCCATTCTTGTCAGTTTCTCTTGAGCCTTGTTTGTACTAGGAAACATCAACACAAACTGCCGGCTCAATTCCTTTGTCCAGTGATAACAGAGCTGAGTGCATTATAGAGGATGGACAGCAATCAACACTGACAGAATCCTTTAAGGGGTATCAATGAAAACAAAAATATGAAATGACGTCATAATATCACCGTAGTTGAGAGATAATATTCTTCAATAAGTTTCAGGTTGGTTGGTTAGATTTTACTGTATGTCAACCCTTGTTGGGTTATTTTATGCCAAAGATATTTTGTTTTATTTATTTTTCATAGGTATTCAATTTAAAAAAAAAATTAAACTAAATTTTTGTAAACAATTTTTTAAAGCCCATTTTTTCTATTTAATCCATAGATGGAATCCTAACAGGTACTACCACTCTGGGTTAGCATGGACCGGGGAGTAATGGCAGAGTCCCAAAATTAGAATCTCATAGAATTAGATGCTGTTTAACGTCATACCCAGAACACTAAGACTCAAAGCCACTGCCTTCTATCACATATATGATAAAAAGAATTGTGAGATTAGTATAAGGGACATAGGGTTAGAATAATCTTATAGGTTCTAGGGCTTCATGTGATTAGCCGATTGATTGGGGAGGGGTGTCTCTCCAACTGCCTATCAAAACTAAGTAAGGGCTAAAGTTGAGTGTTGTATGTCATGGACTGCTCAGCCACAAAGATTCTAACCTAAAGCATCTTGGGTCCCCAACCACAGCCAACAGGTGGCTCCATCCTGGGGATCTTACCCCTCTACAGTGTTGCACACGGTGTATTCTATAGCCCCTACATTCTATTCAATAGGAAATGGACCTGGCGAGACAAGTTCAAAACCTGGACAAGGCTGTTTGCATTTCCCATTGCACTAATATCCTTGGGAATATATGAATCCGACTATTCTCCCTTCAGCTATGAGTGAATAGTAGGGCAGACTGAGGTCTTTAACCTTGGTTAGGTAACCAGTCTAAGAGAAAGAAAACTCCAAATTCAAACCTGTTAAACACCGCTTAAGAAACTGACCTTGTGTCACATCCTACTTGTGCGGAGGTGTTGGTAAATATATATAAAGTTGAAAAATGGAAGTGAATCTGACAATTATCTTGAAAAATAGATAAATGAAAGAAAATGTTGAATGAATAGAAATTATTTATTGGAGTGCCGACACCTGTTTCAACAAAGAAATTGTCCTTGTACACATTGTATTCAATTTATTATTATTTTAAATACAAAATAGAATAAAATAATAATGATAATATATATATATATATATATATATATACACAAGTTCTTGGTCTAACCAAGAAGGTAATGATCTTTTTGTTGAAGGGTTAAATAAACTTAAGAAACAATATGTCAAGTGTGCTGAACTTTGGAATGAATATATGGAATACCATGTACATTTTTGGTCATTCCTGTTTTGGTCAGGCTTGACTGATGTAAATTTTAAGTAGATCATTTGGTCTATATATTCACATTTTTATTTTTTCAACTTTCATTCAGATCATTGTTTTTTTTTCTTCTCCTCTTTTTGCTAAAAATAATGAAATCAACATATTGATCTGTGAATCTCATTAACAAAAATGTCTCTCATAATTAAAGGAAAATGAAAGAAAACAGGTAAATAATGGCTGACTTAGATATAAAAATACAACATTTGTTTGGTATGTAAACCCCCACCTCCTTTTAAACAGAAATTAAAAAACAACAACAACAAAAAAAAAAACGTTGGATAGTTTGTTAAATGTTAATAGAACTTCATCCATGTTTGCTATTTAGCCCAGTTGAAATTGATTTTTGTTTAAAAAAAAAAAATTTAATGCATTTATTACAAATCTATAAAACTTCTAAACTGGTTGGAGGGAGTGGTTCTTATATGCCATAAATTGACAGAGAATATGTTCCAATCAAAGCCAGTTTGGTTGATTCATTTAAAAAATTCTTGAACCTAAATGCATTTTTCAATTTAGAAATTGATAAGTTTACATGTCTAGTCCAAGTTAATTCTTCATCAAATATAATACCAAGATTTTTCACAACATACAGTATTTGATAACTTTTGATCCATACACTATTATATATATATATATATATATATATATATATATATAAAGGTTTTTTTTTTAGTATCTTTGAAGCATTGTGCGTATGTGTAATATAAAGATTTTTGAAGGCAATTTACAATGCAATATGTGTTGAAAATTATATTTATTTAACTTTTCTTTTTTTTTTTTTAATTCTAAATATTTTCGGAAATAAAATTCCATCATCAGAGTTATTGAAAGTAGTATGTGTTTTTTTATAGTACTTATTCCGCGGCGTGGGATAAGTACTATAAAAAAACACATACTACTTTCAATAACTCTGATGATGGAATTTTATTTCCGAAAATATTTAGAATTAAAAAGAAAAGTTAAATAATATAATTTTCAACACATATTGCATTGTAAATTGCCTTCAAAATCTTATATATATATATATATATATATATATATATATATATATATATATAAAAAAGGTCTGTCCCCAAAATATCCAGCAATTCAATATAAACAAAACTTAGCCTACCTAGGACAATGGAGTCTTGAATTACTTCAAAATCTGCAAAGTCCTGTTTTGGGATTACAATCAGCTGCCTCCTTTATTTTAGACAGTCTGAAACTGTTATAAATATGAAGGTTATCCAGAAAGTATTGTCGTGTTGGAGTGATGACGTGTTAATAACAATAATCGTTGAATACTTATCTAGTTTTGTTCTACTTGGAGAAGCTTGAATCTGGTTGTTGGATCTGATGTTCATTTGACTGTTGCTCTTTGATATTTTGAGTCTGGAACCAACTTGGGATACTTGAGGATATCTTTCCTTGTACCATTTATAGTTTTTAGTAATAACATAAGACGAAACTTATTTTTTTCTCATGAGATATTTTTATTTCTCCCCAAGTCAAACTGCTCTGGGTGAGAACACATCTCATCCAGTTACCACATCATTCCAAACTGACCCCACACTCTCACCTCTCACACAAACCACCATGTGACATCTCTTGACTAGTAAGAAAACGTCATGTTGCTTAGTGCTGACTCATCTTAAAACTTTCCATGCAAAACTACGCATAAATTTACATTCCTGGCTCTTTCCATTCTCTTTTTCTATCACTTATGTTGCAGTATCCAACCATCTAATATTTGATATTAACAAAAAAATAGTCTACATAGGACAGTAATAAGTTAGACCCCTTTAGAATATTCATTTTGGAACCTTACATACTTATTGTAGTCTCCGTTCCACTTTTTTTTAGAAAGATATGAAAATTATTTTTTATTTTTTTAATCCATTACAAATTTATAAAATTATATACTGAGTGAAGGGAGAGGTTCTTATATGCCATCAAAAATGTTACATGATTTTAGAATAACTTGAAAAAAAAAAATCACAAAATTCTTTGGTAAATTCTCAAAACTAGTATCAAGTAGGAATTGAGCTGAAAATGTTTAAGCATAAAAGCCAAAGTTATAACCTTTTCTTCCATTATTTTTTATGCTTACAAGACCCTCCCCCCAAAAAAAACAAAACAAAAAAAAAACATTGTGTTTACATTTGTAACACAAGCAATGGCCACCAAGACAGCGCTATAAATGTCAACCTCTCCATAACATTTATTAACTTAAGTCCTCACAAAAATATAGTTCAGTGTTTTTTATGGCTGCAATAAAAAATGGTGCAGATAAATTTATGGCCAGTTTACGTGACTTGAAGTTTTTTTGTGTAGGGGCAATTTTTCAACTAGTTAATATAACAATTATAAAAAAAAAAAAAAATGAAAGCCTATAAAACAGAAGTAGTTAAACAGCATTTTGGTGGATGAAGAAACACATTAAGACAGAAGATCAGAAAAGCAATTTCATTCCGGTAAATGTCTCTCCTAAAATTGTCAGAGACTTGAATTTGGTATGCAAATGAAACTAATTGTGAACAAGAGAATTTCCCACTAATTGATTCCAGTTTTTTTTCTTTTTTACTGATTGATTCTGATTCTACAATCTGGAATATTGAAACAGAATTGAAGATGATGAGTAAATGATTCTTATTCTTAAGATAATTCTTTGATTGGTACAAATGATTCAATAGAGAACTGAAGATTGGTATACAATAGAGACAATTAGGTTGATTTACATGGCGTGATTTCAGTGAGATAATCTAGATCATTGTTAGGGAGTTCAATCCTCACTGAGTGCCTACACTAATGGCCTTGTGCCAAACTATGTTGAGCTGAGGAAATGACATGGGTGACTTGCATAGTGTAATAGTGAGCTAAGCAAAAAAAAAGTTGAATAACTTTTTCTTATTCATCTTATAATTTCAACTGTGAGTGCCCTATACTTCTAGCCTTAGGCCAAACTAAGCTGAGTAAATGATTGGAATGCCTTGGATCCCTAGCCTAGCAGATCATTGTTATTGAGCTTGATTCTCACTGGGTGTCACATATTTCTGGTTTCGCACCAAGCTAAACTGAATAAATAACTACAAGAGAACTAATTATATAACATTTGATAATTGTTTGGGAGTTTGATTCTCACTGGGTGTCACATATTTCTGGTTTTGTGCCAAACTAAACTGAGTAAATAACTATGAGATAACTAATTATATAACATTTGATAATTGTTTGTGAGTTTGATTCTCACTGGGTGTCACATATTTCTGGTTTCGCACCAAGCTAAACTGAATAAATAACTACGAGGGAACTAATTATATAACATTTGATGATTGTTTGTGAGTTTGATTCTCACTGGGTGTCACATATTTCTGGTTTCACACCAAGCTAAACTGAATAAATAATTACAAGAGACCTAATTATATAACATTTGATAATTGTTTGTGAGTTTGATTCTCACTGGGTGTCACATATTTCTGGTTTTGCGCCAAGCTAAACTGAATAATTGACTATTTTTTGACCTCTGAATAAAAAAATGACTCCATTAACTTTTTAAGCTACAGGATACCTTCAGTTTTTCTCTAAAACCATAAAAATACAGCATCTAACAAATTTGTGCTTATTTTATGGAATGTTTTAAAAATTTACATATAATAGAAAATAATAAAACATATAAAGCAGTTGATAGTGAGTTTGATTCTCACTGTGTGTCATATACTTCTGTCTTTAACCAAACTAAACTGAATAGATGACTACAAGAGAACTAATTATATAACAGTTGATAGTTTGTGTTACTTACCTTAAGGATAGCATCTCCAACAAATAGCTGACCTGATCGGTCAGCTGCTAGACCTTTGACAATCCGGGAGATGAGAACAGGCAACTTGTGCTCTGCTCCGCCTTTAACACTAAGTCCAAGGCCTTCATCAGCTTCTTTTGTTATCGTCACAAGACGAACCTGAAAAATACACAAATAAATCATTACCTTAGATGAAAAGAATAAACAAATAAATCCTTACTTTAGACAAAAAGAATAAACAAATTATTACTTTAGACAAAAAGAATAAGCAAATTATTACTTTAGACAAAAAGAATAAGCAAATTATTACTTTAGACAAAAAGAATAAGCAAATTATTACTTTAGACAAAAAGAATAAGCAAATAAATTATTACTTTAGACGAAAAGAATAAGCAAATAAATTATTACTTTAGACGAAAAGAATAAGCAAATAAATTATTACTTTAGACAAAAAGAATAAGCAAATAAATTATTACTTTAGACGAAAAGAATAAGCAATTAAATTATTACTTTAGACGAAAAGAATAAGCAAATTATTACTTTAGACAAAAGAATAAGCAAAATTATTTCTTTAGACAAAAAGAATAAGCAAATAAATTATTACTTTAGACAAAAAGAATAAGCAAATGAATTAGTACTTTCAACAAAAATTTAAAAAGAACTCTGGAAAAGAAAAGATAAGCCAAAAAAATCTGATGTTCTGATTTTTGTATATTACAGTAAAAAGTAAAGTCGGTGGAGTGGCCTCAGCCAGACAGCAAGGGAGTCTATTCCCTTTTCAGTAGCACTAGACCAAGGAGATTGTTTTTGCATTCTAATAATATTTTGTAGAATTATGAGTATATGTTGTTTTTTTTTTAAAGCATTGTCATCTGTTGTAACACAATAAACAAACTCTCCCTTAGACAATATCTTTCAAAAATTAATTTTAAAACCAATTTGTTTTTGTTTTGCTAGTAAGTTTAATTAGTATTATAATGTTATAATAATAATAATAATAATAAAATTGAACTCAGAACCTCATGGCTCTGATGTAGATACTCTACCAACTGAGCTAAACTATAGTAAGTAAGTAAAGTCGTCAGAGCGGCCTAATGTCGGTATCAGCCAATCAGCGAGGGAGTCTATCCCCTTTTCACTAGCGCCAGACCAAGGAGATTGTTACTTGCATCTGAGGTGAAGCGCCACACCTACCATCAGCTCCTTACTTTACTGCACAGATCCCTGTGCTACTCATATGCTGAATTGGCGAGGACCAGGATTGAACTAGGAACCTTGTGGTTTCTAGCCGAACGCTCTACCGACTGAGCTAACCTGGCCCCTAAACTATAGTAACACAACAAAAATTGCTGAAGTCAGACTTTAAGCAAATTTTAATAATAGACAATTTATTTCATGGGTTCTTTGGTATATATTTCATTTATTTGTATATATTTATTTCATTGGTATTTGTTCTTTTGTATATATTCAAGTGACAGTTCAATTTGAGATAAGAAAGAAAAGAGATGTAAAAAGACAGAAAGTAGAGTAACAATGTGAAATAATGTCCTTTTTTAAATATACTAGAAAATATATGCACCCTCCGGGTGCAAGTATTTAAGTTTTAATGTAATAAAATATTGTATTAAATTAGAAAGGCTAATGAAACTAAATAAGAATACAGATAAAAAGATTTGAAACAGAGGGAGTATAATAAAAGATTTGAAACAGAGGGAGTATAATAAAAAATGGAACAACTGAAACTTACTCTTCCATCACTCTCGTCTTTCATTGTTATTTTTTCTAATTTAAGTATTTAGTTATAAGAGGCAGTAAAGAATAAAATGACAGTTATTTTATCTTGTTAATGGATTTCATTTAAGATTCATTGAAGAGATTTTTGCTTATATTCATTAAAATAAAACCAAACAGTTAGAAATCAATAATACTAAGCACATATTTATTAAATTCGATTTTTTAAATTTAATATGCAAATTAGCCTTCCCGTTCACATTGTAAAGCGCTATTTTGTTGTATATATAAATATAATTGCATGTTGTTAGTATGTAGACATAGTTAACAGTATTAATAATGTAAGATAATTTTATTAATAATTGAGGTTTAGATAAAAATAAAATCATGGAGAATGTGATGTCAATAACTAAGAGAATTGTGACTTGAGTAGGAATATAGTTTCGGTTACAGACAGAAAAACACACAATCTCCATTATAATAAGATATGCCCTGACCACTTGTTTATTTTCATGTTGACTAATAAATTCTAGCAGTAATTATCTCAGCTCCTGCAAGCTATTAAACACGAGTACATTATTCTTTTATATACAATGAAAACAAGTGTTTTTTCTATAGAAAGAAATGGTATACGTATTGCAGTTAAGAGGGGGGGGGGCGGAAGAATGAACTGAAAAGGAAATTAAAAACTGACTTCTCAATCATTTTTGAGACTTCTCGTTTCTTAATTGTGGAGGCGTTTGCATGGTGTAATGGTTATTGTAAAAGGAAATGGACTCAATGAACCAGGTTAAAATCATGAGTGACACTGTTGGCATGAATCCATCTCTTTTTCAACTTCCCTCACCCCGCAGCTATGGGTAAATAGTAGAGTAGATTGCTTTTTTTTTCAGCTTTGATATGGCAACGAGTCTAGCAAAAGGTAAACTGTGAATTCAAACTAACTGTTCTCCACTAAAAACTGATCTTGTATCACATTCTGCTCATGGATAGATACAACAAATTTTGCAATGATTATATATATATATATATATATATATATATATATATATATATATATATATATATGTGTGTGTGTGTGTGTGGAGAAATTTTATAGTTGATGATCAAACATTTCGGCTTGCAATGGAAACCTTCTTCAGGACTATGAAAATGAGAAGAAAACAAGGATATATGTGGATAAAAGATGATGGATATTTTGTATGCGTTGAATTAGAAAAATGGATGGAAAATTTTTTTTGTCTCTCTCTCTCTATATATATATACACATACATACAGACATGCTGATAGGTATGTGTCCTGTGTCCCTGATGCACAAAAATCTAAAAGGACACAGTAAAATTGTATCCATGCATCCAAGTTTTTTTCTTTTTTCTTCCCTCACCATTTCACGTTAGCCGTAAATACATTTTCTTAGAAATGAATTACACAGGATAGGTTACAAGGTAGGGGTTAGATGGCTTTACTTGTTTCCCCAGATCATAAATAAAAAGCCTACAATTTATTAAGAAACTTTAGTTGGGACCCATCAAATATCAAACCAAATTTGTGCATCCCAGGATGCACTAAATCAAAAAGCTATCAGTATCACTGTATATATATATATATATATATATATATATATATATATATATATATATAAAATATAAGATTTATCAGTTTACAACCTCGCAGCTTAAGGGCAAGTGTATGATAGGTTAATTAGTAGTAAAGATGGTGGAGTGGCTTATTGTCAGTATCAGTTGTACAGCGAGGGAGTCTATTCCCTTTTAACTAGTACTAGACCAGGGAGAGAGATTTTGCTTTTGGGATGGAGCACTGCAGCTACTGTCAGCTTCCCACTTTACCACACAGATACAAGCTGTTTTACTCGTGCATTGAGTAGGCAAATGCCAGAATTAAATATGGAACCTTTTGGTTCCTAGGTTGATACTCTACCGACTGAGCTAAACTGGCCCTTATATTAAGTAATGTAATTAGATAATATTGTAATTAAAATCTGAAAAGAAAATTATATCAACATTGAAAGAAGAAAAGTAATGAAAAGATTACTAATTGCTTTATAAAATAATGATAGCTTTATTTTAAAGATATTATTTTATTTTACTTTTTTTTTCAATTCTTTTCGAATTTTTTTTTCCAGCTTAAATGACAGGAGAAAATGTTATAAAATAATGACGTAGTGAACCAAATTATCTTAGATTGATGCTTGTTTTAAATATTTAACAAAAAAAAAAAAAATGAAGTCTAATTCACTTACTTACTTTTAAATAATTATAATTATAGGGGAGAAAAAAGATGAATTTGTGGGGATTAAAATAAAACAAAAATAAAATTTGATAAAAAAAACCTTAAAAAACCAAAAAAACTCCCATGGGGCCTTCACTGGAAGAATCCTCCGCACAGGTCCGACATAAAATAACTGTCCCCGACACCCAAAATAATCTCTCGGCCATTTTGAGTCAGGCCTTAACTGGGTCTAGTCGCTCTTACTAGCCAGGGGTATATCCCCTTGTCACAGGCAACTATGACCTGATCAATAAAGCCTAAGTCACAAAACTACCTCCTGCCTTTGTCTCTTTCCTTTCGTTTCTTAAATTCTTTCCTTTTCAGCACGACTACCAAATGAGATGGGGTTAAAGCATAAAAAGCCTAAGAACATGCAACCAAGAATATAAAGCTACCTTTAAACCTGTAAAATACCCAAAACCACTTATACCCCATAAACTCTACCGCTGTGTGTGTGTATATATATATATATATATGGATAGTATACATTCTACATCTTAGATACACAACACCACCAAGAAAATAGTTTATGAAATGTACACACCATATTTAGTATCTCTGTCTCTCTCACTATATATATATATATATATATATATATATATATATATTTAATAAATCCGACAGTATGTGGAAAAGGGAAAAATAGGTAATGTAAGGATGATTTATTGATATTTGAAAAATATATAGTTGATGTTTAACATGACTAATCTGCATCACGCTTGTCCGGCCACTTTTAAATTTCTCTATCCACTCATACACACTTCTGCACAGTAGTGCACTGTCCCTGTATTGAGCTAAAAGTTTTGGATGAATTTCAGTCCCTGACACTCCTTCTGACCAGCAAAATCGGGTAACTTCCTTGATGCTAGTGGAACAGCCATTTTTATACAGTAAAAACAGCAAGCAAAATGGTGTGATCAGGCTCAAAATTCAATTATGTGACCACAACAGTGCCAACTATAAACACCCATGCACAGAACATGTGACGATAATAAATATGTGTTATGGCAAAAGTGTAGATAATTTTTGACTCTCTCATACATATCATTTGCAATGTCAAACATTGACAATATATTTTTCCAATATCAATAATTTTCCTCGTAATCAAAATTCTATGATAACAATTAATTCTGACCTTCTGTCAATGCTAAAAAAGCATATATATATATATATATATATATATATATATATCGGCTGAGCACCTGTCTAGGAATCACGAGGTTTCAGATTTGAAAATGGGTTCTGATCTGTGACTGTGTAGTAAAGTGGGGAGCTAATGGTAGGTATGGTGCTCCACCTCAGCAAAAAACAATCTCCCTGGTATATTGCTAGCGAAAAGGCGTTAGACTCCCTCACTGTCCAGCTGATACGGACAACAGGCTACTCTGTCAACTTTACTTTTTTACCAACCCCTCCGTATGAGCAGGATTCTTAAGCAGAGTTTAACAGGTTTCAATTCAGATTTTCCTTCTCCTAGACTGGTTACCTAGCCATGGTTAAAGAGCCTAGCCTGTTCTACTATTTACCCATAGCTGGAGGGAAAGTAGTTGGATTCATACTTTTCCCAAGGGTATTAGCGCTATGTGAAATGCAAAGAGCCTTGTTCCGTATTTGAATTCAGAATGACGAGTCCATTTCCTATGACTGTAACCATTACACCACGCACCTCCAAAAGTTGCAATATAGTGACTGAGAATTGAGAAACTAAACTTAAAAAACAAGTTAATAGAACAAAACTTTTTTCCTCCTTTATTTGTGACCATGCCACAAAAATTATCTGAAAATATTGCTTCTCTCTGTAATTGAATATTCAGACGAAATCTTGAAGAGATGTCAAAATAAACATTCTATAAACCTTTAGTTAATTTGGAAAAGATTAGATTAGGTTAAACTATTCTGGTTGGCAGGCAAAAAAACTATGATCTGCCAAACTATTACAATATCCTGATGTTTGAAATCAGAAAAGCCAAGAGACGATCATAGAGATTGAACTCTTATTCTTTTGTTTATGATCATTGAATCTCAAATTATGTGAATCAGACATAAAAATGCATTCACAAAAAATACATCTACAAAAATACACCTGTAAAGGAAACTTGAGTACCAACTTTTATCTCACGCAAAAAGTTTTTGGTATTAAAAGCCAAGAGACGATCATAGAGATTGAACTCTTATTCTTTGTTTGATATTGAATCTCAAATTATGTGAATCAGACATAAAAATGCATTCACAAAAAATACATCTACAAAAATACACCTAAAGGAAACTTGAGTACCAACTTTTATCTCACGCAAAAAGTTTTTGGTATTAAAAGCCAAGAGACGATCATAGAGATTGAACTCTTATTTATCTCACACTCAGTTGTTGGTATTAAATAGCTCACAGGGTTATTATACCATTAAGCAAACCAAACTAAACCAAATGAAGTTAATGAAAATTATTTATACCAATATGAAGATATTAAGAACTTGAAACATAGAAACTTTTTATAAAAATGACATGTTTTGGTATTAAATGACCCAAAAAGAGTTGATATACATACAAACCAAATTATGAGATTACAGTCAAGTCACACTGAAAGCACTGGTTCCAGCTAGATCACCAAAGTTAAGCAGCAATGAGCCTGTTTAATACTTAATTAGGTGATCACTTAAGCAAAAGCAGGTACTGTAAGTAACCAGAGTCCTTGGATTATCAAAAATAACTTAATTCAACATTAAATGACTCGAAAGAGGGTTGATATGCTGTAAAAACCAACAACCAACATCAAATCATGAGATTTTTAAAAAAAATGGAGTTGGTTAAATGTGTAGAAGACCAGGATGATGAGGTGGTTGAATGTGTATGTATTTACACAACCCCCTAACCACGAGCAGGATGTGACACAAGGTCAATTTTTAAACAGAGTCCAGCTGGATTGAATTCAGAGTTTTCCTTCTCCAAGATTAATTGCCTAACCAAGGGAGAAAATAGACTATTTACACACAGCTTAGAGGAGAATAGTTGGATTCACACCTTTCCCAAATGTAGTAGCGCAATGTGAAATGTAAACAGCCTCATCCAAGATTTAAACTTGGGCCACTGGGTCCATTTTCCTAGAGTGGTAACCATTACACTATGTTGAATGTGTAGATGACCATGATGAATAGGAGGTTGAAAATAGGGAAGCAATTCCATAACTTTTTCTATTTCTGTTACAATTATAGTTTGTTCTTTAAAAGTATGTGTTTTGGTTTGTTTAGTACTACCTTTTGGACTTGCATATACATTCAGCATTAAAGACACAACAAAACAAGCGAGGACTTTGTGACAGTGATCAAAAAGACTAGTGCTATTTTAGACCTTTCCCATGTGTATATACATGGGACTCCTCTTTAAACTAATCAATGTATCACATGCTACATCATCATCATCATCATCGGGTCACGCTGACAGCACAAATTCTCATGACTATCTCTCGGCAACCATCCCTATTAGTCATTGCCCTTGGCAGGTTTTCCACAGAGCATCGAGTATCCACACTAATTCGATTGATGTAGGTTTTTGCTGGTTGGCCTACACTGGTGTGTTCATGTGTAGGTATCCATAGGAGAATATCACTTATGAGTTTGTTCTTGCTTGTCCAGCATGTCTTGTCATCACACACAAACTATCCAAGTCTTGTATATTGATAATCACTGTCGATTTTTGGGTGGTTAGTGTAGATTTTGAATTCAAAGTCGTTGAAATTCAAAATCTGTTAGCATAAAATTACCTTTGGCTAACCTTCTTTCAGGTTACACAGAATGTGGGAAAGAATGCTCAGAGCTTAGTTAGGCTGGAGACTTTGTGATGTAAAGATGTACCGGCTTCAACTCCACACATGCAGTTGAAGGATCCTAGGTTGAGAAAGTGTTGGTTCTGAATAAAAAAATGTGATCACGAAATATCTGCCTTGGGGTATGAACTGATTAATGTTAATTTCAATTAAACTTGTATTTTTCAATTAAATGTATTGCTTTAAAATAAAAAAAAACAAATTACTATACATTTAACATTGAAAATATTTTTTTAAACCAAGTTTAATTGAAATTATACATTGCAATACTAACACAAACAACTGAGACTAATGTGTCTACTGTTGGGTTCAATGATTAATTTCAATGGTTAATTAAATATATAGTAATTTGGAGTTTTTTTGTTTTTTTTTAAGCAATACGTAATTAAAAACCACCTTAATCCCCATAGTTCATACTGAGACAACCAAGGCAGATATTTCGTGATCACATTTTTTATTCAGAACCAACACTTTCTCAACCTAGGATCCTTCAACTGCATGTGTGGAGTTGAAGCCGGTACATCTTTACATCACAAAGTCTCCAGCCTAACTAAGCTCTGAGCATTCTTTCCCACATTCTGTGTAACCTGAAAGAAGGTTAGCCAAAGGTAATTTTATGCTAACAGATTTTGAATTTCAACGACTTTGAATTCAAAATCTACACTAACCACCCAAAAATCGACAGTGATTATCAATATACAAGACTTGGATAGTTTGTGTGATGACAAGACATGCTGGACAAGCAAGAACAAACTCATAAGTGATATTCTCCTATGGATACCTACACATGAACACACCAGTGTAGGCCAACCAGCAAAAACCTACATCAATCGAATTAGTGTGGATACTCGATGCTCTGTGGAAAACCTGCCAAGGGCAATGACTAATAGGGATGGTTGCCGAGAGATAGTCATGAGAATTTGTGCTGTCAGCGTGACCCGATGATGATGATGATGATGATGTAGCATGTGATACATTGATTAGTTTAAAGAGGAGTCCCATGTATATACACATGGGAAAGGTCTAAAATAGCACTAGTCTTTTTGATCACTGTCACAAACTTTAATGCTGAATGTATATGCAAGTCCAAAAGGTAGTACTAAACAAACCAAAACACATACTTTTAAAGAACAAACTATAATTGTAACAGAAATAGAAAAAGTTATGGAATTGCTTCCCTATTTTCAACCTCCTATTCATCATGGTCATCTACACATTCAACATAGTGTAATGGTTACCACTCTAGGAAAATGGACCCAGTGGCCCAAGTTTAAATCTTGGATGAGGCTGTTTACATTTCACATTGCGCTACTACATTTGGGAAAGGTGTGAATCCAACTATTCTCCTCTAAGCTGTGTGTAAATAGTCTATTTTCTCCCTTGGTTAGGCAATTAATCTTGGAGAAGGAAAACTCTGAATTCAATCCAGCTGGACTCTGTTTAAAAATTGACCTTGTGTCACATCCTGCTCGTGGTTAGGGGGTTGTGTAAAATACATACACATTCAACCACCTCATCATCCTGGTCTTCTACACATTTAACCAACTCCATTTTTTTTAAAAATCTCATGATTTGATGTTGGTTGTTGGTTTTTACAGCATATCAACCCTCTTTCGAGTCATTTAATGTTGAATTAAGTTATTTTTGATAATCCAAGGACTCTGGTTACTTACAGTACCTGCTTTTGCTTAAGTGATCACCTAATTAAGTATTAAACAGGCTCATTGCTGCTTAACTTTGGTGATCTAGCTGGAACCAGTGCTTTCAGTGTGACTTGACTGTAATCTCATAATTTGGTTTGTATGTATATCAACTCTTTTGGGTCATTTAATACCAAAACATGTCATTTTTATAAAAAGTTTCTATGTTTCAAGTTCTTAATATCTTCATATTGGTATAAATAATTTTCATTAACTTCATTTGGTTTAGTTTGTTTGCTTAATGGTATAATAACCCTGTGAGCTGATTTAATACCAACAACTGAATGAATGATCATAAACAAAAGAATAAGAGTTCAATCTCTATGATCGTCTCTTGGCTTTTAATACCAAAAACTTTTTGCGTGAGATAAAAGTTGGTACTCAAGTTTCCTTTACAGTGTATTTTTGTAGATGTATTTTTTGTGAATGCATTTTTATGTCTGATTCACATAATTTGAGATTCCATCATAAACAAAAGAATAAGAGTTCAATCTCTATGATCGTCTCTTGGCTTTTAATACCAAAAACTTTTTGCGTGAGATAAAAGTTGGTACTCAAGTTTCCTTTGTAGGTGTATTTTTGTAGATGTATTTTTTGTGAATGCATTTTTATGTCTGATTCACATAATTTGAGATTCAATGATCATAAACAAAAGAATAAGAGTTCAATCTCTATGATCGTCTCTTGGCTTTTCTTGATTTTCAAACATCCAGGATATGTAATAGTTTGGCAGAATCATTAGTTTTTTTTGGCCTGCCAAACCAGAATAGTGTTTAACCTAATCCTTCAATCTTTGTCCAATTATCTGAAAAGGTGTTATTAGGATGTTATATTTGACATCTCTTCACGATTTTGTCTGTATATATTAACTCTTACAGAGAAAGCAATATTTTTCTAGATATATATTTTGTGGCATGTCACAATTATAAAGGAGAGAAAAAAAGTTTTGTCTATTAACTTGTTTTTTAAGTTAGTTTCTCAATTCTGCAGGTCACTGTATTGCAACTTTTGGAGGTGCGTGGTTGTAATGGTTAGAGTCGAAATGGACCTCGTCATCTGGATTCAAATCGGAACAAGGCTCTTTGCATTTCACATAGCGCTGATCGCCTTGGGAAAGTATGACATGCCAACTACTTTGCCTCCATCTCGGTATAATAGTAAGGAACAGGCTAGGCTCTTTAAGCATGGCTAGGTAACCCAGTCTTAGGAGAAGGAAAAATCTGAATTGTAAACCTGTTAAATCTGGCTTTAAGATCGCCTGCTTTATACGGAGGGGTTTTGGGTAAAAAAAGTAAAGTTGACTGGAGTAGGCCGTTGTCCGTAGTCAGCTTGGAGCAGTGTAGGGAGTCTAATGCCTTTTCCGCTAGCAATATACCAGGGAGATTGTTGTTTCTTTGCTGAGGTGGAGCACCATACCTACCTATTAGCTTCCCGACTTTAACTACACGTCACAGATCTCAGAACGACCATTTTCAGAATCTGCAAGCCTTGTGATTCCTAGGTAGGTGCTCAACCCGATAATATATTAGTATATATATATATACTATATATATGCTTTTTTAGCATGACAGAAGGGTCAGAATTAATTGTTATCATAGATTTGAATTACGGAGGAAAATTATTGATATGAAATATATTGTCAAGATGAGATTGCAATATGATATGTATGAGAGAGTGCAAATAGTATCTACACTTTTGCCATAACACATATTTATTATATTCGTCACATGTTCTGTGGCAATGGGTGTTTTTATAAAGTTGGCACTTGTTGGTCACATAATATGAATTTGTGCCTGTCAGTACCCTTTTGTCTTGCTGTTTTTACGTATAAAAAATGGACTTGTTCCACTAGCATCAAGGAGTTACCCGATTTTGCTGGGTCAGAAGGGTGTCATGGGACTGAAAGATTCATCCAAAAGCTTTTAAGCTCCAATACAGGGACAGTGCTAAGCTACTGTGCAGAAGTGTTGTATTGAGTGCGATAGAGTAAATTTAAAAGTGGCCGGACAATGCATTGTGATGCAGATTAGTTCATGTAAAGCTCAAACTTATATATTTTTCACACATATCAGAGATCTAAGAAATCTATGCCTCGTTTACACTTGACCATACTTTTTCCCTTGTTCAGCGATAGCTAGTTCGGATATTGATTAATGATAAGTAGTATAAGTAGTATCACTATATGTATTACTATATGTAAGTATGTGATAGCGTGGAGAGTAGAAAATATAGCATATATATTTCTGGGTTAAATATTGATGGATAAGTGTAGCATTTCATAGAAGGACAATGAATTATTCTTTGGTGTTGTGTAGTCTTTATAAGATGTAGAATGTATACTAATCCATATATATATATACGTAATATAGCACACACACAGCGTAGAGGTTTATGGGGTATAGTGGTTTTGGGTATTTTACAGGTTTAAAGGTAGCTTTATATTCTTGGTTGCATGTGTCCTTAGGCTTTTTATGCTTACTTGAACCCACTCATTTGGTAGTGCGTGTGATAAAGAAAGAACTTTTAAGAACGAAAGGAGAGGTCGGAACAAGCGACGAGGTAAGTTTTGTGATCTTTTTAGGCTATAATATTGATCAGAGTCATAGTTTGGTCTTGCTGACAAGGGAGGTATACCCCTGGCTAAGTATGTAGCGACGTTAGATCCCCAGTTTATGAGGCGCTGTCTCACAATGCTGGCCAGAGAGATAGTTTTGGGTGTCGGGGACAGTTTATTTTATGTCGACCTGTGGCGGAGGATTCTTTCAAGTGAAGGCCCCATGGGAGTTTTTTTTTTGGGTTTTTTTAAGGGCTTTTTTTTTATTCAAATTTTTATTTTTGTTTTATTTTAATCCCCACAAATTCATCCTTTTTTCTCCCTAATAATTATAATTATTTAAGAAAGTAAGTAAGTGAAGTTAGACTTCATTTTTTGTTTTTTGTTAAATATTTAAAAACAAGGGCATCCAGAAATGCTAAAGATAATTTGGTTCACTACGTGCATTTAGAATTTTATAACATTTTCTGCTGTCTTAAGCTGGATAAAAAAAATTCGAAAAGAATTGAAAAAAAAAGTAAAATAAATAATATCTTTAAAATGGAGCTAATGCATTATTTATAAAAGGCAAATTAGTAAATCTTTCATTAGCTTTTCTTCTTTTCCAATGTTGATATAATTTTTCTTTTCAGGTAATTTTAATTTACGAATATTTATCTAATTTAAATTCACTTAAATATAAGGGCAGTTTAGGCTGCAGTCGGTAGAGTATCACCTAGGAACCAAAGGTTCCTATTTAATTGGCTGGCATTTGCCTAACTCAATGCCACGAGTAAGAGAGACAAGCTTGTATCTGTGTGGTCTAGTGGGAAAGCTGACAGTAGTGGCAGTGCTGCCATCCCAAAAGCAAAAATCCTCGCTCCCTGGTCTAGTACTAAGTTAACAGGGACATATGACTCCCTCAGTGTACAGAACTGATACTGACAAAATAAGCCACTTCCACCAATCTTTACTACTAATTAACCTATCATAACACTTGCCCTTTAAGCTGCGAGTTTGTAAACTGATAAATGCTTGATATTTTTATATTATATAGTATATATATATTATATATTATATACTTATATAATATACAGTGATCTGATAGCTTTTTTTGAATTTAGTGCATCCTTGGGATGGCCAACAATAATTTGGTTTGAATATTGATTGGGTCCCCAACTAAAGTTTTTATAAATTGTTAGGCTTTTTATTTATGATCTGGGGAACAAGTAAAGCCATTCTAAACCCTACCTTGTAACGCTTCGCTGTGTAATTCATTTTTCTAAGAAAATTGTATTTTACGGGCTAACGTGAAATGGTGAGGGAAGAAAAAAGAAAAAATAAATCTTTGGAATGCATGGATACAATTTTTACTAGTGTCCTTTATAGATTTTTGTGCATGCAGGGACGACAGGAACATACCTATCAGCATGTCTGTATGTATGTGTTATAATCAATATAGAGAGAGAAGAGACAAAAAAAATTTTTCCATACGATTTTTTCTTAATTCAACGCATCAAAATTATCCATCATCTTTTATCCACATAATATCCTTGTTTTCTCTCATTTTCATAGTCCTGAAGAAGGTTCCCATTGCAAGCCGAAATGTTTTGAATCAATCAACTAATAAAATTTTCTCCACACACACACCACACACATAATATATATAATATATATATATATATATATTATATATATATATATATATATTATAATCAATTGCAAATTTGGTTTTGTATCTATCGCATGAGCAGATGTGATAGCAAGCTCAGTTTTAGTGGAGAACAGTTAGTTTGATTCACAGTTTCCTTTTGCTAGACTCAGTTGCCATATCAAAGCTGAAAAAAAAAGCAAAATCTAACTCTTACTATTTACCCATAGCTTGCGGGGTGGGGGAAGTTGAAAAAGAGATGGAATTACATGCAAGCAGTTGGTCACTCATGATTTTAACCTGGTCATTGAGTCCATTTTCCTTTTAAACAAAACCATTGAACACGCATGCAAACGCCTCACAAATTAAGAAAACGAGAAGTCTGCCAAAATGATTGAGAAGTCAGTTTTAAATTTCGCTTTTCAGTTCATGTCTTCCCGCCCCCCCCCTCTTACTGCAATACGTATAACGCATTTCCTTTCTATAGAAAAAAACATCTTGTTTCATTGTAATATAAAAGAATTAATGTACTCGGTTTAATAGGCGTTGCAGGAGCCTGAGATAATTACTGCTTAGAATTTATTAGTCAACATAGAAAATAAACAAGTGGGTCGGGCTATATCTTAATTATAATGGAGATTGTGGTGGTTTTCTGTCTGTAAACCGAAACTTTATATTCCTCACTCAAGTGCACAATTCTCTTAGTTATTGACATCACATTCTCCATGATTTTATTTATCTACACCTTCAATTTATTAATAAAATTATCTTAACATTATTAATCTTTAACTATGTCTCATACTAACACATGCAATTATATTTATATATACACAAAATAGCGCTTTACAATGTGAACGGGCAGGCTAATGTTGCATATTAATATTAAAAAATCGATATTTAATAAATATGATGCTAAGTATTATTGATTTCTAACACTGTTTGGTTTTATTTAATGAAATATAAGCAAAAATCTCTCATGAATCTTAAATGAAATCCATTAACAAGATAAATATAACTGGTTCATTTATTCTTTTACTGCCTCTTATAACTAAATATTAAATTAGAAAAAATAACAATGAAATAAAAGACGAGAGTGATGGAAGAGTAGTTATCAGTTGTTCCATTTTTTTTTATTATACTCCCTCTGTTTCAAAATCTTTTATTATCTCCCTCTGTTTCAAATCTTTTTTTTATGCTTGTATTTTATTTAGTTTTCATTAGCCTTTTCTAATTTAATACAATATTTTATACATTAAAACTTATACTTGCACCCGAGGTGCATATATTTTCTAGTAGTATTACAAAAAGGACATTATTTCACAATTGTTACTGCTAGCTTTCTGTCTTTTTACATCTCTTTTCTTTCTTATCTCAAATTGAAACTGTCCACTTGAATATATAACCAAAAGAACAAATACCAATGAATAAATATATACAAAATAAATGAATATTACCAAAGAAACCCATGAATAAAATTTGTCTATTATTATTTGCTTAAAGTCTGACTTCAGCAATTTTTGTTGTGTTACTAAATAGTTTAGGGGCCTAGGTTAGCTCAGTCGTAGAGCGTTCGGCTAAGAAACCACAAGGTTCCTAGTTCAATCCTGGTCCTCGCCATTCAGCATTATGAGTAGCAGCGGGATCTGTGGCAGTCAAAGTAAGGAGCTGATGGTGGTGTGGCGGCTTCACCTCAAGATGGCAAGTAACAATCTCCTTGGTGCTGGCGCCTTAGTGAATAAGGGATAGACTCCCTCGCTGATTGGCTGATACGCGACATTAGGCCGCTCTGACGACTTTAACTTACTTACTATATTTGTTTAGCTCAGTTGGTAGAGTATCTACATCAGAGCCATGAGGTTCTGAGTTCAATTTTATTATTATTATTATTATTATTATAACATTATAAATACTAATTAACTTACTAGCAAAACAAAAAAACAAATTGGTTTTTAAAATTAATTTTGAAAGATATTGTCTAAGGAGAGTTTTGTTTATTTGTGTTACAACAGATGACAATGCTTTAAAAAAAAAAACAACATATACTCAATAATTCTACAAAATATTATTAGAATGCAAAAACAATCTCCTTGGTCTAGTTGCTACTGAAAAGGGAAATAGATCCCTTGCTGTCTGGCTGAGGCCACTCCCACCGACTTTACTTTTTACTGTAATATACAAAAATCAGAACATCAGATTTTTTTGGCTTATTTTTCTTTTCCAGAGTCTTTTTAAATTTTTTGTTGAAAGTACTAATTCATTTGCTTATTCTTTTTTGTCTAAGTATAATTTATTTGCTTATTCTTTTTGTCTAAAGAAATAATTTATTTGCTTATTCTTTTTTGTCTAAAGTAATAATGTTGCTTATTCTTTTCGTCTAAAGTAAATAATTTAATTTGCTTATTCTTTTCGTCTAAAGTAATAAATTTATTTGATTATTCTTTTTGTCTAAGTAATATTTATTTTGCTTATTCTTTTCGTCTAAGTAATAATTTATTTGGCTTAATTCTTTTTCGTCTAAAGTAATAATTTATTTGCTTATTCTTTTTGTCGTCAAAGTAATAATTTGCTTATTCTTTTTGTTCTAAAGTAATAATTTCTTATTCTTTTTGTCTAAAGTAATAATTTAGCTTATTCTTTTTGTCTAAAGTAATAATTTGTTTATTCTTTTTGTCTAAAGTAAGGATTTAATTTGTTTATTCTTTTCATCTAGGTAATGATTTATTTGTGTATTTTTCAGGTTCGTCTTGTGACGATAACAAAAGAAGCTGATGAAAGGCCTTGGACTTAGTGTTAAAGGCGGAGCAGAGCAGCAATTTGCCTGTTCTCATCTCCCGGATTGTCAAAGGTCTAGCAGCCTGACCGATCAGGTCAGCTATTTGTTGGAGATGCTATCCTTAAGGTAAGTAACACAAACTATCAACTGTTATATAATTAGTTCTCTTGTAGTCATCTATTCAGTTTAGTTTGGTTAAAGACAGAAGTATATGACACACAGTGAGAATCAAACTCACTATCAACTGCTTTATATGTTTTATTATTTTCTATTATATGTAATTTTTCAAAACATTCCATAAAATAAGCAGCAAATTTGTTAGATGCTGTATTTTTATGGTTTTGAGCAAACTGAAGTATCCTGTAGCTTAAAAAGTTAATGGAGTCATTTTTTTATTCAGAGGTCAAAAAATAGTCAATTATTCAGTTTAGCTTGGCGCAAAACCAGAAATATGTGACACCCAGTGAGAAATCAACTCAGCAAACAATTATCAAATGTTATATAATTAGGTCTCTTGTAATTATTTTATTCAGTTTAGCTTGGTGTGAAACCAGAAATATGTGACACCCAGTGGATCAAACTCACAAACAATCATCAAGCATTATATAATTAGTTCCTCGTAGTTATTTATTCAGTTTAGCTTGGTGCGAAACCAGAAATATGTGACCCCAGTGGAATCAAACCACAAACAATTATCAATGTTATATAATTAGTTATTCTCATAGTTATTTACTCAGTTTAGTTTGGCATCAAAACCAGAAATATTGTGACACCCAGTGAGATCAAACTCCAAAAATTATCAAATGTTATATAATTAGTTCTCTTGTAGTTATTTATCAGTTTAGGCTTGGTGCGAAACGAAATAATGTGACACCCAGTGAGAATCAAGCTCAAATAACAATGATCTGCTATAGGCTAGGGATCCAACGGCAAAATTCCAATCATTTACTCAGCTTAGTTTGGCCTAAGGCTAGAAGTATAAGGCACTCACAGTTTGAAATTATAAGATGAATAAGAAAAAGTTTTATTCAACTTTTTTTGCTTAGCTCACTATTAACACTATGGCCAGTCAGCCCATGTCATTTCCTCAGCTCAACATAGTTGGCACAAAGGCCATTAGTGTAGAGCACTCAGTGAGGATTGAACTCCTAACAAATGATCTAGATTATCTACACTGAAATCACGCCATGTAAATCAACCTAATTGTCTCTATTGTATACCAATCTCAGTTCTCTATTGAATCATTTGTACCAATCAAAGAATTATCTTAAGAATAAGAATCAATTTACTCATCATCTTCAATTCTGTTTCAATTATTCCAGATTGTAGAAATCAGAATCATCAGTAAAAAAGAAAAAAAACTGGAATCATTATGGGAAATTCTTGTTCCACAATTAGTTTCTTTGCATACCAAATTCAAGTCTCTGACAATTTAGGAGAGACATTTACCGAATGAAATTTGCTTTTCTGATCTTCTGTCTTAATGTGTTTTCTTCATCCACCAAAATGCTGTTTAACTACTTCTGTTTTATAGGCTTTCATTTTTTTAATTTTTTTTTTTTATAAATTGTTATATTAACTAGTTGGAAAAATTGCCCCTACACAAAAAAACTTCAAGTCACGTAAACTAAGCCATAAATTTATCTGCACCATTTTTTATTGCAGCCATAAAAAACCTGAACTATATTTTGTGAGGACTTAAGTTAATAAATGTTATGGAGAGGTTGACTTTATAGGGCTGTCTTGGTGGCGCATTGCTTGTGTTACAAATTGTAAACACAATGTTTTTTTTTTGTTTTTTTTTTTGGGGGGAGGGTCTTGTAAGCATATAAAAAATAATGGAAGAAAGGTTAACTTTGGCTTTTATGCTTAAACATTTCCAGCTGCAATTCCTACTTGATACTAGTTTTGAAGAATTTTGACCAAGAATTTTGTGATTTTTTTTTCAAGTTTATTTCTAATAAATCATGTAAACATTTTTGAATGGCAATATAAGAACTCTCCTTATCAGTATATATATTTTTATAAATTTGTAATGATTTAAAAAATAAAAAATAATTTTCATATCTTTCTAAAACAAAGTGGAACGGAGACTACAATAAGTATGTTAAGGTTCCTAAACTGAATATTTCTAAAGGGGTCTAACTTATTACTGTCCCTATGTAGACTATTTTTTTGGTTAATATGCAAATATTAGATTGGTTGAATACTGCAGGACATAAGAGTGATGAAAAGAGATAGGAAGAGCCCAGGAATGTAAGAATTTATGCGTAGTTTTGCATGGAAAGTTTTAAGAAATGAGTGCAGCACTAAGCAACATGACGTTTTCTTAGCTAGTCAAGGAAGATGTCACATGGTGGGTTTAGTGTGAGAGGTGGAGTGTGGGGTCAGTTTGGAATGATGTGGTAACTGAATGAGATGTGTCCTCTCACCCACGAAGCAGTTTGAGCTTGGGAGAAAATAAAAATATCTGCATGAGCCAAAAATAAGTTTCGTCTTATGTTATTGACTAAAACTATAAATGGTACAAGGAAAGATATCCTCAAGTATCCCAGTTGTTTCAGACTCAAAATATAAAGAGCAACAGTCCAAATGAACATCAGATCAACAACGTGCAGATTCAAGCTTCTCCAAGTAAACAAAAACTTTGATAAGTATTCAAACGTTATTGTTATTTAACACGTCATCACTCCAACACGCCCAATACTTTCATGGATAACCTTCATATTTATAACAGTTTCAGTACTGTCCTAAAATAAAGGAGGCAGCTGATTGTAATCCCAAAACAGGACTTTGCCAGATTTTGAAGTAATTCAAGAACTCCATTTGTCCTAGGTAGGTAAGTTTTGTTTATATTGAATTGCTGGATCATTTTGGGGACAGACCTTTTTTTATATATATATATATATGATAGTAATATTATGAAATTAACATTTTTGAAAAAACATATGGATGTTTGTTATGTTTTTTCAAAAATTTTTTTCAAAAAATGTTATAATTTCATACTGTCGGATTAATTTCCATATAATTTTTCCATTATATATATAATATATATACTAATATAA
>CM042142.1:40130181-40212681 GCA_023376005.1 Doryteuthis pealeii
CTCAAATATAATGTGGAGACTATTTCGTCATGTTAAGCGTACTTTCTTCAGTCAGTTTATTAAGCATTGTATCATACCTGTATTTATTTAGAGAAAGTGAGTGGTGGGGGAGAGTTTGGTGATGAATTCAGGATGGAAGGGACATGGTTGTGTAGGATTTGGTTGGTCCAGAAGGGCATCTATCATATCCAAGATCCTCAAAACCATTCCCTTACATCCTGAATTACTTGCAACCCACTATTTCTCTTCTGATAAATACCAAAAGGTATGTAGCATGCTTTAATAAACTGATGAAGAGTACCACTGTAACACGGACGAAATATATCTCCACAATTCTATTTGTTGTAGGTTAGTTCTTTTGTCGATTTTTCCTTTATCTTACCACATTCTATAAGATTACTCCAGCCCTCCTATTTTCTTTTTCCTTATATTATATATATATATATATATTAATATCATAT
The DNA here is from genome assembly GCA_023376005.1 of Doryteuthis pealeii. Classification (NCBI taxonomy): domain Eukaryota; kingdom Metazoa; phylum Mollusca; class Cephalopoda; order Myopsida; family Loliginidae; genus Doryteuthis; species Doryteuthis pealeii. Next base: position 40,130,643 of record CM042142.1, read on the forward strand.
ATATATATGATGCTTACTTGGCAACTGTGCACCCAAGAGTCATACAGTGGTGAATTCACAGTCGCTCCCCTCAAGCAAAACAACTCGCTGTCTAGCAGGGTATAGTTCTTCCGGTTTGGCTGCATTACCATCAAATAGGCCCTCTGTCGATGGATAACTTTTTCACTTACTTATATATATTATATATATATGTGTGTGTGTGTGTGTGTGTGTGTGCATGCATGCATATGTATGTATATGTGTATATATATTATTATATGCTGTGTGTGTTTGTAAGTATATGAGGATGTTGAAAGGGAAGAGGATAGACTCCCTCACTGCTCAGCTGATACCAACTATGACCATCTCCAGATTTTACTCTTTTTTTTACTTATATATATATATATATATGTGATGTGGTGTGTTGTATTAACATGCAGTTGGGTGTGGTGTGTGTATAACAATGCAGTTGGTGTGTGTGTGTGTGTGTGTAACCTGCAGTTGTGTGGTGTATAACATGCAGTTGTGTGTGTGTGTTATAACATGCAGTGTGTGTGTATGCATGCATGTGTGTGTTGTGTGTGTGTTGTGTATAGCATGGCAGTTGTGTGTGTGTGTATAACATGCAGTTGTGTGTGTGATGTGTGTGTATAGCATGCAGTGTGTGTGTGTGTATAACATGCAGTTGTGTGTGTGTGTATGAGTGCAGTTGTGTGTGTGGGTATACATGCCGTTTGTGTGTGTGTGTGTGTTTAACATGGCAGCTTGTGTGTGTGTGTGTGTGTGTGTATAACATACAGTTGTGTGTGTGTTGTATGTTGTTGTGTGTGTGTGTGTGTATAACATGCAGTTGTTGTGTGTGTGTGTGTGTATAACATGCAGTGTGTTGTGTGTGTTTGTGGTGTGTGTGTATAACATGCTGTTGTGTCTGTATGAGTATATAAGATGTTTGAAAGAAAAACAAAAATACACATGGACAAAACATTCAGAATTGTAAATATCCTGCCAATAACAGTACAAACTGTTACCTCCAAACTAGATAAAGATTCACAAATGCACATAGACTTGTGTATATGAATTACATTAATATATTCTTACATTTCTATGTTTGCACACACATAGAATATAACATCTGTTGGTCAGCATGTCCAGCTGTCTTACTTGAGATGGTCAGATCTGATCAAGACATTCAGCTGTAAAGCTCACTTCAGACACTAGGCTGGGAAGTTGGCAACCACATACCAACCTATCCATTCTACCCCACAGAGCTCTCTCTCTCTCTCTCTTCTCCATTAATTTTTTGGCAAAAAAACCCTTCGCATTCCTTATAAGATGCTCAGCTGTGCACATGTGTTCATTTGAATTTTAAAATCTAAAAAATTTAGTGCTTCTGTTTTGATATATTTTTTCACTCTGTGTATGTTGATGATTGTTACTGGGGAAAAAGCTTTTGAGAACCAGCAAGCTAAATATTTAATATTTCCATGTATATATTTTGCTTCATAAAAGCAAACTGGTTGGATATTGACTCTGAAACAAAATTTCTTCCAATTTCTGAGCAAATAATTTCTCCTTTATATTCTCAAAATCTGTCTCTTTCTCTCAACATTATTATTTTTTTTTCAAAATAGACCCTTTAGCATTCTGTGTCTTGGGTATGACATTAAACTGCATCTATGGTGAAGTTCCAATTCTGGAACTCTGGGAGTGCAGAGTACCTTCATCGCCATTCTTCCAGATCCACCCTGAACTGAATTGGTAATACCTAGAGTCAATAGAAAAAAAAAATGTATTCAAAAAATTGAGTTTAAAAAAATTTGAATACCCATCAAGATTGAATAAAGATGATTTTTGAGTTTTTGAACCAAAAAATGGAGGCTGTTGCACAATTCTGGTTTGGTCTCTTTGTTCAATGGTATCCAACTTCATGGTTATTTTAATGCTGCAATCATTCTTGTATAAGAACAGTAGTGGTACTATTCGACCATTTGTTAAAAGTGGGTTTGTTTGTGGCCGAGGTAGTTGAGTATTTCCACTTATGACAGAAATTGGTTTGTGAAAATGTGTTAAAAGGTGCTTCCACTCATAATGGAGGAAAAGCGTTCAAAAGCAAGGAGAGATATTAGAGAATCAGGTTAAAATATTTAAAATTAGGGAATTTACTTTCATAGAAAAATTCAATTTCTATGTATTGAGCTAGAATGAATGAAATAAAAAACAAAACGTCTTCAGCATAAGATAACCAACAAAGGGTTTGAATATGCCGTTGTAAGGATCAGTGATAGAACTTGAAGATACAACTCCGACCAAGGTTGACAGACAAACATTTAATATGGTACAGACTGGATAAAGAGGGGTACATTAAACTAGGGTGTCATAAACTACATAAAAGTAAGGGAAAACCTAACAGTAACGACATGAGACTAGAAATAGTCCATCGCCGTTATAAATCACTACAGTAATGTAAGGGGGGCATAGCCACAAGGGGGGTAGACAGAGCTAACCCATAGTCATTTCTCATGGGTCGAACAAGCCGAAAAGAGCAGGAGAGACGTTCAAACAGGCAGCTTAAATACAAACAGCCTGCGGGAACAGCAAACTAACGGGCACAACTCCCCAGGGGCAAATACGAAACTAACACGCCACACGTAAAATCTAAAGCTCAGCTCAGTTGGTAGAGCAATTCGCCTTAAAAACATAGGTTCATCGAGTTCGAACCTGCCTTTCGCCACTCAGTACAACTTGGATCTGGTGCTCTAAAGTGGGGTGCTAATGGTAGGTATAGTCTCCACTGCAGCACAAAAACAACTTCCCTTTGTGGAGGGGATGAAAGTTTTTTCGTTATCTCCCAAGTGAGCACAATCTATATTCACTGAAAAACTCTTGATTAAAAGCATGGAGATTATGGCATTTTATAATTTTTTTCTCAAATTGGCACTGACTCATATATACTATGCTCTAGACACATTATCTACTTTGATTATAATAAAGTTGCTCAGCTGTTCACTATCTACATTTAAAAATGATAAAGCTTTTTGTCTTGAGACTTTTCTCCCTCCTTATATGGTGATAATTGTTTACTGAGCAAAAAAATGTTGGAAACTAACCCAAGCAATATCAATATTTCACGATTATATTTTGCTTCATAAAATGCAAAATGGTTGGATATTGACTCTGCAGTAAATTTCTTCCAATTCCTAAGCAAAAAGGCTGCTGTTAAGAAATTGCTATAAAAGCAACTGAAATAAAGATGAAGACATACAGTCATTAGTTTTTTTTTTTCAAGTTATTATTTCTTATTTTTTTCCATTCTTTTTTGAATCGTCACTTAGATTAAGAAAGATGGGTTTGTATACAATATATTATTCTGTATACCAATCTAAACTTGTTATAAAAAAAGCAACTGAAATAAGTGAAAGAAATACCAGTCATTAGTTTGTTTTTCAAGTTATTATTTCTTATCTTTTTTCATCTTTAATGTCATTTGACTATAAGAAAAGATGGGGTTTGTATTACAATATGATTATGGCGTATATACAATCTAACGTGTATAAAGCAACTGAATAAAGATGAAAAGAAATACAGTCATAGTTTTTTTTTCAAGTTATTATTCTTTATTCTTTTTCCATCTTTTAATGTCATTGATATAGAAAAAGTGGGAATTAATATATTATTCTTTATACCAATCTAAACTGTTATAAAAAGAACTGAATAAAGATGAAAAAATACCAGTCATTAGTTTTTTTTTTCAAGTTATATATTTTCTATTTTTTCCATCTTTTTTAAAGCTTTATTATGATTAAGAAAAGATGGGTGTTAATATCGATGTCTTATTCTGATTAAATCTAAACTTGCTATAAAAAAGCCAACTGAATGAAGATGTAAGAGAAATTACCAGTTGTGTAGATTCGTTGGGGTTTTTTTTCAAGTTAATATTTCTCTTTTTTTTTTTTTTTTTTTTTTTTAAGGTCATTGGATATCAGGGAAAAAAATGAATTGTAAGAGCTTCTTATTTATATAACAATGCAAACTCTTATTTTAACAATTGATTGCATATTCTAAATGGTATAGATATCTTTCTCCTTTAGTTTGAATGTGTGATAGTCAGCTGTAAGTCAGCATCCTTTAGGGAGAATTCTGGAAAGACGTCGAATTGAGAAAGATTCACCACATCAGAAAGTAAGCCCAATATCATCTCCTTATCTATTCAATAAAGTTTTCCTCTTATCAAGAACGTCAATGTTTTAAAAGGCATATATCCCTAGTGTCTTTGGAAACAAACAACAGGTTTCCTTTACAATATACCAAAATTTATTCTTACTTTTAATATTATCATGAACAATAAAACTGGTTATCCTTTGAATAGAGTCTACCTAATTGGTTGTGGTTGGTAACCTGTTGATGCTTAAGTACAAATCCTGCATGGTGAGCAGTCAACATGCCAACATTCCCATTGGTCCTCTTAGGCTAGCACGGGCAGTTTAGAGAGGCCCCCTCTATAAAATCAGCTGGTACGTTTAAGTCCCTAGCACCTATATGATTGTTCCCAACCCTGATTTTTTATGGACAAACTCTCCAAACCATTTTCTATTTTTTTTTCAAATATATCAGTGCCCGGGTATTGATAACTGCATCTAGTGGTGAGGTTCAATTCTGGAGCTCTGGAAGATAAGGGGGGTTAACCTTTTTCCTTCCCCCATTGCATATTACATACAGATCCACTGACCTGGAGTGGTGTTCCTGTTAGGATCCCATCTCATGGGTTAATAGATCCAAAAATGAGGGTTTTTTTTTAAATAGTTAAGAAAATATTGAATACCCAACAAGAAATTTTTTTGCGGTTATTTGTAGGCGTGTCAACGAATAAACTTCTTGGAGTGAATACTTATTATTTTAGTGTCTACCCATTGGACTTTTTTTGAAAAAAAGGAAATTATGAGATATTTGGGAGGTGGGGTTTTTTTATTTTATTCAACTGATCGAGCTTGGACTTTTAAACAATTGGAGATAATGTGTAGATTACCTTTTCAATAGTGTCCACCTGTTGTACTTGAAAAAAAAATGTGGGGCTAGATTAATCAAGGTTTCCAGTAAAGTCTTCATTTCAAAAATTATATATATATATATAATATATCTATATTTATATATTATATATATATAATATATATATACTATTTCATTAGTGGAGTCTATGTATGCTTCTTTGTTGGTATATATCTGATGAGTCTAAAGAATTCTATGTAAAGGGAGCGTCATTCTCTTGAAATATTGGATAAAATAGATGAACCTTACATCAATCAGTTCTCTCTTTATTTCACACTTCTACTCATGCTTTGCCCATCTAAATTTTCTAAATTAGTATATTTACACACACACACACACACACACACATATATAGTATAATATATATATATATATATATGAAAATTAGACGTCATATATATATATTTATTATATATATATTATATACTTGAAAATTAGATCATATATATAATATATATATTATATTATATATTATTGAAATAGACCTCATATATATATAATATACTATTATATATATATTATATTTATATATATATTGAAATTAGACTATATATATATTATATTATAATATATATATTATATATATTATATATTGAAATTAGATATATATATATATTATATATATATATTATAGATATATTATATATATATGAAAAATTAGACATCATATAATTATCTATAATATATATATAATATATTGAAAATTAGACTCATCAGATATTATAATATATATGGAATTAGACTCATGCAGATATTATATATATTATAGTATATTGAAAATTAGACTCATCAGATATATATATATATATATATATAAGATATATATATTTGAAATTAGATCATCAGATATATATATATATATTATAATATGAAAATTAGATCATCAGACTATATATATATTATATTATATATATATATATATATATACTTGAAAATGTAGACTCATCAGATATATTATATATGATATATAGATACTATATATTGAAAAATAGAATCATTCAGATATATATATAATATATACATTGAAATTTGACTCCTCATATATATATACACACAGCAAGCAAGCAAACTGCGTCTTATTACAGAGTATAAAGAAAATTCTATTGTTTATGCTAACAAGTATGATTGAAATTTTCGCTAACATTTCCAGAAATTGTGTTCGTGAACTTGTTGCTCAATATACATCATGTTGAAGTTTCATTGACCTTGTATCAGTCGGTACTTCGTGCGAATCCAGTCAGAATGGGAGATTGCGATATGATGTAATTATAGTGATAATCCATTCGTGATCAGTAAATTTGATACAGATGAATTTTGGAAGGTTCAAAAACACCACATTTACAATTAGGTTTGCAAATTTGCAGTTTGCACATTCAATTCACATGACGAGAAGAAATCAATATAGTCTTAAGTATTGATATTGCTGAGGAAATGAACTCAATGATCAAGTTCAAATATAAGACAAGGCTGTGTGGTTCACCTGGGCAGGGCCTTGGGAGAGATATGAATCTCTCTCTCTTCTTTGCTTCTGCCCCTGCCCTTGCCCCCAATATAGGTGAATGGTAAGGCTCGTCTAGGAAAACCAATTTGGAGCAAAAAAATCTGCATTCAAAACCAGTGGATTCTGAAATCAAGCAATTTCCACTACTCCACCCCCCCCCACCACACAAAAATAAATGAATCTTCATAATTGCTCTGGGGCTGGTCATTAGTTCAGTTGGGTGAGCATCCACTCGTAAGTTTCCCATTTTGTTTTTTTAATCACCAATACTCAGACAATGAGTGCACAGCTTGGTAATCTTGATCCGTGATGTAAAGCATCTGGATCTAGACAGAATTAGGTGGTGCAAAATTTCATCCTCCTTAACTGTGTACTAATGAAAAGGGATGACTTCCTTCGCTTGTTTGGCTGATATTGACAATAGCCTCTCCACAGACTTTAACACTAAAATGCGTATTGAAGAGTAAACCTTCTTGAGAGGAAAAATTTAAAAAATAACATCTTCATTTGCAGGTGGAACTAGGGCCCATTATGTGTAAGCTTCAAGGACTGATCCTTGAGATTGCCTACTTCTGACTTCATCAACCTGATTGTCAAGACATATGCAGAGAACATGTTTTGGCTTAAGGGTGATACTTCAAATTCTGCAGGAGGCAGTTTGTGACCCTTGTCAACATCAGCTGGTGAAAAGCAAAATGACAATTATCTCAAAAGCATTAAAATAAAGAACATTGTTGTTGCCTTGCCAGTATGTGAGCTTTGCCTTAATCTAAGCTGAAGTGCCAGAGGGTTATTGTCAGATTCATTAAGTAAAAAGACCTTCGTGATTTGAACAAGAGGTTTTTTTACTGTTTAATCATATCTTGCACATCTTATTAAAGTGGTAGATATGAAAAATTGTTTTCTTCCTCCAATGTAAGTAGACCACTGATACAGTATTTGGAGTTATACTGTGTATAAGGGAATTTGTAAAGAGTCCTTCCTAGATTTTTTGTTATATAAAATTAATGCATAATGTTATTGTCACAACAGTTATATGTTTCAAGTATTCCTATCTACACCAATAATTTCAATCAGAACATTGTTCAAAGTAACTGATAATAATAATAATAATAGATATAAATAAAATAATAATGCCTTAGTAAAAAAAAATTATAGCTTCGAAGTGTACTTATTTCTTGTACATCATATGATGTATACTGTCTTGACATTTCGTGGAAAACAGCACCACACAAAAGAGCAGCGAGGCTTCTGGCCTCCTATCATATCAAACATCCAGATAAGATGAACAAGACATGGTGGACACTGTAGAGAGGCAGGGACAAGTCGGGAAGTATATTCTCTGTGGGCACCTACAACATGGAGCACACAGCGATGAGGTAGCCAGTAACACTCTGGCATGGCTAAACTGGATGCTGTGCAGAAGGACGTTCCAAGACAATATGACGTATAGGCGAGTGGTGAGGAAGATTCATAGAGGTTCTGTTTGTGAGCATGGTCTGATGGTATATATAAGAAGTCATTATCTATTATGAATGTAGATGTCTGACGTATAACAAGAGAAAGAGATGTCATGGAGCAATCTAAAATCGCAACATACACTTAATTGGTTTATAGTAAGAAAAAGTACAAAATTTTGATTTTGTATTTCTCTTACTATAAACTATTACTTAATAAATATTATAATTGTAAATATTTGTTAAATCTCATTATCTAATCCTATTATATAGAAAATATTTCTAACTCAGGAAGTTGACTAAGAATTGTTAGTTTGCTTATGGAGACTTGTTTAGACCCTTTAGTAATAAAATCTCATTACTGCAAAGAGACACTTATTAAATAATATATATTTATAAAGATAACATCAAGCCCTAGAGTACTTATATGATTGTTCCACCCCTTTGCCTTTGGGGCAAGGCCCTAACCTTTTTTCATTAGGCGAGAGGCAGTGGTGAGGGTTTAGTGTCCTGTGTATGATGTACTCCGAACACTCCCCAGATCTCCAATTAGAACTTTATTATGCAGTTTAACATCATACACAGGACACTAAAACCCTCAGCCACTGCCCTTCTCGCACATATATGAAAAAAGGTTAGGGTGCCATAAGGGCAAAGGGTTGGAACAATCATATAAGTACTAGGCTTGATGTTCAGTCTTTATAAATATATATTCATTTAATAAGTGTCTCTTTGCAGGTAAAATAGATTTTATTACTAAAGGTCTAAACAAGTCTCCATAAGCAAACTAACAAGTTCTTAGCAACTTCTGAGTTAGAAATATTTTCTATTATAATAGGATTTTAGATAATAGATTTAAAAAATATTTACAATTTATAAGTTATAGTAATAGTTTATGTAAGGAAAAATACAAAATAATATTTTGTACTTTTTCTTACTATAAACCCAATTAAAGTGTATGTGCGATTTTAATGCTCAATGACATCTCTTTTCTCTGTTATAAGTCAACATCTACATGTCATAATAGATATGACTTCTTTATATATACCATCAGACCATGCTCACAACACAGATCTCTATGAATCTTCCTCACCACTCGTCCCTATAAGTCATATTTCTTGGAACGTCTTCTGCACAGCATCCAGTTACCATGCAGAGTTTTTACTGGCTAACTCATGCTGGTGTGCCCATGTGTAGGTGCCCACAGGAGAATATCACTTATGAGCTTGTCCCTGCTTCTCTAGCAGTGTCCACCATGTCTTGTTCATCTTATCTGGATGGTTGATATGATAGGAGGCAAGAAGCCATTCAGCTGCTCTTTTGTGTGGTGCTGTTTCCAGGAAATGTTCAAGACAGTATACATCATAGATGTATTAAGAATAGTCACTTGAAGCTATAATTTTTTTTTACTAAGGATTATTATTATTATTATTATTATTATTATTATTATCAGTTACTTGAAACAATGTTCTTGATTGTAAATTATTGGTGTTAGATAGGAATACTTGAAACCATATAACTGTGTGACAATAAATTATCATTAATTATTATAATAAACAAATCTAGGAAGGACTCTTTACAATTCCCTTTAATACACAGTATAATCCAAATACTGATCAGTGGTCTACTTACATTGGAGGTAGAGAAAAATATTTTTTCATATCAACCACTTTAAAGATGTGAGATATGATATAACAGTAAAAGAACCCTCTCTGTTCAAATCAGTCTTTTACTTATAGAATCTACAATAACCCTCTGGCATCTTCAGACTTAGATTAGGCAAAGCTCACATACTGGCAAAGGCAACAACAATGTTCTTTATTTTAATGCTTTGAGATAATTGTCATTTTGGCTTTTCACAAGCTGATGTTGACAAGGGTCACAACTGCCTCCTGCAGATTTGAAGTATCACCCTAACCAAAACATGTTCTTCTTGCATATGTCTTGACAACAGGTGATGAAGCAGAAGGTAGAGCAATCCAAGGAATCAGTCCTTTGAAGCTTACAACTATAATGGGCCAACGTTCCCCACCCCCTGCAAAATGAAGATGTTATTTTTTAATTTTTTTCTCTCAGAGAGGTTTACTCTTCAATACGAGCATTTGTAGTAGTAAAGTCTGTGGAGAGGCCTATTGTCAATATCAGCCAAACAAGCAAGGAAGTCTATCCCCTTTTCATTAGTACAAGATTAAGGAGACTGAATTTTTGCACCACACCTACTGCTAGATCCCAGATGCTTTACATCACGGATCAGATTACCAAGCTGTGCTACTCATGTGCTGAGTATTGGTATTAAACATGGAAACTTACGAGTGGATGCTCAACCAACTGAACTAGACCAGCCCCAGAGCATTATAAGATTTCATTTATTTTTGTGGTGGTGGGGGGGGGTGGAGTAGTGGAATTGCTTGATTCAAATCCACTGGTTTTTGAATTCAGATTTTTTTTCTTCCTAAATTGGTTTTCCTAGAGAGCCTTACCATTCACCTATAATTGGGGCAGGGGCAGGGGCAGAAGCAAAAGAAGAGAGAGAGATTCATATCTATCCCAAGGGCCTTAGCACCAGGTGAATCCACACAGCCTTTATATTTGAACTTGGATCATTGAGTTCATTTCCTCCAGCATATCCAATACTTAAGACTTAATTTGATTCTTCTCATTGTAATTGAAATGGGTGCAAACTGCAAATTATGCAAACCTAATTGTAAATGTGTGTTGTTGTTGAACCTTCCCAAAATTCATTGATATCAAATTTACTGGATCACTGAATGGATTATCACTATAATTACACATCATTGCAATCCCATTCTTGACTGGATTCCACTGAGTAACTGACTGATACAGTCATTGAAACTTACATGATTATATTGATGCAAAAGTTCACAACACAATCTTCTGGTAAATGTTAGGAAAATTTCAAGTCATGACTTGTTAGCATAACAATAGAATTTTCTTATTACTCTGTAATAAGACCAGTTTGCTTGCTTGCTGGTGTATATATATTGATGAGTCTAATTTCAATGTATATATATATATATATCTGATGAGTCTAATTTTCATATATATATATATATTATATATATAATATATAATCTGATGAGTCTAATTTTCAATATATATATATTATATATATATCTGATGAGTCTAATTTCAATATATATATATATATATAATATAATATATATATCTGATGAGTCTATTTTCATATATATATATATATATATCAGTCTAATTTTATATATATATATATATATTTGATGAGTTCTAATTTTCAATATATTTAATATATATATATATATATATATATCTAATTCTTCATATATTTTATATTTATATATATATATATATATATATATGAGTCTAATTTCATATATATATATTATAATATATTATTATATATATATAGAGTCTAATTTATATATATTATATATTTATATATATATATATATATATATATATGAGTCTAATTTTCATATTATATATATATATATATATATGATATATATGAGTTCTAATTTTCAATATAATATATATTCATATAATATATATATATATATATGAGTCTATTTTCAAATAATTTATATATATTATAATATATATGGTGTGTGTGTGTGTGTGTGTGTGTGTATATATAATTTTAGAAAATTTAGTGCAAAGCATGAGTAAAGTGTGAAATAAATGAGAAACTGATTTGGATGTTAAGTTCCATTCTATTTTATCCAATATTTCAAGAGAATGACCTCCCTTTACAAGAATTCTTTTAGACTCATCAGATATATACCAACAAAGAAGCATACATAGACTCCACAATGACAATATATATATATATATAATATTATTATATATTATATATATATATATAATATATATATATAATTTTGAAATGAAGACTTTACTGGAAACCTTGATTAATCTACCACATTTTTTTTCAAAGTACAAGTGGACACTATGAAAAGGTAATCACACATTATCTCCAATTGTTTAAAAGTCCAAGCTGGACTCAGTTGAAATAAAATAAAATAAACCCCACCCCCCAAATAATCTTCATAATTTCCTTTTTTTTCAAAAAAAACAAAGGTAGACACTAAAAATAATAAGTATTTCACTCCAAGAATTATTTCTTAGACACTGCCTACACAATACCGCAAAAAAATATTCTTGTTGGGTATTCAATATTTCTTAACTATTTAAAAAACCCTCATTTTTGGATCTATTTAACCCATAGATGGGATCCTAACAGGAACTACCCTCCAGGTCAGAATGGATCTGTATGTAATAGCAATGAAGGGAGTACCTTACTCTTCCAGAGCTCCAGAATTGGAACCTCACCACTAGATGCAGTTTATCATACCCAGGGCACTGATATATATATGATAAAAATGCGTTGGAGGTTTGCCATAAGAGAATAGGGTTGGGACAATCATATAGGTGCTAGGACTTGACGTACCAGCTGATTTATCAAGGGGGCCTCTCTAACTGCCCGTCTAGCCTAAGTAAGGACAAGTGGAATGTTGCATGTTAGACTGCTCAGCCATCAGGATTTGTACTTAAGCATCACGGTTACACCACAACAATAGGTAGACCTATTCAGAGGATAACAGTTTTATTTTCATGATAAATTAGAAAGTAAGAATAAATTTTGGTAATATTGTAATTGTAAACCTGTTGTTTGATTCCAAAGACACCTAGGGAATTCCTTTTAAACATTGACGTTCTTGATAAGAGGAAACTTTTATTGAATAGAAAAAGGAGATGAGTATTGGCTACTTTCTGATTGGTGAATCTTTACTCAATTACGTCTTTCAAAATTCTCCCTTAAAGGATGGCTACTACAGCTGACTAAATTCACACATTCAAACTAAAGGAGAAAGATATCTACCATTAGAATATGCAATCAATTGTTTAAATAAGAGTTTACATTGTTTATATAAATAAGATAGCTTCTTACATTCATTTTTTTCCTGAACAAATGACTTAAAAAAAAAAAAAAAAAAAAAAAAAAAAGAAGAAATTTAACTGGAAAAAAAAACCCCAACTGAATCTAAACAACTGGTATTTCTTACATCTTCATTTCAGTTGCTTTTTTATAGCAAGTTTAGATTTATATAAGAATAAGACATCATATTACAAGCCCATCTTTTTCTTTATATCAAATGACTTTAAAAAAGATGGAAAAATAGAATAATATACTTTGAAAAAAAAGGAATGACTGGTATTTCTTTCATCTTTATTTCAGTTGCTTTTTTATAACAAGTTAGATGGTATAAGAATAATATATTGTAATATAAACCATCGTTTTTCTTATATCAAATGACATTAAAAAAGTTGGAAAAGAAAATAATACTTGAAAAAAAAAAACTAATGTGGTATTTCTTTCATCTTTATTTCGTTCTTTTTATAACACGTTTAGATGGTATAAGATAATATATTGTAATACAAACCATCTTTTTCTTATATCAATGACATTAAAGATGGAAAAAAATAAAAAGAATAATAACTTGAAAAAAAAACTAATGACTGGTATTTCTTTCATCTTTATTTCAGTTGCTTTTTATACAGTTTAGATTGGTATAAGATAATATACTGTAATACAACCCATCTTTTTCTTATATCAAAATGACATTAAAAAGATGGAAAAAATAAGAATAATAACTTGAAAAAAAAAAAACTAATGACTGGTATTCTTTCATCTTATTTCAGTTGCTTTTTATAGCAATTTCTCTACAGCAGCATTTATTTGCTTAGAAATTGGAAGAAATTTTACTGCAGAGTCAATATCCAACACATTTTGCATTTTAAGCAAAATATACGTGGAGATATGATATTTAGCTTGGTAGTTCTCTCAAAATTTTTTGCCAGTAACATATCACCATATAAGGAGGGAGGAAAGTATCTCAAGACAAAAAGCTTTATACTTTTTTAATGTAGATATGTGAACAGCTGGCCAGCTTATATAATAAGTGATAATGTCTAGACATAGTCTAATGAGTCAGTGCCAATTTGAGGAAAAAAAATTATAAAGCAATCTCCATTTTTTAATCAAGAGTTTTCAGTGATATAGGATTGCCTTCATTGGGAAAGATACGAAAACTTTCATCCCCTCCACAAAGGGAGTTGTTTTTGTGTCTGAGGTGGGCACTATACCTACCATTAGCACCCCACTTTAAGCACAGATCCAAGGTGTGTACTGAGTTGGCGAAGGCAGGTATCGAACTCGAGAACCTATGGTTTTAAGGCGAATGCTCTACCAACTGAGCTAGCTTTAGATTTACGGTGTGGTGTAGGTTCGTATTTGCCTGGGGGAGTTGTCTGCCCGTTAGTTGCTGCTGGTTCCGCTAGGGGTGTGTATTTAAGCTGTTTGATACGTCTCTTCCTCTCTTTTCGGTTGTTCGACCCATGAGACATGACTATGGGTTAGACTCTGGTCTACCCCCTCTTTGTTGGGGCTATGGCCCCCCTTACATTACTGTAAGTGATTTATACGGCATGGACTTATTTAGTCTCATGTCTGTACTTTTATGGTTTTCCCTTCTACTTTTGTATGTATGTTTATGTACACCTATGTATTATGTACCCTGTTATCCATGTGCTGTACCATATTAAATGTTTTGTCTGTCAACCTTTGTCGGAGTTTGTATCTTCAAGTTCTATCACTTTATCCTTACAACGGCATATCAACCTTTGTTGGATTATCTTATGCTGAAGACGTTTTGTTTTATTCATTCATTCTAGCTCAAATACATAGAAATTTGATTTTTCTATGAAAGTAAATTACCCTAATTTTTAAATATTTTTACCTGATTCTCTAATATCTCTCCACTGCTTTTGAACGTCTTTCTCCCATTATGAGTGAACACCTTTTAACACATTTTCACAAACCAGATTTCTTCATAAGTGGAAAATACTCAAACTACCTCGGCACAAACCAAACACTTTTAACAAATGGGTCGAATAGTACCACTACTGTTCTTATACAAGAATGATTGCAGCATTAATAATCATGAAGGTTGGGATACCATTGAACAAAGAGACCAAACCAGAATTGTGCAACAGCCTCCATTTTTTGGTTCAAAAAACTCAAAAATCATCTTTATTCAATCTTGATGGGTATTCAAATTTTTTTAAACTCAATTTTTTGAATACATTTTTTTTTTTCTATTTGACTCTAACAGGTATTACCAATTCAGTTCAGGGTGGATCTGGAGAATGGCGATGAAGGGGTACTCTGCACTCCCCAGAGTTCCAGAATTGGAACTTCACCATTAGATGCAGTTTAATGTCATACCCAAGACACAGAATGCTAAAGGGTCTATTTTGAAAAAAAAAAAAAAATAATAATGTTGAGAGAAAGAGACAGATTTGAGAATATAAAGGGAGAAATTATTTGCTCAGAAATTGGAAGAAATTTTGTTTCAGAGTCAATATCCAACCAGTTTGCTTTTTATGAAGCAAAATATATACATGGAATATATTAATATTTAGCTTGCTGGTTCTCAAAGATTTTTCCCCAGTAACAATCATCAACATACACAGAGTGAAAAAAATATATCAAAACAGAAGCACTAAATTTTTTAGATTTTAAAATTCAAATGAACACATGTGCACAGCTGAGCATCTTATAAGGAATGCGAAGGGTTTTTTTTTGCCAAAAAATTAATGGAGAGAGAGAGAGAGAGAGAGAGCTCTGTGGGGTAGAATGGATAGGTTGGTATGTGGATTGCCAACTTCCTGCACAGGCTAGTGTCTGAAGTGAAGCTTTACAGCTGAATGTCTTGATCAGATCTGACCATCTCAAGTAAGACAGCTGGACATGCTGACCAACAGATGTTATATTCTATGGTGTGTTGCAAACATAGAAATGTAAGAATATATTAATGTAATTTCATATACACAAGTCTATGTGCATTTGTGAATCTTTATCTAGTTTGGAGGTAACAGTTGTACTGTTATTGGCAGGATATTTACAATTCTGAATGGTTTGTCCATGTGTATTTTTGTTTTTTCTTTCAAACATCTTATATACTTACATACAGACACAACAGCATGTTATACACCACACACACACACACACACACACAACTGCATGTATACACACACACACACACACAACTGATGTTATACACACACACACACACACAACTGCATGTTATACACACACCACACACAACTGTATGTTATACACACACCACACACACACACAACTGCATGTTATACACACACACACACAACTGCATGTTATACACACCACACAACTGCATGCTATACACCACACACAACTGCATGCTATACACACACACACACACACAACATGTTATACACACACAACAACATGCACACACACACAACTGCATGTTATACACACACACACACACACAACTGCATGTATACACACACAATGCATGTTATACACACACACACACTGCATGTTATACACACACACAACTGCAGGTTATACACACACACACACACAACTGCATGTTATACACACCACACACACACACATATATATATATATATATATAAGTAAAAAAAGTAAAATCTGGAGATGGTCTATAGTTGGTATCAGCTGAGCAGTGAGGGAGTCTATCCTCTTTTCCCTTTCAACATCTCATATACTTACAAACACACATCAGCATATATATATATATACACATATACATACATATGCATGCATGCACACACAACACACACACACACACATATATATATATATATATATATAGTGAAAAAAGTATTAATCGACAGAGTGCCTATTGATGGTATCAGCCAAACAGGAAGAGACTATCCTGCTAGACCAGGGAGATTGTTTTGCTGAGGTGGAGCACTGATGAATTCACCACTGTATGAATCTGGGTCACAGAAATTGCCAAGTAACATCATATATATTATATTATTATATATATATATATATATATATATATATGAAGATAGGAGGGCTGGGAGTAAATCTGATAGAATGTGGTAAGGATAAAGGAAAAATCGACAAAAGGAATAACTCAAACAAATAGATGTGGAGATATATTTCGTTCCGTGTTAAGTGGTACTTCTTCAGTCAGTTTATTAAAGCATTGTACATACCTTTGTATTTATAGAAGAGAAAGTGAGTGGGTTGGCAAGTAATTCAGGATGTAAGGGAATGGTTTGTGAGGATTTGGATATGATAGATGCCCTCTGACAACCAAATCCTCACAAACCATTCCTCCATCCTGAATTACTCACCAAACTCTCCCCACCACTCACTTTCTCTTCTATAAATACAAAGGTATGTACAATGCTTTAATAAACTGACTGAAGAAGTACCGCTTAACATGGAACGAAATATGTCTCCACATCTATTTATTTTGAGTTTCCTTTGTCCATTTTTCCTTTATCCTTACCACATACGTATATATATATTATATATATATAATATATACACACACACCACACACACACACACACTAATATTATATAATATATATATATATATTTTTATCTATAGAACAGATTTATCACTGATAGTGAGCACTCTACTAATAATACTGCCCAAAAACTTGGTCCATCACTAACTCACCATATGAGTTATGTTGCTCTATCTCTCTCTCCCCCTCTCTCCTCTCTCTCTCTCTCTATATATATATATTATAGTATATATATATTACAACACACACAATTGTGATTAAAATTGAATGCTACAGGCATTTTTAAACAGTAAAATATATGCACAATAAAAAATGTATGCATTCCATGAGCTTTAATAAAATAACACTAAGGGTCCCTTTTTAAGAACCCGTTGTTGTTGGTTTACTTCTCCCAACTACAAAAAAAAAAAAAAAATCATCTATCATTCATCATTTTTATTCTTCTTTCCAAGTGATATGTACATGAGTGTTGGGCAGTGAAAGTTGGATATGGCAATCTCATCAGTTTCTTTCAAAGACGTTCAGCTGGTTGATCTTGTAGAAATGTTTTGTACTAAGAACATTACATCACTTTAAATTCCGACTCTACAGAGACTTCAGATTGAAGGCATTTCCCCCCCCCCCCAATGGTATGACAATTATGACAACTTACACAGAAAAGATCTGAACTGGCCACAATCTTTGTCAATCAATTCAATGGTTGACATAAGAAATCAGATTTTCCAAGGCGTCGACCAATCAAAACTTTAGTGACTTTTATAAGCCGAACATTTATCTGCCCTGTCAGCTAGGGCTGTAGAATATGCTGACTGCAACTCTGCTGAGAGTAAGAACCCCACCAATGGGGCCAACTGTTGGCCATGGTGGCAACCATAATGCTTAAGGATGGGAACCTGGAAACTGAGCAGTCCAGAACATACAAAACTCCACCTTGGCCCTACTTGGCTAGACAGGCTGTCTGATCAATCAGCTGGTCATGTCATGCCCTAGCACCTATATGATTGTCCTGACTTTATTGCCTTATGGCAACCCCCCAAACCTTTTTAATTATATATGTGCTAGAAGGTGATGGCTGAGGGTCTTAGTATCCTGGGTATGATGTTAACTGTATCTAATGGTGAGGTTCCAATTCTGGAGCTCTGAAGAGTAAGGAGTACCCTTCATCACCATTACTCCCAGGTCCACTCTAACCTAGAATGGTAGTACTTGTTTAGGGTTCCATCTATGGGTTAAATAGAAAAAAATGTGTTTAAAAAAATTTGAGTTTAAAAACAAAATTTGGATACCTATCAAGAATGAATAAAACAAATATCTTCAGCATAAAATAACCCAACAAGGGTTGACATGCCATAAAAAACAACCAACCAACTAACCAACCAACAATAGACCCCTGAAGAAAGATGGTAGTGCCTGCTAGAGTCCTGTTTATGGATTAAACAGATCAGAAAATAAGTTTAAAAATGTTAAAAAAAAAATTTAGTTAAAATAAAGAAAAAATTTGATACCATCAAGAATGAATAAACAAAATGTCTTCAGCATAAAAACCCAACAAGGGTTGACATGCCATAAAATCCAACCAACCTTACAACAAGGAATTTGGTTCTTAAATCAATACTAGGAGTCATTTTCTGTATTAGCTTTGCTTACTACCGGATGGTTCTTTTAAACTGAACTTGCCTTTTTTTATTTATTTTAAAATGTAATTAAAGATCAGACTCAAGCCAACAGAATCTTTATTCTATTCTATTTTAGTATCAACAGTGGCAGACATATCTTTTCTCTCCTCTGTGTTTTTCAGTCCCATTTTCATTTTTATGACTTAAGTTCTGATACCTTTACTTAAATAAAATACAGATTTAAGGACTTAAATCTGTAGGCAGACTCAGAAGTCGATCGATTTAGCAGTGATCAATGTTCCAAAGAAACAAGAAGCCCAACTAGCTAAAGTGCCCTGTTGGTGGGACTTAGAATATACTATCCCCTTGCAGAAAGGCAATACCCCCTCCCAATGGGTAATCTGTGTATGACACTCAATATCTGATGGTAAGGCTCCACTTCTGAAGATTTGGGCAGTATGAAGTACCTCTATATTGCTATTACTTCTAAATCCTCTCTGACTAAATATCTGATGGCAAGACTCCAGATCTGGAGATCTGGGGAGTATGGAGTACCCCTTCATTGCCATTACTTCCAAATCCAGTCTGACTCCGAGTGGTAGTACCTGTTAGGGTCTTACCTATGGGTTAAGTAGATCTATTTAAAAATGATTTGTAATCATGTGCAAAAAAAATCTTAAAAAAACAACTATACAAAAGACATAAATATGAACGCAATTACCTAACATCTTGGCATAAAATAACCCTAGACAGGTTGACATGTCATTAAAGTATATCAATTAACTTGCAAAAGTTTTATTTTTAAAGTGACCTCAAATGAATCAATGTGTTATAGTTAAAATGTTTTAACTCTATATATCCCTACTTGATACAGTATTACTAAGAAATAAGCACACCCCTAAGAATTCTTTTCTCTTTTATATAATGTTAATTTTCAAATAAACCAAAAGATACCAGGATTATTGTTAGTTGCACCTTAATTTGTATTACTTTTGCTCAAGGTTTCTGGGGTTAATCTTGTCGTTTCTGTATTAATATTATTCTTAAGCTGTAACAATGTCTTAAGCTTATTAAAACATACACATTATTTTAAATAACTCCACAAAAAGAAGTCAGGTAGACAAAGCAAGCAAATGGGGAGGCCATTTGAATTCTGAATTTCTTGAAATTATTCTGCAACCAAAAATTCTTTTTTTTTTTAAATCATAAAACTCTCAGTTGATTTGGTTTGGTTTGGTTTTGTTTTACGGCATATCAACCTCGGTGGGTCATTTAATGCCGATAAAATTTTGAAATAAATCAATTCTTAATGGATAATACAATTTTGTTTATCAACTTATGTTTTTCTATTTAACCCATAGATGGGATCCTAACAGGTACTACCACTCTGGGTCAGAGTGGACCAGGGAGCAATGGTGATGAGGGGTGCTCCACATCCCCCAAACCTCCAAAACTGGAACCTCACCATCAGATAGAGTTTAACGTCATTCCCAGGACATGTAGACCCTCTGTCACCGCCTACTCTCAGTTGAATAGTAAAACTCTATTTTAACTTGCTAGCTCAGTCGGTAGAGAATCTACCAAGGAACCACAAGGTTCCTGTTTCAGTACCGGCTCTCGCCAACTCAGTGTATGAGTAGCACAGCTTGGATCTGTTAGGTAAAGTGGGGAGTTTATGGTAGGTGTGGCACTAGGGAAAAGAGGGACAGACTCCCTCACTGTATGGCTGATACTAATAATAGGCCACTCCGACGACTACTTTCTACTGCTATGTTTGGGTACAGGTTTCTATCATATTTTTGTAGTAATGAAATTTAGGTGTTAAAGCAGCATATGGGAGCTGACAGTAGGTCTGGCACTCGACCTCATATACAAAAACAACCTCTCTGGTCTAGTGCAAGTGAAAAGGGGATGGACTCCCTCGTTGTATGGCTGATACCGACAGTAGGCCACTCTGCAGACTTTACTTTTACTTACTATCCATTGGTTTAAACAAATTTACTTTTTATAAAAAAATGGTAGGTGTGTACTTATTTATGGGTAATGGTGTATGTTTTTAACAGTCTCAGGTACACTAAAGCATTACTTACTCAATAGGTTTATTTTATTTTTTAAGAACATGTTCTAGAAACAAATATCCGATTAACATTACTTACTCAATAGGTTTCTTATATTTTATATTCAAATATCTGATTAAGATTATATATATCCGTATAGATTATAGGGTGAGATGGGTTCAAAGGTCTTTGGGTTGGGATTAAATTGTTGCAATTTAAAAAAAAAAATTTAAAAAAAGATGCAGAAAAAATACAATTTTACTTTTTGGACCATATGACTTTTTGCTTTGCTGATTAATAAGTACATTTACACCGTCAACATCCGGTTGTTCTTTTTAGAGTTTTTTTTTTTTAAATTATAAAACTAACCCTTAACCCTAACCCCTAACAAACAACCAGATGTTGATGGTGTAAATGAAAAAAATGTTACTTATGAATCAGCAAAGCAAAAGGGGTGCCTAAAGGTCATATGGTCCTACTTTTTTAATCTTCAGAAAAAAAAAAAAACAGAATTGAGATATTTCTGTAATTGTTTGAACTATAGAATTTAAATTATTATCTGTACTAGCTGGATCCATGGAAATTCCACAGAATAATAAAAAAAAAAAAAACTCAATCAAGATGATTTGCTTCAGAACAAAGAATGCATTCAACCCAGAAAGAACTGCCATTTAATAATTTCATCTATTTTCACTATGAAACATAATAAACATAAACTGTGGAGCTCCAACAAACTCTAAAGCTCTGATAAACTTTGTTTAATTCTTTATATTGGATAGGAATACTTGATAGCATATAAGCATGTGAAAATTATTCGGATAAGACTGGAATACATGATATCATACAACCATGTGCAAATTATTTGCATTAGATAAGAATACTTGATATTATAAACATGCAAAAATTATCTGTATTAAAATAGGAATACTTGATATAATATAACCATGTATAAATTATTTGTATTAGATAGGAGTGGTTCTTAACTTTTTCTTTTTTTTTTTTTTTTTTTTTTTTTTTACTTATAAACCCCTTTGATTCCTATTTTACTCAGGTGCCCCCCTCCCCAGACATTCAATGTTTAAAAGTCCTATTGTATTTTCATAATTAGATATTTTTTGCTTGCCTTAACCAAAAACAAAATGTTATATGATCCTGGTGTGTGTGTGTGTGTGTGGGGGCATATGGCCTTCAGTTGAGAACCACTGTTATATAGGAATACTTGATATCATATAACCATGTGCAAAAGATTATAGCCAATAAATAAAATAAAAAAAAAGAGCCAAAAAAAAAAAAAATGCAGTGAAACATTAAAAATGTACTTATGATTTCAATCAAACATTTACAAATGAATTAATTTTTGGCATTAAATAACCCATAATGAGTTGGTATGTTGTTAAACAGATTAATCAAACCAAATATAGTTTTGATTACAATAAAACATTTACAAATTAATCAAATTTCAGCATCAAATAACCCATAAGGAATTGATATGCTGTGTGTTGTGGACAGAAAATGCTGTTACATTTCAAGTAGATCTTGTTGGTGCTTGCATATATAAACTATAAACTGATACTAATAATTTGCATACAATTATATATAGTCTCTGTTTAAAAATTGACCTAGTGTCACATCCTTCCCATGAGGGAGGTGAGATTAATACAAACTTTTCACCAGTGATCAGCCTTGGATTTGTAAAACTTGCAGAAACCACAATTTCAATTTAGAATACTTTTATTGCTATATGTGAGGGAGAGAGCCACTGACCAAGAGTCAAAATATTTGAAGTTGCACTGGTTAAAGCAATCAGGAATAGAGATAGGTCATGTAGATACATACCTGCAGGTTGGTGAATCTATTTATTTCAGGTTCTTCAAAGAAAATCATGGCCAAAGAAAATGTATTCATTCCACTTTAAAATTTGAATAATTATATATATATATATCTTTGAAAGGAAGGAAAAACTCAACACCGTTATTCCATAATAAATTTATTTCGACCAAAAATTGGGGCCTTTATAAATCCAAGTCAGTAATTGAATGGCATAATAGAAAAAATTTTCTCAATGTAAAATCTTCTTCCTGTTCAAAAAAAAAATTTTTCTTTACAAAATGTATACATTAAATGATTGTCACCATATATATATATATATATATATATTATATATATATATATTATATATATTATATTTTATATTTCATCCTTGCTTCATACTTTTTCAGTCTTATTTAATTTTCATAGTTGTTCATTTGATTGACTACTATCCCCTAAAAAAACTTGGCCCTGAAAAATATTCTTTTTTCTCATTTGACTTCCTGTCGCCATGGTGACAGTCTTTTATAGTCTTATATATAACCATGGTAGACCCTTTATTTTTCCTCTAATATTATATATATATATATATATATATATATATATATATATATAATATTAGAGGAAAAATAAAGGGTCTACCATGGTTTCAATCAAATTGAAATGATTTCTTTAGGACCCTACCCTATGTTAACTAAGTCGATGTAATTCCTTATTAAAATTAAATTATTTTTCAGATAATAATGGTTGAACACTACATTATTTTTCTCTCATGAATTATTACTGCTCTGTATTTTTAATATATTGAGCACTGATGCCACTGCGATGGAAAAGTTAAAGCAGCAATTGGATACTATATATATATATATATATATATATATATATATACACACTGAGAGAAAATAAAATTACAACACCCAGAAAGTTTTTTTTTTTTCAATTAACTCAAGATTAATCCTCAGTGTATTAACTCTGTACATGTGCCCTTGAGATACAGGAATTGAGTTTTTCTCATTTTTAAGAGTGGGGTAATTTCGGGTAGTCTCCACATTTCATATGATGTAGTACACATTCTATTTTTACTAGCCAATAGAACGAGGTTGTGAGAACTGATTAGCATGTTACATCATTGGTTGGTTGGGTTTTACGGCATGTCAACCCATTGGGTTATTTTATGCCAAAGACATTTTGTTTTATTCATTCTTGATGGGCATTGAAAATTATCTTTTCTTTTAAAAATCAATTTTTTAAACACGTTTTTTTCTATCAAATCCATAGATGGGACTCTAACAGGTACTACCACTCTGGATCAGAGTGGAGCTAGGAGTAATGGCGATGAAGGGATACTCCACACTTCCCAGAGCTCCAGAATTGGAACTTCAGTTTAGATGCAGTTCAACAACATACCCTGGACACTAGAAAAAAAAATTTTTTTTAATTAATCTCAATTTAGACTTAGTGAAATAGAAATGTAAATCTTGTCTTTAATTAAAGCACCACCCCCACAAAAAAAAAAACAAAAAACACCTACCCCCAATTATACAAAAGATTTTTCTAGAAAAGGTTTTTATTTTTGCAATGTCCACTGAAGATTATTAACAGCTGAAGAGAATGGCAATCAGGAAGTGTGAAGTGAAGCGTAAAAGAAAACCAATTTTTTTTGTAAAATTTCTTTAGTAAAAGAATACTTTATTTAACATTATTAAACAGGAAATGGAGAGGAGGGGGGAGCAAGAGAGAGAGAAAAAGTTAATTTATTCTTAATGTTATTAAAATTAGTAACTTGAACATCTTAATAGTCAGATTCTTTATGCACGGATTATTTCATGATTAGCTCAGTTGGTAGAGTGTTTGGCTGGGAACCACAAGGTCCCAGGTTCGATATCGGCCCTCGCCAACTCAGCATATGAGTAGTACAGGAATTTGAGCAGTAAAGTTAGGAGCTGATGGTAGGCATGGCACTTCACCTAAGATGCTAAAAACAATTGCCTTTGTCTAGTGCTAGTGAAAAGGGGATACACTCCCTGGCTGTCTAGCTGATACTGATTTTAGGTCACCCTGACAACTTTTCTTACTATTTTTTTTTACTTCATTAAATAATAATAATAATAAAATGACTTTGTAAACAAGTGATAAAACCAGAGGCTGTCATAGAAAACAAGAAGAATAAGTGACAATACTCAACAAATAAACTGCCCTGTGGGTGGTGTTTAGACTATGCTGACTGTATTCTCTGCAGAGGGGTAAGAATCAACCCTCATACCAAAGGGGGAATCTTGGTACAACACTAAACTACATATGCTGAGGCTCTACTGACTCTACTCTGTAGAGCAGGGAGGTAAGAATCTCCCTGCACCAAAAGGGGGTGTCCTGTGTACAACACTAAACTAAATCTGATGCTGAGGCTCCACTGACTGTGCCCTCTGCAGAGCTGGGAGGTAAGACCGCCCCCCACCCCCTTCACCAAAGGGCATGTCCTGGGTACAACACTAACCTACATATGATGCTGAGGCTCAACTGAATGTATCCTCTGTAACAAAACTAAGACAATACAAATTATTCATGAAGAAAATCATGAACATTCATTGTTCTTTTGTGCTATTTACTTTTAGAAGCGACATGTTAACTTATCACAATTTGATTTTCTGAACGTGTTTTCAAAATCACAACATTGAAGAATTAAATTTCTATAGAGAGGAAAAAAGGGTTAGTTGCTTTGTTTTATGGCATGTTTAGCTCAGTTGGTAGAGCATTCGCCTCAGAACTACAAGGTTCCAGGTACAATACTGGCCCTTGCCAACTCAGTGAATGAGTAGCATGGCTTGGATCTGTCTGGTAAAGTATGGTGCTGATAGTAAGTGTAGTGCTCCACCTCAGATGCAAAAACAATCTTTCTGGTCTAGCATTAGTGAATAGGGCATAGACTCCATTGCTGTCCGGCTGATACTGACAATAGGCCACTCCACCTACTTTACTTTTTACTTAAATACCAAATCAAGTCCTTTTGATAAACAAAGGATTCAGGTTGATTACATTACCTGCTGTTGCTTAAGTGGTCACCCAATTAAGTATTGAACAAGCTCATTACTGCTTTAACTTCAGTGATCTAGTGAGAACCTTAGAATATGTTTTCTCCCCTGCAGAAGGGTCACACCTTCCTAAAAGGGATGTTCTGAGTATGACACTAAACTGCATCTGATGGTGAGGCTCCAGTTCTGGAGATATTAGGAGTGGGACCCCAACAGATACAACCATTCCAGGTAAGAGTGTTGGTTGCTTTGTTTTATGGCATATCAACCCATTTCAGGTAATTTAATGCTGAATCAAGTCATTTTGATAAACAAAGGACTCAGGTTGCTTGCTGAAGTTGTCACCCAATTAAGGATTGAACATTGCTGCTTAACTTTGGTGATCTAGAGGAAACTATAATAATAATAATAATAATAATAATAAGGTAAGCTACTTGATAATCAATAGTAGAGGTGTACACACTAGACTTCTTTTTTTAGCAGAATTTACAAATATCTGATAAATAGTTCCCGTGTAAACTTGGAATGATACTCTTGGCATATTTATTCCCAAAGACAACCAAAGTTCAAAACTTTATTCCAGCCATTTTCCATCATTTATTTTTGCGTTTAATGTTAAAAAAAAAAAAAATGGTAGAATCTACAAATCTTTTTTATGACATAGTTTGTCATAAAAATTATTTTCTCAAAAAGACTAAAGTTCACCAATCAATGTTAAAGTGTCATAATGTTATTGCAGTCATAATTGTGGTTCACAAAACTTTAAGAATAGTTTTGACATCATGATTTATTATTACTTTCATTTACACACTCACAATTCATAGCAATACGAGTATCGCACCTATAAAAAATGATGAGATTTTTTTTATGTATGGGTTGGTACTTTTTTCCTAGGATCAGAGGGTCAGTACACTAACAAAGATCAAAGTGTAACCAAAAATAAAATTGCATAAAATATATAAACAGTGTATTTGATTTTGGACATATTCATATTTTGGTGACAGAATTTTACTGTTGTAGTTTGTCTTGTTTTTGTTTTACGGCATATCAACCTCAGTGGGTCATTTGATATCAACAAAGTTTTGAAATAAATTCATTCTTAATGGATACTCAATTTTTTTTATAAACTCATGTTTTTCTATTTAATCCATGGATGGGACCCTAACAGGTACTACCACTCCCGGGTCAGAGTGGACCAGGGAGCAATGGTTATGTTGTAATTTTGACTAGTTGTTCTCTCTTTTTTGGTTTGTTTTGTTTTACGGCACAGCAACCTCAGTGGGTCATTTGATACCAACAAAGTTTTGAAATAAATTCATTCTTAATGGATACTCAATTTTTTTTATAAACGCATTTTACAATCTAACCGTAACAGGTACTACCACTCTGGGTCAGAGTGAACCACGGAGCAATGCAACAACTCTCTAACCAAAAATAAAATTATATAAAAATATAAAAACAGTGTATTTGATTTTGGACATCTTCATCTTCATATTTTGGTGACAGAATTTTACTGTTGTAGTTTGGTTTGTATTGTTTTGTTTTATGGCATATCAACCTCAGTGGGTCATTTAATGCCGACAAAGTTTTGAAATAAATTCATTCTTAATGGATACTCAATTTTTTTATAAACGCATTTTACAATCTAACCGTAACAGGTACTACCACTCTGGGTCAGAGTGAACCACGGAGCAATGCAACAACTCTCTAACCAAAAATAAAATTATATAAAAATATAAAAACAGTGTATTTGATTTTGGACATCTTCATCTTCATATTTTGGTGACAGAATTTTACTGTTGTAGTTTGGTTTGTATTGTTTTGTTTTATGGCATATCAACCTCAGTGGGTCATTTAATGCCGACAAAGTTTTGAAATAAATTCATTCTTAATGGATACTCAATTTTTTTTATAAACGCATTTTACAATCTAACCGTAACAGGTACTACCACTCTGGGTCAGAGTGAACCACGGAGCAATGCAACAACTCTCTAACCAAAAATAAAATTATATAAAAATATAAAAACAGTGTATTTGATTTTGGACATCTTCATCTTCATATTTTGGTGATAGAATTTTACTGTTGTAGTTTGGTTTGTATTGTTTTGTTTTATGGCATATCAACCTCAGTGGGTCATTTAATGCCGACAAAGTTTTGAAATAAATTCATTCTTAATGGATACTCAATTTTTTTTATAAACGCATTTTACAATCTAACCGTAACAGGTACTACCACTCTGGGTCAGAGTGAACCACGGAGCAATGCAACAACTCTCTAACCAAAAATAAAATTATATAAAAAATATAAAAACAGTGTATTTGATTTTGGACATCTTCATCTTCATATTTTGGTGACAGAATTTTACTGTTGTAGTTTGGTTTGTATTGTTTGTTTTATGGCATATCAACCTCAGTGGTCATTTAATGCCGACAAAGTTTTGAAATAAATTCATTCTTAATGGATACTCAATTTTTTTTATAAACACATTTTACAATCTAACCGTAACAGGTACTACCACTCTGGGTCAGAGTGAACCACGTAGCAATGCAACAACTCTCTAACCAAAAATAAAATTATATAAAAATATAAAAACAGTGTATTTGATTTTGGACATCTTCATCTTCATATTTTGGTGACAGAATTTTACTGTTGTAGTTTGGTTTGTATTGTTTTGTTTTATGGCATATCAACCTCAGTGGGTCATTTAATGCCGACAAAGTTTTGAAATAAATTCATTCTTAATGGATACTCAATTTTTTTTATAAACGCATTTTACAATCTAACCGTAACAGGTACTACCACTCTGGGTCAGAGTGAACCACGGAGCAATGCAACAACTCTCTAACCAAAAATAAAATTATATAAAATATAAAAAACAGTGTATTTGATTTTGGACATCTTCATCTTCATATTTTGGTGACAGAATTTTACTGTTGTAGTTTGGTTTGTATTGTTTTATGGCATATCAACCTCAGTGGGTCATTTAATGCCGACAAAGTTTTGAAATAAATTCATTCTTAATGGATACTCAATTTTTTTTATAAACGCATTTTACAATCTAACCGTAACAGGTACTACCACTCTGGGTCAGAGTGAACCACGGAGCAATGCAACAACTCTCTAACCAAAAATAAAATTATATAAAAATATAAAAACAGTGTATTTGATTTTGGACATCTTCATCTTCATATTTTGGTGATAGAATTTTACTGTTGTAGAGTTTGGTTATAAATAATACCTAATAATATCTATTCCACAAAAAATAACAAAATCCTGTTATCTTTGGTTTTGAAGAAAATTTTTGGTTAAATCTAACTTGACGGACCTAAATTCCACCATCGTATGTCATCCTGCCGAAATATTGGGTCCCCACAAAAAAAACAAAAATCAGAAAATTAACTGAATTTAATGAAATTTTCAGTGTTGATATATTAGTGAATTAAAGATATAATGCACTTTTTATTTTATTTAAAACATTTTACATTTTTTCAGGTCAGTTATCTTTGAACTACATATCTTTGAAAATATATGTTATGCCTCAAAGATACGTGGTTCAAAGTTAACTGACCTGAAAAAATGTAAAAGTTTTAAAATAAAATAACTACTGCATTATATCTTTAATTCACTAATATATCAACACTGAAAATTTCATTAATTCCCTGATTTTTGGTATTTTTTCTTTCGACAGGATAACATACCATGGTGGAATTTAGGTCTGTTAAGTTCAATTTAACCAAATTTTCTTATCAAAATATTGTTAGGAATAGTCTTATTTATAGGCGATACTGGATAAGATAAAACAGTTGGTTTTGAGCTTTAAGTTTGTATTAATTGTGAGTTCAATCCCTAGGCTTGGGTTCAGCAGAAAGTATAGTAGAAGTAAAGTCAGCAGAGTGGCTCATTATTGGCATTAGATAGACAGTGATGAAGTCTATCTCCTTTTTGCTAGTGCTAGACCAAAGAGATTGTTTTGCTTAAGTGGAGCGCCATACCTACCATCAGCAAGCTTCCGGGTTTGGTTTGGTTGGTTGGGTTTTACGGCATGTCAACTCCTTGGGTCATTTTATGCCGAACACTCTTCCGGTTTTGAGACCAGTTCTTGCAAACTCAGAGCATGAGTAACACTGCTTGAGTAATCTGATTTGTAATGTGTAAAGCAGGGAGCTGACGGTAGGTGTGGCAATCCTCCTGGTCTACCGATTGAGGTATTCATTCAAATCAATTGTTTAGTTCTCTAGAAAGAACTCATAGTAGAGAATTCTATTCCAGTTACATAACATACACAGTATCAACTAGTTCATTGATTCATTTAATGGCATGTCAACCTGTCTTGGGTCATTTTATGCCTAGGGGTGTTTTTATTTATATTTTTTTGTATAGCTGTTTCTTAGATTTTTTTGAACAGGTTTCTATTTAATCTGAATAATTTTTAAACTGATCTATTTGACCCATAGATGGGACTAACATGTACTACCACTCCGGGCCAGAGTAGACCTGGGAGTAATGGCAATGAAGAGGTACTCCACACTCTCCAGATCTCCAGAACTGGATGCTGATTGGTTGTTTTGTTTTACTGCATATCAACCCTTTCCAGATTATTTAATATCGAACCATGTCATTTTGATATTTGACTTCTTACATTACCTGCAGTTGCTTAGCCACCCATCTAAGTATTGAACAGGCTCATTGCTGCTGAACTTTGGTGATCTAGCGGTGCCTTTAATATGACTTAACCATACACTTCAAGAACTAGATGAAGTTTAGTGTCCTATCCAGGACATCCCTATTTGGGGATGGGGACTTATTTCTTTATAGTCAACATATTCTAAACTTTGCTGATGTTTAAAATGAGGGGTTAAAAGAAATATTAATACAACTAGCCTAAAATCCCATGTCCTCTTGACCAGTGGTTCTCAAACTTTTCTTTATCTATTGATCCCCTCTTCATAGCCAATTGAGGCTTAAAACCCCAATTGTATTTTTATGATTAAATAGTTTGAACCATATTACCTTTAGGCATCCCTTTTTGATCTCGATTAAGAAAGGACATGTTTTTCATTTACACTGTCAATATCCGTTTGTTTGTTAGGGTTAGGGGTTAGTTTTATAATTTAAAAAAAAAATCTAAAGATCATCTATTAAAACAACCGGATATTGATGGTGTAAATGAAAAACATGTCCGTTCTTAATCGAGATCAAAAAGGCGTGCCTAAAGGTCATATGGTCCAATATTTTTTGTATACCTAGACCCCCAAAATTTACATGGTCCCCTTCAGATCATATGGTCCCCGTTTGAGAACCACTGAAATAAATAAAAGTTATACAATTGTTAAGTAAACTTGGTTTCTGTTTCTTTCCTACTATGAGATAATCAC
Organism: Doryteuthis pealeii; assembly: GCA_023376005.1. Lineage (NCBI taxonomy): Eukaryota > Metazoa > Mollusca > Cephalopoda > Myopsida > Loliginidae > Doryteuthis > Doryteuthis pealeii. Next base: position 40,161,911 of record CM042142.1, read on the forward strand.
CCAAATACTTGTGTTCAGTAGTAGACAATTGAATGCTTACATTAAAACTCTGTTCTAGCCAATTTAAAAAAAAAAAAGAATTTTTGTTTTGTTTTATGCTCTTCTATTCTTAGCTTAACCCCCACCAACAAAGAACCCCCCCCCCCCAAAAAAAAAACAACTTTATATTTCATTTTATCTTTTGATTCTTTTGATGAACAAGTTTTCTGGTGATCCTATTGTTTTGTGAAAGACATGAAATCCTCAGAGAGAGAGAGAGAGAGAGAGAGAGAGAGAGAGAAACACGAGTGAAAAAGAGATATGATAGAGAAAAAGTGAGAGAGACAAGAGAGAGAAAGACACAAGAGAGAAAGAAAGAAAGAGATGAGAGAGAAAGAGTGAGAGAGATATATGATAGAGAGAGACATGAGAGAGAAATGAGAAAGAAAGAATGAGAGACATGAGATAGAAAGATTGACAAGAGTGAGACAGAGGGAGCCATCTAATAATTTAAAAATAAAAAGTTCTTTATTTCTTTTACAACATTTGTTTTCATTAGTTTATATACTTTAAAAAAATTTATTTTGTCTCTTAAAAAAAAAAAAAAAAAATTTGACCTACATAAATATTCTTACTATCAAAAGGAAAATATCTTTTTTTAAAAATAATGAATTCTTTTTTTTTTTTATCAAGGTTGACAATAGGTGTAACAGGTTTTTATTCTTACTACTGTATAGGCAGTAAAGTTGTTATGGAAGAATGGTTTGATCATTTTCAGAACATTGCTATTGAGAAAAACGGTGACTATGTGGAGAAGTAGGGATATGATCAACAGAGGACTAGCTTCATTCTGATGTAGGATACATGTTCCTGTGTTGGTAATTATATCTGTCCTAAACAAAATGGCATTACTTTTTGACTCACCTATGTGGAGAATTAGGGATGTGATCCACAGAGAACCAGCTTCATTTTGATGTATGATACATGTTCCTGTATTGGTAATTATATATGTCCTAAACAAAATGGCATTACTTTTTGACTCACCTATGTGGAAAAGTAGGGATGTGATCCACAGAGAACCAGCTTCATTTTGATGAATGAGGCATGTTCCTGTGTGGGTAATTATATATGTCCTAAACAAAATGGCATTACTTTTTGACACACCTTTGTACATTGTATGAATGGAGTAGATCTATCTTTGATATCAAGCACTATGTAATTTGCATAAATAAGACTTTCCAAATGCCTCCATGCTGCTTATTAATATTCTGATTTATATCTGAGGAATATTGGACCATTCTTCCTGCAGCCCCTCTGCAAAGGATTAAACAGGAGGAACCGTAGCTTTACAGCACAAAATTTCTGACAGATATATTCTAAAGGGTTAAGATGAGGTCTTCTTGCAAACCTTGGAAGAATGCTAATGACATAAATGCCATCAATATTCCTTAACTGCATGTGCTCAATATTGTCATTCATGTACGAACCAACCCCTTGGGGTGGGGGTCCAGTGGCTTCGGCCCTGGATCTTTACAAGTTAATAGCGTCGATCCCAGGGGGCTATCCCCCCAGGCAATACCTGCCCCCTCGATTTAAAGGGGCAGGGCTGGGTTTATTGCCCAACGCCTGAGGCGCCCCCCTTGAGGTGGAATGCCGACGGGATTGACGCAATTTTTCACCTGCCACCCATGAGCTTCGGTTTGTGGGTGGTCCCACGTTAATAGGGCCTTGTGCCTAACCCGTACAAGTGGGGTACGAGGTAAATACAATGTATGAACCAACCCCTCTACATAAGCAGGATGTGACAAATGGTCAATATCCAAGCAGAGTTTAAAAGGTTTGAATTCAGAGTTTTTCTTCTCCTAGGCTGGTTAACCAAGCTTAAAGATCCCAGTCTGCCCTACTATTTACCCATAGCTGGAGAGAGAATAGCTGGATGCATATCTTTCTCAAGGGTATTAACGCTATGTGAAATGGAACCAGCTTCATCCAGGATTTGAACATGTGTCACCGTGTCCATTTCCTATGGTGATAATCATTACACCATGGGCACGTATTTTGTCATTCATGTGGAAAGGACATCAATGATTAATCAACAAAATGACGTACAAGGACTTTTTCAAGGAGTAGGGAGGCACCCATACTCTAACAGTTATCATTGTAGAAATGAAATTGGAGAGCTGAGTTCAAATCTTGGACGAGGTTAGTCATCTTTCACTTTCTGCTAATACCTAATATGTTGGTCATTCAATAAAAAAAACTGGACTTTGCCTAAGGAGTTAGCAATAGAAAGCACTGTTTACAGTTGTATATTTTTTTGTCAAAGAAATCAATTGTGATTGGACTTTTCATATCTTTGAACAGTGTCAGCATGATCTTCTTTACTGACCGCTGCACCTGGAATGTTTTCTTTACCAAAGAATCAGTGTGTTTCCACTCTGTGAATTAGTTTTTTGACTCAGGCTCATCATAGTAAACCCATGTTTAGCCCATTCGTAAACATATTTTTTATTTTTTTACTAAAACATGCTTCTCTATACACATCATACATTATTCTGTAAATTTCAGATGTTTTTGTAGAATAATCATACTAAGTTCCAATTACCGTCGAATTAGTAAGACAAGTAGCCGTAACTGAATACAGATCTAATCTTGTTGCAATCCTACTGCAGAATGCCAGGGTATTTATGAAGCCTCATAACATCATAGAAATCAAGAAGCCAATCAGAACTCAAGGAATGGAATCACCCAAATACATGAATGGACTATTCTTGAATTCCATAAGTATCAGCTGTCTTGGGCCTAGCTCAGGTGTGCTTAGCCAGTTGCTGTTGTCCAAACCAACAGTTGACTGACTGACTGACTTCAATAGTTTTGTACTTCTCAGCCACCAAATATTTGATGACAGATCACTGTTCCAGCATGGAGCACTTTGTTTTATTTGGCTACCATTTTGAATACCCTCAAAATAATTTTTTTTTAGTGACATTTAAATAATTTTTACTATAAACCAATTCCAAACAATGCAGAGTTTACATTTATGGGGAAAAATTAAAGAAAAAAATTTAATTTGCTTTTTAAAAAAAAATAATTCCCCTTATTTATTGAATGAATCTTGCACACATATATATATATATATATATATATATATATATATGAAATAGGTGTATTTGGGTAGCATCTCCTCATTCAAACAAATTTTGTTGAATGCAACAGAATCCAAAATGTTTTGTCGTTTTTTCTTTTTCTTTTCAATCTTTCTAATAATCTTATAATGGAGATTATGTGCCAGTCTGTCTATAACCAAAACTACGTCACCACCAACATCACAATTCCCTAAGTTATTTACATTATATTCTCAATGGTTATTAAATAATCATTATTTAATCTTAATTAGCATCATATTCATTAACAATGTCTCTATTAAGGTCTAGCTGAGATAGATTTGCCTCAAAACATTGCATATTATTAATGTGTGTTATATATCATCCTGTGATGTGGGAAATAAATATTTACATAGTATATGGTGTGAATAATTTGCATATTGGTTTTAACAAAAACGTGTTTAATAAATAATTACTTGGTGTTATTGATTTCTAATATTGTTTTATTCTCAAACATATTAAAAGCAGTCCTATGTATAATTTTATATTGAAATCAATTAGAATAAAGTAAAAATAAGTAATCTTTTTGTGTGTTTGTATTAAATTTCATTAACCTTTCTAATTCAATATAATTATATTAAAACTTATATACTTGTGCATTGTGGACTAATTTTTTGCTTGTTTTCTTAATATTTTCTTCTTGAAAAAAAAAAAATTATGAAAAAATCCTATGTAATTCAATATAATTATAACTCTTTTGGATATATTATAAATTCTTTTTGAGATGATAATATTAAGAAAATTATTAGAAAGATTGAAAAAAAAAAAGAAAGAAAAAAAAAGAAAAATCTACAAAACAATTTAGATTCTCTTGTATTCAACAAAATTTGTTTATATATATATATATATATATATATATATATATACATACACATACACATATAATTTTTTGATACTTGTACATGTTTGTCAGGCTTTGAATGAGTACAATTAAAAAATTTGATCTTAAAAAAAATTTTTTTTCTCAATTATTAAAAAGATTTACTATATATGTGTGTGTATATATATATATATATATATATATATATATATATATATATATATAAAAGATGAACCAAAAGTGATAAGACAAACAGGAATTTTTCTTTTATGTCATTTCTTTTTTTTATTGTTCTCAATGACCTTAGGTCATCATCAGGAGAAAATTTCTTATGAAAGAAATTGTTTTTTTAGCAAGTTTAAAAAAGTTTTCTAAGTGTTTGACACACTACAATAATCCAAGCAGAGAAATGTATTAGAAGTGGTGAGACTATCTGTTCAGTGAAAACATTACTGGTAAGAAATCCAACCGCATCTTAGAGATGTATTTTGCTATATATATATATATATATATATATATAATGTCATTCAATACAGTCCTGTTTCGCTGTTTCATGCTCATCAGAATTACAAAAAAAAGAATCAGGTCCAATTACATTTGAATAAGGTCAAACATTCCCTTTCTTGGAAATCTTACAAAATGATTTTAATGTTTTTTTAAAAATTCTCTGGGCTTATTTATTTTAAAAAAAAATTCAATTTGCTTTGCAAACTCACTTTTCTCAATTCCAAATGGGTGACCCAAGGGGTCACGTTTTGTCTTGTGATATATATATATATATATATATATATGTATGTATTACAAAAAATGTAATAGCCCCATGTCCAAATACTTATAGCAAATGCAAAAAGGAGAAGATAACAGTTGTAAATTAAATTGAAACTTGAGGTGCCAACAAATAGAAGGAAAAAAAAAAACAATTAAAAAAAAAAGAATGAAAAGAAAATAATTTAAATAAAGATAAGGTTTTTTTTGCTCTTACTTGGTTAAGAATTTTGTTTTCTTGACTGTTTGCTGATGTACAAACAATCTCCTCCTTCTGCACTGACAACATCCCCTCAGTGAGTTTGAGTCGTGCTGTGATGACACGGTTTCTGCCATCATGAATCACGACAAGTCCTTGCTTTATCTGAAAATACACAGAGAAACAATGATTCAATCAATACAGTTTAGCAACACAGAGGAAATTACTAAAAGAGATGCAAAGTTATTTTCGTTAGAAACTGAACACCTTCCCCCTCCCTCATCGCTTCTTCCCCACACCCCTCTCTCTTTAAAAAAAAAAAAAAAATTCCTTAAATATTTCCTATGAGTTCATTTTTTTTTTCCCTTTGATTTTTGATTTTATATCCTTAGAATTTGTTCTGATGAAAATGATAATAATAATTTGACCATATGTATTTACCCAACCTCTCCAAATGAGTAGGATGCAACNATAAACTCACTATCACTGCTTTATGATGTTTTATTATTTTCTATTATATGTAAATTTTTCAAACATTCCAATAAAATAAGCACAAATTTTGTTAGATGCTGTATTTTATGGTTTTACGAGAAAAACTGAAGTATCCTGACGCTTAAAAAGTTAATGAGTCCATTTTTTATTCAGAGGTCAAAAATAAGTCCATTATTCAGTTTAAGCTGGCGCAAAACCAAGAAATATGTGACACCCATGAGATCAAACTCACAAACAATTTATCAAATGTTATATAATTGGTCTCTTGTAATTATTATTCAGTTTAGCTTGGTGTGAAACCAGAACGAAATATGTGACACCCAGTGAGAATCAAACTCACAAACATCATCAATGTTATATAGATTAGTTCCCTTCGTATTTATTTATTCAGTTTAGCTTGGTGCGAAACCAGAAATATGTGAACCCCATGGAGAATCAAAACTCAACAAACAATATCAATGTTTATAATTAGTTTATGCTCATAGTTATTTACTCATTTAGTTTGGCACAAAACCAGAAATAAATGTGACACCCAGTGAGAATCAAACTCCACAAACATTATCAAATTTATACTAATTAGTCTCGTTGTAAGTTATTTATTCAGTTTTAGCTTGGTGCGAAACAGAAATATGTGACACCCAGTGAGAATCAAGCTCAATAAAATGATCTGCTAGGCTATGGGATCCAAGGCATTCCAATCTTTTACTCAGCTTAGTTTGGGCCTAAAGCTAAAAGTAACATAGGGCACTCACAGTTTGAAATTGAATAAGAGAATAGAAAAAGTTATTCAACTTTTTTTTTGCTTAGCTCACTATTACACATGCAAAGTCACCCATGTCATTTCCTCAGCTCAACATAGTTGGCACAAGGCCATTCGTGGTGAGCACTCATGCAGGAATGAAACTCCCTAAAATGATCTAGATTATCTCACTGAAAATCAACGCCAATGTAAATCAACCTAATTGTCCTCTATGTATACAATCTTCAGTTCCTCTAATTGAATCATTTGTACCCATCAAAGAATTTATCTTAAGAATAAGATATCATTTACTCATCATCTTCAATTCTGTTTTCAATATTCCAGATTGTAGAATCAGAATCAATCAAAAGAAAAAAAACTGGAATCAATTAGTGGGGGAATTCTCTTGTTCACATTAGTTTCATTTGATACCAAATTCCAAGTCTCTGCAATTTTAGAGAGACATTTACCGGAATGAATTGCTTTTTTCTGTCTTCTGTCTTAATGTGTTTCTTCATCCCACCAAAAATGCTGTTTAACTTACTTCTGTTTTTATAGGCTTTCATTTTTTTAATTTTTTTTTTATAATTGTTTATGTATAACTGTTGAAAAATTGCCCCACAACAAAAAAAACTTCAAGTCACGTAAACTGGCCATAAATTTATCTGCACCATTTTTTTATTGCAAGCCATAAAAAACACTGAACTATATTTTGCTGAGGACTTAAGTTAATAAATGTTATGGAGCAGGTTGAATTTATAGCGCTGTCTTGGTGCCATGCTTGTTTACAAATGTAACACAATGTTTTTTTTTTGTTTTTTTTTTTGGGGGAGGGTCTTGTCAGCATAAAAAATAAATGGAAGAAAAGGTTATAACTTTGGCTTTATGCTTAAACATTTTCAGCTCATTCCTACTTGATACTAGTTTTGAGAATTTACCAAGAATTTTTGTGATTTTTTTTTTATGCTTACAAGCCCTCCCCCAAAAAAAACAAAACAAAGAAAAAACATTGTGTTTACATTTGTTAACACAAGCAATGGCCACCAAGACAGCGCTAATAAATGTCAACCTCTCATAACATTTATTCAACTAAAGCCTCAAACAAAAAATATAGTTCAGTGTTTTTATGGCTGCAATAAAAAAGGTGCCAGATAAATTTTTATGGCCAGTTACGTCTGACTTGAAGTTTTTTTCGGTGTAGGGCAATTTTTTCAAACGTAGTTAATATAACAATTATAAAAAAAAAAATTAAAATGAAGCCTATAAAACAGAATAGCTTAAACCGCATTTTGTGTGGATGAAGAAAACACATTAAGACAGAAGATCAGAAAAAGCAATTTCATTCCGGTAAATGCTCTTCTCCTAAAATTGTCAAGACTTGAATTTGGTATGCAAATGAAACTAATTGTGAACCAAGAGAATTTCCCACTAATTGATTCCAGTTTTTTTCTTTTTTACTGATTGATTCTGATTCTACAATCTGGAATATTGAAAACAGAATTGAAGATGATGAGTAAATGATTCTTATTCTTAAGATAATTCTTTGATTGTACAAATGATTCAATAGAGAACTGAAGATTGGTAACAATAGAGACAATTAGGTTGATTTATCCATGCGTGATTTCAGTGAGATAATCTAGATCATTGTTAGGGAGTTCAATCCTCACTGAGTGCTCTACACTAATGGCTTGTGCCAAACTATGTTGAGCTGAGGAAATGACATGGGTGACTTGCATAAGTGTAATAGTGAGCTAAGCAAAAAAAAAAGTTGAATAACTTTTTCTTATTCATCTTATAGATTCAACTGTGAGTGCCCTATACTTCTAGCCTAGGCCAAACTAAGCTGAGTAAATGATTGGAATGCCTTGGATCCCTAGCCTAGCAGATCATTGTTATTGAGCTTGATTCTCACTGGGTTCACATATTTCTGGTTTCGCACCAAGCTAAACTGAATAAATAACTACAAGAGAACTAATATATAACTTTGATAATTGTTTGGGAGTTTGATTCTCACTGGTTCACATATTTCTGGTTTTGTGCCAACTAAACTGAGTAAATAACTATGAGATAACTAATTATATAACATTTGATAATTGTTTGTGATTTGATTCTCACTGGGTGTCACATATTTCTGGTTTCGCACCAAGCTAAACTGAATAAATAACTACGAGGAACAATTATATAACATTTTGATGATTGTTGTGAGTTTGATTCTCACTGGCTGTCACATATTTCTGGTTTCACACCAAGCTAAACTGAATAATAATTACAAGAGACCTAATTATATAACATTGATAATTGTTTGTGAGTTTGATTCTCACTGTGTCACATATTTCTGGTTTTGCGCCAAGCTAAACTGAATAATTGACTATTTTTTGACCTCGTGAATAAAAAAATGACTCCATTAACTTTTAAGCTACAGGATACCTTCAGTTTTCTCTAAAAACCATAAAAATACAGCATTCTAACAAATTTGTGCTTATTTATGGAATGTTTGAAAAATTTACATATAATAGAAAATAATAAAACATATAAAGCAGTTGATAGTGAGTTTGATTCTCACTGTGTGTCATATACTTCTGTCTTTAACCAAACTAAACTGAATAGATGACTACAAGAGAACTAATTATATAACAGTTGATAGTTTGTGTTTACTTACCTTAAGGATAGCATCTCCAACAAATAGCTGACCTGATCGCGTCAGCTGCTAGACCTTTGACAATCCGGAGATGAGAACAGGCAACTTGTGCTCTGCTCCGCCTTTAACACTAAGTCCAAGGCCTTCATTCAGCTTCTTTTGTTATCGTCACAAGACGAACCTGAAAAATACACAAATAAATCATTACCTTAGATGAAAAGAAAAACAAATAAAATCCTTACTTTAGACAAAAAGAATAAACAAAATTATTACTTTAGACAAAAAGAATAAGCAAATTATTACTTTAGACAAAAAGAATAAGCAAATTATTACTTTAGACAAAAGAAGTAAGCAAATTAATTACTTAGACAAAAAGAATAAGCAAATAAATTATTCTTTAGACGAAAAGAATAAGCAAATAAATTATTACTTTAGACGAAAAGAATAAGCAAAATAAATTATTACTTTAGACAAAAGAATAAGCAAAATAAATTATTACTTTAGACGAAAAGAATAAGCAATTAAATTATTACTTTTAGACGAAAGAATAAGCAAATTATTACTTTAGACAAAAAGAATAAGCAAATAATTATTTCTTTAAGAACAAAAGAATAAGCAAATAAATTATTACTTTAGACAAAAAGAATAAGCAAAATGATTAGCTACTTTCAACAAAATTTAAAAAGAACTCTGGAAAAGAAAAGATAAGCCAAAAAAATCTGATGTTCTGATTTTTGTATATTACAGTAAAAAGTAAAGTCGGTGGAGTGGCTCAGCCAGACAGCAAGGGAGTCTATTCCCTTTTCAGTAGCACTAGACAAGGAGATTGTTTTTGCATCTAATAATATTTTGTAGAATTATGAAGTATATGTGTTTTTTTTTTAAAGCATTGTCATCTGTTAACACAATAACAAACTCTCCTTAGACAATATCTTTCAAAATTAATTTTAAAACCAATTTGTTTTTGTTTTGCTAGTAAGTTTAATTAGTATTTATAATGTTATAATAATAATAATAATAATAATAAAATTGAACTCAGAACCTCATGGCTCTGATGTAGATACTCTACCACTGAGCTAAAACTATAGTAATAAGTAAAGTCGTCAGAGCGCCTAAATGTCGGGTATCAAGCCAATCAGCGAGGGAGTCTATCCCTTTTCACTAGCGCCAGACCAAGGAGATTGTTACTTGCATCTGAGGTGAGCGCCACACCTACCATCAGCTCCTTACTTTACTGCACAGATCCCTGTGCTACTCATATGCTTGAATTGGCGAGGACCAGGATTGAACTAGGAACCTGTGGTTAGCGAACGCTCTACCGACTGACTAACCTGGCCCCTAAACTATAGTAAACACAACAAAAATTGCTGAAGTCAGACTTTAACGCAAATTTTAATAAAGACAATTTATTTCATGGGTTCTTTGTATATATTTCATTATTTGTATATTTTATTTCATTGGTATTTGTTCTTTTGTATATATTCAAGTGACAGTTCAATTTGAGATAAGAAAGAAAAGAGATGTAAAAAGACAGAAAGTAGAGTAACAATGTGAAATAATGTCCTTTTTTAAATATACTAGAAAATATATGCACCCTCGGGTGCAAGTATTTAAGTTTTAATGTAATAAAATATGTATTAAATTAGAAAGGCTAATGAAACTAAATTAAGAATACAGATAAAAAAGATTTGAAACAGAGGGAGTATAATAAAAGATTTGAAACAGAGGGAGTATAATAAAAAAATGGAACAACTGAAACTTACTCTTCCATCACTCTCGTCTTTCATTGTTATTTTTTCTAATTTAAGTATTTAGTTATAAGAGGCAGTAAAGAATAAAATGACAGTTATTTTATCTTGTTAATGGATTTCATTTAAGATTCATTGAAGAGATTTTGCTTATATTCATTAAAATAAAACCAAACAGTTAGAAATCAATAATACTAAGCACATATTTATTAAATTCGATTTTTTAATATTAAATATGCAAATTAGCCTTCCCGTTCACATTGTAAAGCGCTATTTTGTTGTATATATAAATATAATTGCATGTTGTTAGTATGTAGACATAGTTAACAGTATTAATAATGTAAGATAATTTTATTAATAATTGAGGTTTAGATAAAAATAAAATCATGGAGAATGTGATGTCAATAACTAAGAGATTGTGACTTGAGTAGGAATATAGTTTCGGTTACAGACAGAAAAACACACAATCTCCATTATAATAAGATATGCCCTGACCACTTGTTTATTTCATGTTGACTAATAAATTCTAGCAGTAATTATCTCAGCTCCTGCAAGCTATTAAACCTGAGTACATTATTCTTTTTTATAACAATTGAAAACAAGTGTTTTTTCTATAGAAAGAAATGGTATACGTATTGCAGTTAAGAGGGGGGGGGCGGAAGAATGAACTGAAAAGGAAATTAAAAACTGACTTCTCAATCATTTTTGAGACTTCTCGTTTTCTTAATTGTGAGAGCGTTTGCATGGTGTAATGGTTATTGTAAAAGGAAATGACTCAAATGACCAGGTTAAAATCATGAGTGACACTGTTGGCATGAATCCATCTCTTTTTCAACTTCCCTCCCCCGCAGCTATGGGTAAATAGTAGAGAGATTGCTTTTTTTTCAGCTTTGATATGGCAACGAGTCTAGCAAAAGGTAAACTGTGAATTCAAACTAACTGTTCTCCACTAAAAAACTGATCTTGTATCACATTTCTGCTCATGGATAGATACAACAAATTTTGCAATGATTATATATATATTATATATAATAATATATATATATATATATATATATTATATATATATGTGTGGTTGTGTGTGTGGAGAAATTTTATAGTTGATGATCAAACATTTCGGCTTGCAATGGAAACCTTCTTCAGGACTATTGAAAATGAGAAGAAAACAAGGATATATGTGGATAAAAGATGATGGATATTTTGTAATGCGTTGAATTAGAAAAATGGATGGAAAATTTTTTTGTCTCTCTCTCTCTATATATATATACACATACATACAGACATGCTGATAGGTATGTGTCCTGTGTCCCTGATGCACAAAAATCTAAAAGGACACAGTAAAATTGTATCCATGCATCCAAGTTTTTTTCTTTTTTCTTCCCTCACCATTTCACGTTAGCCGTAAATACATTTTCTTAGAAATGAATTACACAGAATAGGTTACAAGGTAGCGGTTAGATGGCTTTACTTGTTTCCCAGATCAATAAATAAAAGCCTACAATTTATTAAGAACTTTTAGTTGGGACCCATCAAATATCAAACCATTTGTGCATCCCAGGATGCACTAAATCAAAAAGCTATCAGTATCACTGTATATATATATATATATATATATATATCTATATATATATATATATATAAAAATATAAGATTTATCAGTTTACAACCTCGCAGCTTAAGGGCAAGTGTATGATAGTGTTAATTAGTAGTAAAGATGGTGGAGTGGCTTATTTCCAGTATCAGTTGTACAGCGAGGAGTCTATTCCCTTTTAACTAGTACTAGACCAGGGAGAGAGATTTTGCTTTTGGGATGGAGCACTGCAGCTACTGTCAGCTTCCACTTTACCACACAGATACAAGCTGTTTTTACTCGTGCATTGAGTAGGAAATGCCAGAATTAAATATGGAACCTTTTGGTTCCTAGTTGATACTCTACCGACTGAGCTAAACTGGCCCTATATTAAGTAATGTAATTAGATAATATTGTAATTAAAATCTGAAAAGAAAATTATATCAACATTGAAAGAAGAAAAGTAATGAAAAAGATACTAATTGCTTTATAAAATAATGATAGCTTTTATTTAAAGATATTATTTTATTTTACTTTTTTTTCAATTCTTTTCGAATTTTTTTTTTCCAGCTTAAATGACAGGAGAAAATGTTATAAAATAATGACGTAGTGAACCAAATTATCTTAGATGATGCTTGTTTTAAATATTTAACAAAAAAAAAAAAAAATGAAGTCTATTCACTTACTTACTTTAAATAATTATAATTATAGGGAGAAAAAAGATGAATTTGTGGGATTAAAATAAAACAAAATAAAAATTGATAAAAAAAACCTTAAAAAACCCAAAAAAACTCCCATGGGCCTTCACTGGAAGAATCCTCCGCCAGGTCCGACATAAATAACTGTCCCCCGACACCCAAAATAATCTCTCGGCCATTTGAGTCAGGCCTTAACTGGGTCTAGTCGCTCTTACTAGCCAGGGGTATATCCCCTTGTCACAGGCAACTATGACCTGATCAATAAAGCCTAAGTCACAAACTACCTCCTGCCTTTGTCTCTTTCCTTTCGTTTCTTAAATTCTTTCCTTTTCAGCACGACTACCAAATGAGATTGGGGTTAAAGCATTAAAAAGCCTAAGAACATGCAACCAAAATATAAAGCTACCTTTAACCTGTAAAATACCCAAAACCACTTATACCCCTAAACTCTACCGCTGTGTGTGTGTATATATATATATATATTATGGATAGTATACATTCTACATCTTAGATACACAACACCACCAAGAAAATAGTTATGAAATGTACACACCATATTAGTATCTCTGTCTCTCTCACTATATATATATATATATATATATATAATATTATATATTTAATAAATCCGACAGTATGTGGAAAAGGGAAAAATAGGTAATGTAAGGATGATTTATTGATATTTGAAAAATATATAGTTGATGTTTAACATGACTAATCTGCATCACGCTTGTCCGGCCACTTTAAATTTCTCTATCCACTCATACACACTTTGCCACAGTAGTGCACTGTCCCTGTATTGAGCTAAAAGTTTGGATGAATTCAGTCCCTGACCACTCCTTCTGACCAGCAAATGAATGCGTAACTTCCTGATGCTAGTGGAACAGCCATTTTTATACAGTAAAAACAGGCAAGCAAAATGGTGTGATCAGGCTCAAATATTCAATTATGTGACCACAACAGTGCCAACTATAAACACCCATGCACAGAACATGTTGACGATAATAAATATGTGTTATGGCAAAAGTGTAGATAATTTTTGACTCTCTCATACATATCATTTGCCAATGTCAAACATTGACAATATATTTTTTCCAATATCAATAATTTTCCTCGTAATCAAAATTCTATTATAACAATTAATTCTGACCTTCTGTCAATGCTAAAAAAGATATATATATATATATATATATATATATATATCGGTTGAGCACCTACTAGGAATCACAAGGTTTCAGATTTTGAAAATGGGTTCTGATCTGTGACTGTGTAGTAAAGTGGGGAGCTAATGGTAGGTATGGGTCTCCACCTCAGCAAAAAACAACAATCTCCCTGGTATATTGCTAGTGAAAAGGCATAGACTCCCTCACTGTCCAGCTGATACGGACAACAGGCTACTCCATCAACTTTACTTTTTACCAACCCCTCCGTATGAGCAGGATTCTTAAGCAGAGTTTAACAGGTTTCAATTTCAGATTTTTCCTTCTCCTAGACTGGTTACCTAGCCATGGTTAAAGAGCCTAGCCTGTCCTACTATTTACCCGGAGATGGAGGGAAAGTAGTTGGATGCATACTTTTCCCAAGGGTATCAGCGCTATGTGAAATGCAAAGAGCCTTGTTCCGTATTTGAATTCAGGATGACGAGTCCATTTCCTATGACTCTAACCATTACACACGCACCTCCAAAAGTTGCAATATAGGACTGAGAATTGAGAAAACTAAACTTAAAAAAACAAGTTATTAGAACAAAAACTTTTTTTCCTCCTTTATTTGTGACCATGCCACAAAAAATTATCTGAAAAATTGCTTCTCTCTGTAAAATTGAATATTCAGACAAATCTTGAAGAGATGTCAAAATAAACATTCTAATAAACCTTAGTTAATTTGGAAAGATTAGATTAGGTTAAACTATTCTGGTTGGCAGGCAAAAAAACTAATTGATCTGCCAAACTATTACATATCCTGATGTTTGAAATCAAGAAAAGCCAAGAGACGATCATAGAGATTGAACTCTTATTCTTTTTGTTTATGATCATTGAATCTCAAATTATGTGAATCAGACATAAAAATGCATTCACAAAAATACATCTACAAAAATCACCTGTAAAGGAAACTTGAGTACCAACTTTTATCTCACGCAAAAAGTTTTTGGTATTAAAAGCCAAGGAGACGATCATAGAGATTGAACTCTTATTCTTTTTTTTGAATCTCAAATTATGTGAATCAGACATAAAAATGCATTCACAAAAATATACATCTACAAAAATACACTTCTACAAAGGAAACTTGAGTACAACTTTTATCTCACGCAAAAAGTTTTTGGTATTAAAAAGCCAAGAGACGATCATAGAGATTGAAACTCTTATTCTTTTGTTTATGATCATTGAATCTCAAATTATCTCACACTCAGTTGTTGGTATTAAATAGCTCACAGGGTTATTATACCATTAAGCAAACTAAACCAAATGAAGTTAATGAAAATTATTTATACCAAATATGAAGATATAAGAACTTGAAACATAGAAACTTTTTATAAAAATGACATGTTTTGTGTATTAAATGACCCAAAAAGAGTGATATACATACAAACCAAATTATGAGATTACAGTCAAGTCACACTGAAAGCACTGGTTCCAGCTAGATCACCAAAGTTAAGCAGCAATGAGCCTGTTTAATACTTAATTAGGTGATCACTTAAGCAAAAGCAGGTACTGTAAGTAACCAGAGTCCTTGGATTATCAAAAATAACTTAATTCAACATTAAATGACCCGAAAGAGGTTGATATGCTGTAAAAGTAACAACAACATCAAATCATGAATTTTAAAAAAAAATGGAGTTGGTTAAATGTGTAAGAAGATGAGGTGGTTGAATGTGTATATTTACTCAACCCCCTAACCACGAGCAAGGATGTGACACAAGGTCAATTTTTAAACAGAGTCCAGCTGGATTGAATTCAGAAGTTTTCCTTCTCAAGATTAATTGCCTAACCAAGGGAGAAAATAGACTATTTACACACAGCTTAGAGGAGAATAGTTGGATTCACACCTTTCCCAAATGTAGTAGCGCAATGTGAAATGTAAACAACCTCATCCAAGATTTAACTTGGGCCACTGGGTCCATTTTCCTAGAGTGGTAACCATTACACTATGTTGAATGTGTAGATGACCATGATGAAATAGGAGGTTGAAAAATAGGGAAGCAATTCCATAACTTTTTCCTATTTCTGTTACAATTATAGTTTGTTCTTTAAAAGTATGTGTTTTGGTTTGTTTAGTACTACCTTTTGGACTTGCATATACATTCAGCATTAAGACACAACAAAACAGCTAGGACTTTTGTGACACTGATCAAAAAAGACTAGTGCTATTTAGACCTTTCCCATGTGTATATACATGGGACTCCTCTTTAAACTAATCAATGTATCACATGCTACATCATCATCATCATCATCGGGTCACGCTGACAGCACAAATTCTCATGACTTATCTCTCGGCAACCATTCCTATTAGTCATTGCCCTTGGCAGGTTTTCCACAGAGCATCGAGTATCCACACTATATTCGATTGATGTAGGTTTTGCTGGTTGGCTACACTGGTGTGTTCATGTGTAGGTATCCATAGGAGAATATCACTTATGAGTTTGTTCTTGCTTGTCCAGCATGTCCTTGTCATCACACTCACACAAACTATCCAAGTCTTGTATATTGATAATCACTGTCGATTTTTGGGTGGTTAGTGTAGATTTTGAATTCAAAGTCGTTGAAATTCAAAATCTGTTGGCATAAAATTACGCTTTGGCTAACCTTCTTTCAGGTTACACAGAATGTGGAAAGAATGCTCAGAGCTTAGTTAGGCTGGAGACTTTGTGATGTAAAGATGTACCGCTTCAACTCCACACATGCGGTTGAAGATCCTAGGTTGAAAAAGTGTTGGTTCTGAATAAAAAAATGTGATCACAAAATATCTGCCTTGGTTGTCTTCACTATGAACTATGGGGATTAAGTGGTTTTTAATTATGTGTATTCTTAAAAAAACAACAAAAAACTCCAAATTACTATATATTTAATTAACCATTGAATATTAATCATTGAACCCAACAGTAGACACATTAGTCTCAGTTGTTTGTGTTAGTATTGCAATGTATAATTTCAATTAAACTTGGTTTAAAAAATATTTTTCAATGTTAAATGTATAGTAATTTGTTTTTTTTATTTTATAAGCAATACATAAATAAAAAACAACCTTAATTCCCAAACCCCTAAACCATAACCCAATTCGTAAAAAGTTCATTCATGTCTCACTGTGTGTCATATACTTCTGTCTTTAACCAAACTAAACTGAATAGATGACTACAAGAGAACTAATTATATAACAGTTGATAGTTTGTGTTACTTACCTTAAGGATAGCATCTCCAACAAATAGCTGACCTGATCGGTCAGCTGCTAGACCTTTGACAATCCGGGAGATGAGAAACAGGCAACTTGTGCTCTGCTCCGCCTTTAACACTAAGTCCAAGGCCTTCATCAGCTTCTTTTGTTATCGTCACAAGACGAACCTGAAAAATACACAAATAAATCATTACCTTAGATGAAAAGAATAAACAAATAAATCCTTACTTTAGACAAAAAGAATAACAAATTATTACTTTAGACAAAAAGAATAAGCAAATTTATTACTTTAGACAAAAAGAATAAGCAAATTATTACTTTAGACAAAAAGATAAGCAATAAATTATTACTTTTAGACGAAAGAATACAAATAAAATATACTTTAGACGAAAAAGAATAAGCAAATAAATTATTACTTTAGACAAAAAGAATAAGCAAATAAATTATTACTTTAGACGAAAAGAATAAGCAATTAAATTATTACTTTAGACGAAAAGAATAAGCAAAATTATTACTTTAGACAAAAAGAATAAGCAAATAAATTATTTCTTTAGACAAAAAGAATAAGCAAAAAAATTATTACTTTAGACAAAAGAATAAGCAAATGAATTAGTACTTTCAACAAAAATTTAAAAAGAAACTCTGAAAAGAAAAGATAAGCCAAAAAAATCTGATGTTCTGATTTTGTATATTACAGTAAAAAAGTAAAGTCGGTGGAGTGGCCTCAGCCAGACAGCAAGGGAGTCTATTCCCTTTTCAGTAGCACTAGACCAGGAGATTGTTTTTGCATTCTAATAATATTTTTGTAGAATTATGAGTATATGTTGTTTTTTTTTTTAAAGCATTGTCATCTGTTGTAACACAATAAACAAACTCTCCCTTAGACAATATCTTTCAAAAATTAATTTTAAAACCAATTTGTTTTGTTTTGCTAGTAAGTTTAATTAGTATTATAATGTTATAATAATAATAATAATAATAATAAAATTGAACTCAGAACCTCATGGCTCTGATGTAGATACTCTACCAACTGAGCTAAACTATAGTAAGTAAGTAAAGTCGTCAGAGCGGGCCTAATGTCGGTATCAGCCAATCAGCGAGGGAGTCTATCCCTTTTCACTAGCGCCAGACCAAGGAGATTGTTACTTGCATCTTGAGGTGAAGCGCCACACCTACCATCAGCTCCTTACTTTACTGCACAGATCCCTGTGCTACTCATATGCTGAATTGGCGAGGACCAGGATTGAACTAGGAACCTTGTGGTTTCTAGCCGAACGCTCTACCGACTGAGCTAACCTGGCCCCTAAACTATAGTAACACAACAAAAATTGCTGAAGTCAGACTTTAAGCAAATTTTAATAATAGACAATTTATTTCATGGGTTCTTTGGATATATATTTCATTTATTTGTTATATATTTATTTCATTGGTATTTGTTCTTTTGTATATATTCAAGTGACAGTTCAATTTGAGATAAGAAAGAAAAGAGATGTAAAAAGACAGAAAGTAGAGTAACAATGTGAAATAATGTCCTTTTTTAAATATACTAGAAAATATATGCACCCTCCGGGTGCAAGTATTTAAGTTTTAATGTAATAAATATTGTATTAAATTAGAAAGGCTAATGAAACTAAAATAAGAATACAGATAAAAAGATTTGAAACAGAGGAGTATAATAAAAGATTTGAAACAGAGGAGTATAATAAAAAAATGGAACAACTGAAACTTACTCTTCCATCACTCTCGTCTTTCATTGTTATTTTTTCTAATTTAAGTATTTAGTTATAAGAGGCAGTAAAGAATAAAATGACAGTTATTTTATCTTGTTAATGGATTTCATTTAAGATTCATTGAAGAGATTTTTGCTTATATTCATTAAAATAAAACCAAACAGTTAGAAATCAATAATACTAAGCACATATTTATTAAATTCGATTTTTTAATATTAATATGCAAATTAGCCTTCCCGTTCACATTGTAAAGCGCTATTTTGTTGTATATATAAATATAATTGCATGTTGTTAGTATGTAGACATAGTTAACAGTATTAATAATGTAAGATAATTTTATTAATAATTGAGGTTTAGATAAAAATAAAATCATGGAGAATGTGATGTCAATAACTAAGAGAATTGTGACTTGAGTAGGAATATAGTTTCGGTTACAGACAGAAAAACACACAATCTCCATTATAATAAGATATGCCCTGACCACTTGTTTATTTTCATGTTGACTAATAAATTCTAGCAGTAATTATCTCAGCTCCTGCAAGCTATTAAACCTGAGTACATTATTCTTTTATATACAATGAAAACAAGTGTTTTTTCTATAGAAAGAAATGGTATACGTATTGCAGTTAAGAGGGGGGGGGGCGGAAGAATGAACTGAAAAAGGAAATTAAAAACTGACTTCTCAATCATTTTGAGACTTCTCGTTTCTTAATTGTGGAGGCGTTTGCATGGTGTAATGGTTATTGTAAAAGGAAATGGACTCAATGAACCAGGTTAAAATCATGAGTGACACTGTTGGCATGAATCCATCTCTTTTTCAACTTCCCTCACCCCGCAGCTATGGGTAAATAGTAGAGTAGATTGCTTTTTTTTTCAGCTTTGATATGGCAACGAGTCTAGCAAAAGGTAAACTGTGAATTCAAACTAACTGTTCTCCACTAAAAACTGATCTTGTATCACATTCTGCTCATGGATAGATACAAACAATGATTAATATTATAATATATATATATATATATATATAATATATATATATATATATATATATGTGTGTGTGTGTGTGTTGGAGAAATTTTATAGTTGATGATCAAACATTTCGGCTTGCAATGGAAACCTTCTTCAGGACTATGAAAATGAGAGAAAACAAGGATATATGTGGATAAAAGATGATGGATATTTTGTATGCGTTGAATTAGAAAAATGGATGGAAAAATTTTTTGTCTCTCTCTCTCTATATATATATACACATACATACAGACATGCTGATAGGTATGTGTCCTGTGTCCCTGATGCACAAAAATCTAAAAGGGACACAGTAAAATTGTATCCATGCATCCAAGTTTTTTCTTTTTTCTTCCCTCACCATTTCACGTTAGCCGTAAATACATTTTCTTAGAAATGAATTACACAGGATAGGTTACAAGGTAGGGGTTAGATGGCTTTACTTGTTTCCCCAGATCATAAATAAAAAGCCTACAATTTATTAAGAAACTTTAGTTGGGACCCATCAAATATCAAACCAAATTTGTGCATCCCAGGATGCACTAAATCAAAAAAGCTATCAGTATCACTGTATATATATATATATATATTATATATATATATATATATATATTATATTAAAAATATAAGATTTATCAGTTTACAACCTCGCAGCTTAAGGGCAAGTGTATGATAGGTTAATTAGTAGTAAAGATGGTGGAGTGGCTTATTGTCAGTATCAGTTGTACAGCGAGGGAGTCTATTCCCTTTTAACTAGTACTAGACCAGGGAGAGAGATTTTGCTTTTGGGATGGAGCACTGCAGCTACTGTCAGCTTCCCACTTTACCACACAGATACAAGCTGTTTTACTCGTGCATTGAGTAGGCAAATGCCAGAATTAATATGGAACCTTTTGGTTCCTAGGTTGATACTCTACCGACTGAGCTAAACTGGCCCTTATATTAAGTAATGTAATTAGATAATATTGTAATTAAAATCTGAAAAGAAAATTATATCAACATTGAAAGAAGAAAAGTAATGAAAAGTTACTAATTGCTTTATAAAATAATGATAGCTTTATTTTAAAGATATTATTTTATTTTACTTTTTTTTTCAATTCTTTTCGAATTTTTTTTTCCAGCTTAAATGACAGGAGAAAATGTTATAAAATAATGACGTAGTGAACCAAATTATCTTAGATTGATGCTTGTTTTAAATATTTAACAAAAAAAAAAAAAATGAAGTCTAATTCACTTACTTACTTTTAAATAATTATAATTATAGGGAGAAAAAAGATGAATTTGTGGGGATTAAAATAAAACAAAAATAAAATTTGATAAAAAAAACCTTAAAAAACCCAAAAAAACTCCCATGGGGCCTTCACTGGAAGAATCCTCCGCACAGGTCCGACATAAAATAACTGTCCCCCGACACCCAAAATAATCTCTCGGCCATTTTGAGTCAGGCCTTAACTGGGTCTAGTCGCTCTTACTAGCCAGGGGTATATCCCCTTGTCACAGGCAACTATGACCTGATCAATAAAGCCTAAGTCACAAAACTACCTCCTGCCTTTGTCTCTTTCCTTTCGTTTCTTAAATTCTTTCCTTTTCAGCACGACTACCAAATGAGATGGGGTTAAAGCATAAAAAGCCTAAGAACATGCAACCAAGAATATAAAGCTACCTTTAAACCTGTAAAATACCCAAAACCACTTATACCCCATAAACTCTACCGCTGTGTGTGTGTATATATATATATATATATATGGATAGTATACATTCTACATCTTAGATACACAACACCACCAAGAAAATAGTTTATGAAATGTACACACCATATTTAGTATCTCTGTCTCTCTCACTATATATATATATATATATATATATATATATATATAATAAATCCGACAGTATGTGGAAAAGGGAAAAATAGGTAATGTAAGGATGATTTATTGATATTTGAAAAATATATAGTTGATGTTTAACATGACTAATCTGCATCACGCTTGTCCGGCCACTTTTAAATTTCTCTATCCACTCATACACACTTCTGCACAGTAGTGCACTGTCCCTGTATTGAGCTAAAAGTTTTGGATGAATTTCAGTCCCTGACACTCCTTCTGACCAGCAAAATCGGGTAACTTCCTTGATGCTAGTGGAACAGCCATTTTTATACAGTAAAAACAGCAAGCAAAATGGTGTGATCAGGCTCAAAATTCAATTATGTGACCACAACAGTGCCAACTATAAACACCCATGCACAGAACATGTGACGATAATAAATATGTGTTATGGCAAAAGTGTAGATAATTTTTGACTCTCTCATACATATCATTTGCAATGTCAAACATTGACAATATATTTTTCCAATATCAATAATTTTCCTCGTAATCAAAATTCTATGATAACAATTAATTCTGACCTTCTGTCAATGCTAAAAAAGCATATATATATATATATATATATATATATATATCGGTTGAGCACCTACCTAGGAATCACAAGGTTTCAGATTTGAAAATGGGTTCTGATCTGTGACTGTGTAGTAAAGTGGGGAGCTAATGGTAGGTATGGTGCTCCACCTCAGCAAAAAACAACAATCTCCCTGGTATATTGCTAGTGAAAAGGCATTAGACTCCCTCACTGTCCAGCTGATACGGACAACAGGCTACTCCATCAACTTTACTTTTTTACCAACCCCTCCGTATGAGCAGGATTCTTAAGCAGAGTTTAACAGGTTTCAATTCAGATTTTTCCTTCTCCTAGACTGGTTACCTAGCCATGGTTAAAGAGCCTAGCCTGTCCTACTATTTACCCGGAGATGGAGGGAAAGTAGTTGGATGCATACTTTTCCCAAGGGTATCAGCGCTATGTGAAATGCAAAGAGCCTTGTTCCGTATTTGAATTCAGGATGACGAGTCCATTTCCTATGACTCTAACCATTACACCACGCACCTCCAAAAGTTGCAATATAGTGACTGAGAATTGAGAAACTAAACTTAAAAAAACAAGTTAATAGAACAAAACTTTTTTTCCTCCTTTATTTGTGACCATGCCACAAAAATTATCTGAAAATATTGCTTCTCTCTGTAAATTGAATATTCAGACAAAATCTTGAAGAGATGTCAAAATAAACATTCTAATAAACCTTTAGTTAATTTGGAAAAGATTAGATTAGGTTAAACTATTCTGGTTGGCAGGCAAAAAAACTAATGATCTGCCAAACTATTACATATCCTGATGTTTGAAATCAAGAAAAGCCAAGAGACGATCATAGAGATTGAACTCTTATTCTTTTGTTTATGATCATTGAATCTCAAATTATGTGAATCAGACATAAAAATGCATTCACAAAAAATACATCTACAAAAATACACCTGTAAAGGAAACTTGAGTACCAACTTTTATCTCACGCAAAAAGTTTTTGGTATTAAAAGCCAAGAGACGATCATAGAGATTGAACTCTTATTCTTTTTGTTTATTGAATCTCAAATTATGTGAATCAGACATAAAAATGCATTCACAAAAAATACATCTACAAAAATACACCTAAAGGAAACTTGAGTACCAACTTTTATCTCACGCAAAAAGTTTTTGGTATTAAAAGCCAAGAGACGATCATAGAGATTGAACTCTTATTCTTTTGTTTATGATCATTGAATCTCAAATTATCTCACACTCAGTTGTTGGTATTAAATAGCTCACAGGGTTATTATACCATTAAGCAAACTAAACCAAATGAAGTTAATGAAAATTATTTATACCAATATGAAGATATTAAGAACTTGAAACATAGAAACTTTTTATAAAAATGACATGTTTTGGTATTAAATGACCCAAAAAGAGTTGATATACATACAAACCAAATTATGAGATTACAGTCAAGTCACACTGAAAGCACTGGTTCCAGCTAGATCACCAAAGTTAAGCAGCAATGAGCCTGTTTAATACTTAATTAGGTGATCACTTAAGCAAAAGCAGGTACTGTAAGTAACCAGAGTCCTTGGATTATCAAAAATAACTTAATTCAACATTAAATGACCCGAAAGAGGGTTGATATGCTGTAAAAAGTAACAACCAACATCAAATCATGAGATTTTAAAAAAAAATGGAGTTGGTTAAATGTGTAGAAGATGAGGTGGTTGAATGTGTATATATTTACTCAACCCCCTAACCACGAGCAGGATGTGACACAAGGTCAATTTTTAAACAGAGTCCAGCTGGATTGAATTCAGAGTTTTCCTTCTCCAAGATTAATTGCCTAACCAAGGGAGAAAATAGACTATTTACACACAGCTTAGAGGAGAATAGTTGGATTCACACCTTTCCCAAATGTAGTAGCGCAATGTGAAATGTAAACAACCTCATCCAAGATTTAAACTTGGGCCACTGGGTCCATTTTCCTAGAGTGGTAACCATTACACTATGTTGAATGTGTAGATGACCATGATGAATAGGAGGTTGAAAATAGGGAAGCAATTCCATAACTTTTTCTATTTCTGTTACAATTATAGTTTGTTCTTTAAAAGTATGTGTTTTGGTTTGTTTAGTACTACCTTTTGGACTTGCATATACATTCAGCATTAAAGACACAACAAAACAAGCTAGGACTTTGTGACACTGATCAAAAAGACTAGTGCTATTTTAGACCTTTCCCATGTGTATATACATGGGACTCCTCTTTAAACTAATCAATGTATCACATGCTACATCATCATCATCATCATCGGGTCACGCTGACAGCACAAATTCTCATGACTATCTCTCGGCAACCATTCCTATTAGTCATTGCCCTTGGCAGGTTTTCCACAGAGCATCGAGTATCCACACTAATTCGATTGATGTAGGTTTTTGCTGGTTGGCCTACACTGGTGTGTTCATGTGTAGGTATCCATAGGAGAATATCACTTATGAGTTTGTTCTTGCTTGTCCAGCATGTCTTGTCATCACACAAACTATCCAAGTCTTGTATATTGATAATCACTGTCGATTTTTGGGTGGTTAGTGTAGATTTTGAATTCAAAGTCGTTGAAATTCAAAATCTGTTAGCATAAAATTACCTTTGGCTAACCTTCTTTCAGGTTACACAGAATGTGGGAAAGAATGCTCAGAGCTTAGTTAGGCTGGAGACTTTGTGATGTAAAGATGTACCGGCTTCAACTCCACACATGCAGTTGAAGGATCCTAGGTTGAAAAGTGTTGGTTCTGAATAAAAAAATGTGATCACGAAATATCTGCCTTGGTTGTCTCAGTATGAACTATGGGGATTAAGGTGGTTTTTAATTACGTATTGCTTAAAAAAAACAACAAAAAACTCCAAATTACTATATATTTAATTAACCATTGAAATTAATCATTGAACCCAACAGTAGACACATTAGTCTCAGTTGTTTGTGTTAGTATTGCAATGTATAATTTCAATTAAACTTGGTTTAAAAAAATATTTTTCAATGTTAAATGTATAGTAATTTGTTTTTTTTTATTTTAAAGCAATACATAATAAAAAACAACCTTAATTCCCAAACCCCTAAACCATAACCCAATTCGTAAAAAGTTCATTCATAGACTGTAGTTAAACTGTCATGGGGGACCACCAAAAAACTTTCCGTTTTAATTTTCCAACCAATTTGCAAGTTTAGCCAGCTTATTTTAGTTTAGAGTTTTTTTAAAAATGTATTTATGAATCTTTCTTTTTTTAAATGTAGTCATGAATCTTTCTTAACTGTACGAGTCAAGTGGGAACCACAATTGCTAATGAGTTACAGTCCTATATACACCGACACCATGCAGTGGGGTTGGCAAGATATTAATAAAGCTACTTTGATCAATGAAAGGGAAAACAAACATTAAAGCGAACGTGAATATTTTTAATATAAACTTAAATGATAATAAATTAGTTTTGGCAGCAGGTCAGAAGAGGGTGGTTGTAGATGGAGAAGAAGCAGGGCATGATTGGGTAACTACAAACACTATGTGATATACGTGTGGATATTACACAAAAGGAAGAAATGAAGGAACAGCAGTGTGAAAATGCAAATAAAGATGTTTTGATGACTATAGCCAATTAGAAAAAGTTAAAGGGCAGAAATAAAAAAAAAAGAAAAAAAAAGAAAGGATAAATAATTAGAAAAAAAAAGAAAGATTAATTTAGCCTTAATTATTAACTTTATATATATATATAAATTTTGATATGCTACTTTAGTGTTTCTGTTGTAGTGGACATTAATAATGTGTACAAAGAATGCTCTCACTCTCCATATATATATATATATATATATATATATATATATATATATATATGGAAAAAAAACCAAACATTCATGATATACAATCATAAGACATAACAATATATACATAATTTCCATTACAAATTTGGATATAAATTTCATACAGTAAATGTAACAACTATTATGGGACAGAGTTACTAATTTATAAGACAGAGGTATTTATATCTTTTGCTTTTAAATATATTTTGTATTTAAAATAATAATAGATAGAGTACATATGTACATGGATAAACTCCTGGCTGAAACACGTCAATAAAATAAAATGAAAATAAAATCTATTTTTTCCATTCAGCATTTTCTTTCCTTTATTTTTCCTTTCAACATACCATCGGATTCGCTTCCATTTTCAACTTACACATATATATATATATATATATATATATATATATATATACATACATTACATATTTGGTAAAGAAAAAGGCTTAAATATCAGTCATATTAGCAGTTATAGATCTATTTCAACTTAGACCAGACCAATTTTGTCAATGATAACTCGCTGGTTTGCCATTGCACTGTCCCCATATTGTACTAAAAGTTTCCAATGAATTTCAGCCTCTGATACTACTTCCGACCAGAGAAATCAGGTCACTTCCTTGGTGCATAGTGCTAGTAGAGTGGCTGTGTTTTATACTATAAAGACAGCAAGCAAAATGGGGGGATCAGGCTCAAAATTTGATCACAAGACCACAACAGTGCCAACTATAAGCATGCCTAAGCAGAATACAGAGTTACAATAATAAATAATAAGATATGTTATGGAGAAAGTGCAAGTAAGTTTTGACTTTCTCTCATATTTCTCAGTTGGGAAAAACAATATATCCTCCTTCTCATCAAATCTACAATATGACTGCACAAATAGCAATATGATTTAGAACACTTACAGTGAAATAGTGCTTAGTAGGTTTATCTGGAAGACTAATTTGATTTATTAGTGCTTAGTAAATTTAATTTACTATTTAATGAGTCTGATCTTCATTTGACATATCGCACCTTCCACATAAATGTGGCTTTAAGCAAAGCTTAAGAACATTTTGTCGTAGAATAGTGATTAATAAGCTCAGATTATTACTATCATAGTTTGTTTGGTCATCAATGGGCGCCTAAAATATATGGCCTTCTACCATACTAGGTGGGAGAAAGGCAAAGTGGCTAGTAGCCTGCAACATCGTAGCGAGTTTGAACTCCAGTCACTTTCGAACTAATACTCTTGGGAAAGGTATAAACCACCAACCTCCCAGCTATAGGTTAAATAGTACCACTAATGTTCTTCTACAAGAATGGCTTTTGCATTAGATAACCCACAAAATTTGATATACCATTCAGGTATTTCTTGTAGGACTCAGGAATATTCTCAGACTCGGGAACCTTCTTGTCGTAATTGGGAGCCATCACGGAACTTTGAACCTAACCCTTTATTCAGTCCCCAGGAGTATCCTGTTCTCATTCCGCTAACAATAGCTGGGGTACAGGTGGTAGCTGTGTTAATTATTATTCATAATGATCATAATAAATTCAGAGAAGTAGTATGATTGGTTTGGTTTGTTTTACGGCATATCAACCTCGGCGGGGCATTTAACGCCGACAAAGTTTTGAAATAAATTCGTTCTTAATGGATACTCAATTTTTTTAATAAACACTTTTTCTATTTTAACCTCCCTAGGACCCTAACAAGTACTACCACTCCGGGTCAGAGTGGACCAGGGAGCAATGGCAATGAAGGGGTGCTCCACATTCTCCAGACCTCCAGAACTGGAACCTCACCATCAGATAGAGTTTAACGTCTTTCCTAGGATAATAAGACCCTCAGCCACCGCCTTCTAGCACATAATATAAAAAGGGCTGGGGCTTGCTATAAGAACAATAAGGTCAGGCCAACTTGGTATGTCAACCTGTCTAGGATTATTTTATACCCAGAGGTTAGAGAATCATTTATTGTACTTTTGTATTTATATTTTTTTGTGTCATTGTTTCCACAAGAACTGGGGCCTCACCATCAGATGAAGTTTGGTGTCATACCCAGGACATTCCTTTTTGGGGTGGTCTTACCCCTCAGCTGGGGATACAATCAGCATATTCTAGGCCCTGTTAACAGAGCCTTTTCACTTGTGTTATATTCCTGACTAGAAGGATTTCTTTAATCATCACAATCAATTGAATTCAATGAATCAAACTCATTACAGCATCTCATTCTCATATAAACTGAGATGAGCTAATAGCTAACATTATATATATAAATATATATATGCACATACACATATTTTATATATATATATATATATATATACTTTCAAAGAAAATTTTTTAACAAACTGTCATTTGACTATTATAAATTTATTTTGACCAGAACTCAATATAAGCCTAGTCACATCAGATAGCCTATTACATAAAGTCTATATATAAGGGACTCTCCTGTCACTTTTCGCCGTATGAGAGTTCATACACACAATGAACTCCCACACAGGGATTTGGTGAAGGCTTGTGTTGGACCATCCACACTTTTTGGCACAGTTGATAGGAAAGTATTGGTGCATCAAGGGTTGCCACAAACCCAATCAACGACCGATCTCAGGAATTTGGAATTCAGAGATCCCTCTCCTAGACTGGTTACCTACCCAAGGCTGAAGAGCCCAGTCCACCCTACTATTTAACCCATAGCTGGAGGGAGAATATATGGATTCATACCTTTCCCAAGGGTATTACCGCTATGTGAAATGCCAACAGCTTCGTCTAGGAATTGAAACTGAATCGATGAGTCCATTTTCCACGACTCTAACCACTAGCCCATGCGCCTCCATATATATATATATATATATATATATATATATATATATATATATATGTTGTCATGTATCAGCCTGCCCTGAACAAATGCTTTGTGGATCCCACTATCTTTGTATATGGTGAACACCTCAAAGTTGTCCATCACTTTGTCTATCACATTATCACAGACAACTCTTTAGATAGAGAAATTTCCCTTAGGTTGCAGAAAGCAACAAGATCCTTTGGTTTGAGAAGAGAGTTTGGAGCCAATGTGGCATTAAGATCTCCACCAAGCTGGGTGTATACAGAGTCTGTGTGCTCACTACCCTTTTGTATGCCTGTGAGACCTGGGTTGTTTACAAACAACATCTCACACATGCACTTACACATATGTATGCACATACAGATGTACACCAGATAAATATATTTATATATAGATATCCATATGCACATACACATCTATGCACATATATAAATATGTACATACATATACACACACACACACACCACAAAATTTATACAAACACATACATGACAAAAATAATATTTTATATAGGTAGGATAGAAAACATGAGAGAAAAAGGTATGTGATCATACTTGAATTTCTCACAATCCAAATTAATCAAATTCTTTTAAAAGATAAGATAATTATTGATATTTCAGTGAGCAATATGTGTGTGTGTGTGTCTGTGTGTATGTGTGTATAACAATTGATTCTTTTAATCTAGACACAGCAATGAATCGTCTTCAATAAGAAAAATATATTTATTGATACTTTGCAAATTTATAATTTCAAATTTATAATTATTTTGAATAGCTAAGATAAGGACATTACTGATATGGTTTATATAACAGGAAAGAAAATTAGTTATATATATATATATATATACTGCGATGGGATACACAGCAAATACAGGTTAGGTGGCTGCACAGTTTGAATTGATATTACCATTGACTAGATGATTTGGCATTCTCTGTTTGTGGCATGGGCTGGTGGCCAGTGCGTTGAGTCCCCGCTCTTCACTCTGTGGTCCACTGGTTCAATCTCTAGTGGTGGAGATTGTGGTATGCACTGCTGATGAGACCAAAGGAGGTCGAAACAGCTGTCCAGTGCTCCGGATGTCGCAAATGGTGTTTGCTGAGTTGTCTGGTCATGGTAATATGATTCAATTATCAATATATATATATATATATATATATATATGGAGGTGCTCATTGTATAATGGTTATTGTCTTCGAAAATGGACTCAGTGATCAGAGTTCAAATCCTGGATGAGGTTGTTTGCCTTTTACATAGCACTAATACCCTTGGGAAAGGTATGGGTAAATATTAGGACAGACTGGGTTATAAACTTGGATAGGCAACCAGACTAAGAGAAGGAAATCTCTGAATTCAAACTATATATATAAGTAAACAGTACTCAATATCATGGATAGAGCATTTATGTCTATGTTAAGGTAGTGTGGACATGGAGTCAACAGTGCCTGGTTGATGACAGTTTTTCACCTATGTGATCTTCAGACCAAGTCCACTAGGTCTCAAGATCACAGTAACCAGGAGCTGATGATTCCATGTCCATGCTACCTTATATATATATATATATATATATATATTGACTATATTTATATCATTTGCATTATTTTCAAAACACTTTCGTTGACTGATGACTGCTACACAGCAAGAAACCAATGGTATCAAAATTGTTCCAGTGCAAATAAATATAAACTAAAACATTTATTTATCTATCTTTCTCTTTCTCTCTCTCTATATATATATATATATACACACACACACATAACATTGTGATTTTCAGTAGGCATAGTTAAAAATGATTTAAGGATTACCTAAAAAAAATAACAAAAAAAAAAACAACAGATTATAAATAAAATTTCTATTGTTTATTTGTTTCTTGCAAGAATAAAGGAATTAATCCTCTCCAATGTTTTATTCTTTTTGACAAAGAAAAATAATTATGAATATCAAATTGAACAAAGAAGTTTTTTTTATAATAAAAACAAAGTGATGCATCCTCTTTCATGGAAAATAATATTAAAAATATTAAAAAGCCTTCATTGTTTTCAGGAATTATTTTATAGATTGCATTATTAAATCATGCAATTTGAATGTTTTTCTTCAGAGAATTTTAATGGCTTATACTTAAATCCTGGATAACATGCAAATAGATATCAAATATTGCATTTATAAGACCCCACTATTTGCATGTAATATTACAAACACTATGGAGTTAGGGCAAGTACAAGTGCTGATAGTCTAGGGTGTTAATGTAAACATTAGCCAATTGGATACCTCAGCTTTGCATATAAGAGATGATAGATATTATTTGAAGTATTTCTGGAAGGAAAAAGAGTATCTTATATGTTATCAGATACAGTAAATGGAAGTCTTGTGTGGATCAATATATACAAGGAATCCTTGCAGATTCATGCAGATATTACTACTAGTGGTTGATGCACTTGGAACAGTCCCAAAAGGATTGGAAAAGGGTCTGGAAAGTTTGGAATCAGAGGAAGAATTGAAACCATTCAGAACACTGCACTGCTGCAATCTGCCAGAATACTCAGAAGAGTCTGGAGACTTGCTGTCACTCAGATTCCAGTGAAAGACCATCAGCTAATGCTGGTGTGAAAACTCAAAAGGAGTAAATAATATTAATAGAAAGACTCTAGTAAAGTACAGATAGAGCAATAAAGGACTGATAACAGCAGCCAACAATAACATTATCAATAGAAATAAGTTAAGGACAAACAGAAAAGCAACAAGAAAAAATCTAGAAAACAAAAATGGGAAGAAAAACAACTGTATGGATACTTCAAGTGACAAACTAAGAAAATTGCACACAAGATGACCTGACATGGCTAAAAAGGAAAAAACCTCAAGAGAGACACTAAATCTCTTTTGATAGCCATATAAAATAATGCCATAAGAACCAATTATGTCAAAGCAAAAATTGATGATATGCAGAAGAATATCAAGCATAGGTTATGTGGGGACAGAGATGAAACAGTTAATCACATTGGTGAATGCAACAAACTGGCACAAAAGGAATGCAAGAGTAGACATGACTAGGCAGGAAAGATGATCTAATGGAAATTGTGCGACGGATTAAAATTTGGTCATGCTGATCAATGGTATATGCACAAATCAGAATCTGTCCTAGAAAATGAAATGCATAAAATTCTCTGAGATACTAACAGATCGCCCAATCCCAGCCAGAAGACCAGACCTAGTGTTAAATAACATGAAGAAAATAACTTGCCATCCAGTGGATTTTGCCATTCCAACAGAATAGAATAAAAATAAAAGAAAGCAAAATGAGAGCTGAAAATGCTGTGGAACATGAAAGTTACAGTGATACCAATTGCAATTGGTGCACCTGGAACAGTCCCCCCCCCCAAAGACCTGGAAAAGAGACTGGTGGAACTGGAGATCAGAGGAAGAATTGAGATCATCCAGACCACAGCACTGTTAAAATCAGTTAGAATACCAAGAAGAATACTGGAGACATGAGGAGACTCGCTGCCACTCAGACTTCAATTAAAACTGGTGTGGTTTGTTTTGTTTTGTTTTATTTTGTTGGACTTTACAACATGTCAAACCTTGTTGGCTTATTTTATGCTGAAGACATTTTGTTCTATTCATGCTTGATGGGTATTCATAATTTAAAAAAAATCATTGTTTTCTATTTAACCTATAGATGAGACCCTAACAGATACAATCACTCTGGCTCAGGGTGGACCTGGGAATAATGGTGATGAAAGGGTACTCCACACTCACCAGAGCTCTAGAATTAGAACATCACCATAGATGTAGTTTAATGTCATACCTAGGACACTAAGACCCTCAGCCACTGTCTTCTAGCACATATGTTAAAAATGGTTGGGGGTTGCCGTAAAGACAATAGAGTGGTGAAAATCATAAGTGCTAGGGCTTGATATGACCAGCCAATTGATCAGATCTGATCGCCTAAGTAAGGGCCAAAGTGGAGTGTTGCATATTCTGAACTACTCAGCCACCCGGGTTCCATCCTTAAGCATCACAGATAGACATCCACAGCCAACAGGTGGTCCTATTGGGAGGTATTTTCTCTCTGTAGAGGTGCAGTTGGTGTATTCTTCTGCTTCAGCTGACAGCGTGAAAAACTGGTGTGAAAAACTTGCAAGGAGTGAAATAATTGTCAATTTCAGTTAAATAGTCCTAAGGTTAGGATGTCTGCTTATTGGAAATTCAACACTTCTTTGTTGGATGAGAATAATTTTCAGAACCAGCTAGAACTAATATTAAAGTGGGAACTGATTGGGGCTATAATTAAAAACAGTTGGTGGGCTAAAATTATGATTAGAATTAGATCATTTGCTGCCGACAACAGTAGAAGACTATTCAACGTAGACTAATGTGTTAGAATCTAGATTAGATAGGGTGGTCAAGGCAGGATATAGTGTAGAAACTAATATAGCTATGGTATAGGAAAAGAACTGCACTTTAATCAC
Source organism: Doryteuthis pealeii (assembly GCA_023376005.1). NCBI lineage: Eukaryota > Metazoa > Mollusca > Cephalopoda > Myopsida > Loliginidae > Doryteuthis > Doryteuthis pealeii. The sequence goes on from CM042142.1 coordinate 40,195,379, forward strand.
AGAATACCAGATAAAAAAAATTGGACCATATGACCTTTAGGCACCCCTTTTGCTTTGCTGAATCATAAGTACATTTTTTTCATTTACACCGTCAACATCTGGTTGTTTGTTTTAGACGATTTTTAAAGTTTTTTAAAAATTATAAAACTAACCCCTAACCCTAACAAACAACCGGATGTTGACAGTGTAAATGAAAAAAATGTACTTATGAATCAGCAAAGCGAAAGGGGTGCCTAAAGGTCATATGGTCCAAAAAGTTTAACAAAAAGGCTTTCCTGGTTTTAATTATATTTATCCAATGTTTTCTTTCTTCTTTAACTGATATGTTTAAAATGAATAAGAAAAAAAAGGAAATTAGCCAGTCAAAATTAATAATCAACTTGGAAGAAATTAGAATCTTTTTTCATTTTTTTTTTCTTTGTTTAACAGCATATCAACCTTCGTTTATTGCCAAAGCCATCCTTGTAGAAGAACAGTAGTAGTACTACTTAAGCCAGAGATAGGAGTCTGAGGAGTTTCATACCTTTCCCTAAGGTATGAGTCTGAAAGTAAACAATCGTGCAACTAGATGTATCCCCCAGATATTGTAGAAGCAATACAATACTGACTGTTGCAGTGGGATTCCAATTAGTGTCTGATTGGCAGACAAGGGAACAAGCTGTAACTCAGTATAGTCCCTGCATTGCTGGGAGGATAATGCAAAATGATGGATATTTATCTAGCACCATATCCATAGTGAGACCAGCGGCCAACCAGAACTCAAGGAATGAGACAACCCAGATGCAAGTATGGAATATTCCGGAGTGCTATGGATACCAATTGTTTTATGTACAAATTCAGTTATACTTAGTTGTTGTTGCTCAATTCCATAAGCATTACACCACAGTGACTCCTCCAAATTAGAATCTAAATGATGCTTACAAATTTGCTAGTATACAGCTTATTTGTTGTGCAATAATAAATAACACGGAAATTTTGAACTGTTTTCTTTTGAATTGTCCCCCCACCTTACACAGAATGATAATCAATTGTGCTTCAATATATGAGTATTGGCTGAAAAGTTCATAGGCTGACCAAACTAAGACACTCACATAGAATGTTAATTAATGAGGTTTATTTTTCAACATAGTGTATGGACCACAAAGGACCTTTTTTTCCATTAGTGCTGCAGTGTTTGGATCTCATTGGTCAAACAAGTTATCAATAGCAGATATAATGTTATCATATGAACTTTTTAGTCCACCCTCAAATGTAGAAATAAAGAATGAATTTCTAATATTTTCTAGAAGTATTGTTTATTTATTTATTTATTTTTTTATGAATGTGCATTTTTCCCTCCCTCCCTCCCTCCCAGATGTTTGCTGTCTTTTTTTTTTGTTATTTTTTTTTTTTTGTATTTGCTAACGATTTCCTTCATTCGTCAAATCGTATTACACACTGGATATTCCCCTGAGGAAAATTAGATAACATTATTTCCTTATGTCTGCTTCTGATTTCATCTATGATTCATTTTGAAAAAAAAAAAAGGAAAAAAAATTGCATTTTTATGGAAGAGAAAAAAAGAACAGTAAAAACTGGTAAAAAATATATAGCAGTTTTATGTCAACTAGTCACAATTTAATATGGACTGGTATAACCCAGTCAGAAGAGCATTCGTATAGGAATCGTAAGGTTCTAGGTTTGTTACTGGTCTTTGCCAACTAAATACATGAGTAGCACAGCTGGGATAATCTGATCTGTGCAGTAGAACATCTCACTTTGAGGAAGCCATGTGTTTTGTTTTGTAAAAACACAGATTTTTCGACAAATTTGGTATACCTATACTTTTCTAATGTACAGATACTCTCATAGAAATATTAACATTTTTTAAAAATCACCTGTGGGAGATTCTAAGCATATGTTGACAGGGGTGGTGAACATGTGGAGACTGTTTGAAAATATATTAAAGTATTCCTATAAGGGTGTTAACATTTTTAAATCAATTAAAAAAAAAAAGAAGTTAATATTTCTATGAGAGTACCTGTATATTAGAAAAGTATAGGTATACCCAATTTGTCGGAAAATCCGTGTTTTTACAAAACAAAACACACGTCTTCCTCAGCACAAACAACCTTCTTGGTCTAGCAAAAAAGGGATAGGCTCCCTTACTGTTTGGCTGATACAAACAATAGGCTACTTTGCAGACATTTTTTTTTTCTTACTATTAATAAAGAGCTGAAGTATTAGTTTACACCTAGTAAATGGTACTTGTGGCACACAATGGTTATAAACATAGGAATTTTAACTCAGTGTCTTGAGTTCAAATCCTCAAAAAGGTTATTCGTTTTTCACATGGGGTTAATAATCTTGAGAAAGGAATGAATCCAACTATTTTCTTTCCAGCTATAAACAAATACCCAAGTTGTTTTGTTTTATTGAAATAGTTTGATGGGTCATTTTCTTGATTTATAAACCGCCCTGTCGGCTGGGGCATTAGAATGTACTGACTGCACCTCTGCATAGGGGTAAGACTCCCGCAATGGGGCCACCTGTTGACCGTGGTTGGCGACCTGTGATGCTTAAGGATAGAATCCAGATGGCTGAGCAGTCCATTACTTGCAATATTCCCCTTTAGGCTTTTCTTGAGCTAGACGGGCAGTTGGAGAGGCCCCCTATGATCCAATTGGCTGGCCACGTCAAGCCCTAGCACCAAACCAAACCAAACCAAACCAACTTGATTTATAAAGGACTAAAATTATTTTGGCATCTCAAAATCTATATACAAGAGATTAAAATCTTATCTAAGACAAAAATTGAATGCGAAGTAGATTTTGATAACAGACTAGAATTTTATTCTGCTGAGTTACGATGAAAAAAAAAAAGCTGTCAAGTTTAGCTCAGTTGGTAGAGCATTTGACTAGTTATCACAAGGTTCTGGGTTTGATACTGGTCTTTGCCAACTCAGTGCATGATAACACAGCTTGGGTAATCTGATCTATGTGGTAAAGCATATAGGTGTAGCACTCCATCTCAGGAAAACAATCTCCCTAGTCTAGCACAAGTGAAAAGGAGATAGGATCCCTTGCTGTCCAGCTGATACCAAGAATAGGCCACCCCACAGACTTTACTACTACATTGAAAAAAAGACAGAAATTCTATTGCAGTATTTTTTACATTTAAATTAGTCTATTCCTTTATATATATATATATATATATATATATATATATATATATATATAGAGAGAGAGAGAGAGAGAGAGAGAGAGATAGATAGATAGATAGATAAAAGGATATGAAAACATACAATGTTGTTAAAATGAAAATATTTTATATCATATTCATAGCTAATATTGAACAATATTTCAATTTATAAAAATCATCATCAGAGCTTGTTTTTAATCCAGATTCATCGAGAGAGAGTCTGGAGAATAATTTAAATTCATAATGAAAAGCATTGATGTTCCAAAAAGAATGCAAGTCATGTGATCGTTTATATATATATATATATATATATATATATATGACTATTTTTTTAAGACAATTGTCTGAAAATAAAAGCCACAAAACTATGAATACTTCTTTAATTAAAATGTTCAAATTAATTTAATGATATATTTTTATTTCTTCCTCTCACCCATTTGGTGTTGCTTCTATTTATTTATTTATTTTCAAAATATATATATTCCTTTATGTATCTAATGAACAAGTGGAGCTGCCATTTTTTATATGTGTATTCATAACATAAAAGTTTATTAGATCTAAAAACTTAAAATTAAGTCCTGGCAAGTAATGATTTTGAAATTAAAATTTGTCTTTTGCATTTTTCACTGAAATGAAATTAATAAATATAATGCTAATCTTACCAAGAGACAAAGAATGAAAATTTTATGTAAGTACAAATCAATAATACAAATGTGAAGGTTTTTCATTTCATTTTGGTTTCTTTTATATGGAGGTTTGTGTTGTAATGGTTACAGTTGTAGGAAATGGACTCGTTGACCATGATCAAATCATGGACAAGGCTGTTTGCATTTCATATAGCACTAATACCCTTGGGAAAGCATGCATCCAACTACTTACCGTTCAGCTATGGGTAAATAGTCGGGTAGATTGGGATCTTTAAACTTGGCTAGGTAACCAGTCTAGAAGAAAGAAAGTTCTGAATTCAAACCTGTTAAACTTCACTTAAGAAATTGATTTTGTGTCATATCCTACTCGTGCAGAGGGTTGGTGTGTATATATATATATATATATATATATATATATATATATATATATATATATAGAGAGAGAGAGAGAGAGAGAGAGAGAAAAGAGACTTTAAAAAAAAAATCTGCTGTGATCTAATAAAAATTTAAATTTAACAGGAAATACAATTCTATTAGTATGAGCTAATTAAAAAATAAATAAAATAAAAGAACATACCTGATGAGAAAAATATGTAAACATAATAATTACAAAATTCAAATATTATTCAAGGATTTTTTCCAAACATATAAAGTTTTCAATTGTAATTTTTTTGTCTTTATTAGGGTATATATCAAGAGTGCCTTTTAAAAAAATTTTTTTTTACAGATTTTTATCCCAAAGCTTATTTCATGTAAAGTATACCTAGGATTTAAGGATAAACTTATAAGTGATGTTCTCCTGTGGAAACCAGCACATGGGTACATCAGTGTGGGTCGTCCACCAAAGACCTACATTGATGAGCTCTGCACAAATACTGGATGCTGTGCAGAGGACCTCTAGAGAGCAATGAATGATAGGAACAGTTGGCAAGAGATTGTCATGGATATCCATGCTACGTGTAACATGATGATCATATACAATTAAAACCAAATGGTCGAAAGCCAGATCAACTCAAGTTTCTTGCCTATGTGATTGTTCAAACAATCCCATAGGTGAAAAAGTGTCAGTAACTAAGTGATTGATTCTATGTCCATGCTACTCTGACATATATATATATATATATATATATATATATATATAATTAGAATAAATAAATGGACGGATGGACGGAAGGATGCATCCTCCCATTCCCAAAAAAAGGAGATCTAGGAATCGCTAAAAACTACAGAGGCATAACTCTTACTGCTATTGCAGCTAAGATATATAATGCCCTTCTTCTTAATCGCATCCAACCCGAAATAGAGAAAGTCCTCAGGAAAAACCAAAACGGTTTCCGCAGAAATAGATCCACAACCTCTCAAATCCTAACTATACGACGAATCATAGAAGGGGTTAGAGCAAAAAATCTAGAGGCAACGCTACTATTCGTAGATTTCTCTAAGGCATTTGATTCCATACACAGAGGGAAAATGGAACAAATACTACTAGCATACGGTCTCCCCAAAGAAATTGTTGCCGCCATAATGATGCTCTACAAAGACACTAAAGCAATGGTACGCTCACCAGATGGCGACACAGATTTCTTCGACATCACCGCGGGGGTCCTTCAGGGAGATACATTAGCACCATATATATTTATCATATGCCTAGACTATGTACTCCGAACTTCACTAGATACCATAAAAGAAAAAGGTTTCACTCTAAGAAAAGCAAGAAGCAGGCGATATCCTGCACAAACTGTCACAGATGTAGACTATGCTGATGATCTCGCACTTCTTGCAGATACACCGGCACAGGCTGAGGCACTCCTGCACAGCCTGGAGAAGGCAGCAAAGAGCGTTGGCCTATATGTGAACTCTGATAAAACTGAGTTCATGAGCTTCAAAAAGAAAGGAGACATCTCCACACTTGACGGCAAGCCTCTTAAGTCGGTGGAACAATTCACATACCTAGATAGTAATATCTCATCCACAGAAAGCGATGTTAACACTCGAATAGGAAAGGCATGGTTGGCCACCAACAAATTATCAGTCATATGGAAATCCGATCTCCCCGACAAACTAAAGAGACGATTCTTCCAGGCTGTGGTTGTGTCGGTGCTGCTGTATGGCTGTACCACCTGGACCCTAACAAAACGCCTTGAGAATAAGCTAGATGGGAGCTGCACCAGAATGCTGCGAGCGGTCCTGAATAAGTCGTGGAAGCAGCACCCCACAAAAAAGCAACTGTATGGCCACCTACCCCCATCTCACAAACCATACGAGTAAGACGGGCTAGGCATGCAGGACACTGCTGGAGAAACAAGGACGAGATCGTAAGCGACGTACTATTGTGGAAGCCAGCACATGGACATGCTAATGTGGGCCGCCCAGTCAGGACCTACATTGACCAACTATGTATGGATGCTGGCTGCTGCGCGGAGGAACTCCAGAGTCGATGAATGATAGGGAAGGTTGGCGAGAGATTGTAATGGATATCCGTGCAAACTGCACGACATGATGATGATGATGATATAATGTGTGTGTGTGTGTGTGTGTGTGTGTGTGTGTATGTGTACAGAAATAACCTACTCGAGTTTCACCATAAGGATATTCATGGTTAAATCCACTAAATTAATCAAGATATTGATTAATTACAGCTAACTGCAGGAGTTAATGTATATATATATATATATATATATATATATATATAAAGATAAACCTAATGAGTCAGATAAACCTACTAAAAGTTTCGCGAAGTGCTCTTTAGGGCTAAGATCTGACTTGTATGAATGTATATATCTTATATATATATATACATATAAATTTTTTTTCTTTTGGGCAAATATTGTACCAATAGATTATTTTTGGTTGGTACGATTATCTTGGTCTTTTCTTTTTTCCAAAATTTTTTTCTCCCCAGGTGATGTTTGGTAGTATATTTTTACAATCAAACTATTTGCTGGGTTTTTTCTCACTGCGAGGATTTACCAACAAGTTTGGTATATTAAATTATATATATATATATATATATATATATATATATATTTAAATCTAAATGCTCTATCAATGATATTGAGTACTGTCTACTAATAAATATAGCACACATACTATCAGTATGTATATATATATATATATATATATATATATATTTAAATCTAAATTCTCTATCAATGATATTGAGTACTGTCTACTAATAAATATAGCACACATACTATATATATATATAATATATATATATATTTAAATCTAAATTCTCTATCAATGATATTGAGTAGTGTCTACTAATAAATATAGCACACATACTATATATATATATATATAAGTTAGAATAATGTAGACACAGAGATGGTGTTTGATGACTGTCAGTTTCTAATGATAATCGAAAAAGCAAAACTGGAGTTCAAACTTGCTTACTACAATGTCACAATCCAGTATGTTAGCCACTATGTCACAGGGGCTTCCCCCACAAATCATTTAAATACTTTGAGTCCAACATATATTATGTAAAACATTTTATAAGCCTAAGAAAAAAAAAATTAGAGAAACTCTCATAAACAGAGAGTTGATGAAAATTTATAAAAAAATTCTGATAAATTCCAATAGTATTTATCAAAACTTATAATTTAAAAAACTCTTCAAGACAACACCTGTTATCATCACACGACAGGTACTTCATGTTACCTGCAAAATATAATTCTTAAGATAAAATAAATTTTCCCCCAATAAAAGGCTAAAAAATATCTGCCTGTTCTTACATATATAGGTGAAGTATCTAGTTGGCTAATATATACTAATGATACCATAGATAACTGGTAATTGTACATAGCCTAACACTGTAACACTAAATGTAAATAGGGAAATGAAGTTATATATATATATATATATATATATATATATATATATATATTTACCAACCCCTCTGCCTGAGCAGGATGTGACACAAGATCGATTTCTTAAGCCAGTTTAACAGGTTTGAATTCAGAATTTTCCTTCTCTTAGACTGGTTACTTAGCCAAGGTTAAAGAGCCCAGTTTGCCCTACTATTTACCCATAGCTGGGGGGGAGTAGTTGGATGCATATCTTTCTCAAGTGTATTAACACTATGTGAAATGCAAACAGCCAGGATTTGAACTTGGGTCGACGGGTCCATTTCCTGTGACTCTAACCATTACACCATGTGCTTGTTTTGACATATATAGGTGAAGTATCTAGTTGGCTAATATATACTAATGATACCATAGATAACATAGCCAAACACTTTAATACGAAATGTAAAGAGGGGGATGAGGTTATATATGCCATCAAATATAATATTTTCTTATTCTGATTATTTGGTGTTGCATTTCTCACCTCAGCTAAATAATAGACCATTCCGTTTTTATCATAAAGAAAGAAAAAAAGGTTAGAAAAAGAATATGCTACACAGAAAAAATATAATACGAAAGAAAGAAAGAGAGTAGGGGAAAGATAGAGAGAGAGGGGTGAACGTGATAATGCTAATCTGTTTCAATGGAACATAATGGAAAGATAAAAAGGAAAGAAAGAAAGACAAAAAAAAAAAGAGCGAGACAGAGAGTTAAATCAAGATTAATATACTTTTTACATATTGAAATATTATGCAGTAGCTCTTAAGTAAACATATCAAATGTTATGGGCCGGGTTAGCTCATTCGGTAGAGCGTTCAGCTAGAAACCACAAGGTTCCTAGTTCGATACCAATCCTCGCCAACTCAGCATATGAGTAGCACAGGGATCTGTACGGTAAAGTAAGGAGCTGATGGTAGGTGTGGCGCTCCACCGCAGACGCAAAAACAATCAACTTGGTCTAGTGCTAGTAAAAAGGGGATAGACTCCACGCTGATCGGCTGATACCAATATCATGCCACCCCAATGACTTTACTTACTTTTACTTACTGTGGTACATACACAGGTCCTGCTAGTATATATATATATAAACATTGATAATATAGTTTGCTATGTTTATAAGTAAACAGTGCTTAATATTAGCTGATAGAGTATGTATATCAAAGTTAGGGTAGGGGAGACATGATGTCAATAGCGCTTGGTAACTAACAGTTTTTTCGCCTATATGTTTTTCAAACCAAGTCGTTGACTTGGTGTCTCCACTACCCTAAAACATATATATATATATATATATATGCTAGTGTAGTGAAGACATGAAGTCAACGACTTGGTTTAAAATCACATAGGCAAAAAAACTATATATATATATATATATATATCATGCAAGCTTGGAAACTGTTTTTTTGCCTATGTAATTTTTAAACCAAGTTGTTGACTTCATGTCTCCACTACCCTAACTTATATATATATATATATATATATATATATATATATATAAAAGTTAGGGTAGTCGAGACAAGAAGTCAATGAATTAGTTTGAGAATCACATAGGTGAAAAAACTATATATATATATATATATATATACTATGAAAATATACTGGTCTCATTACAGAGTAACAAGAAATTCCATTGTTATGCTAACAAGTCATGACTTAAGTAAACAGAAGAAAAACGCCTGGGAGGAAAAAGTAAAGATAATAAGTTCAAAGGAAAGAGAAATTGAAGTTACAGACATAGAAAAGAGAGAAGATGGAAGTATACAACAATAGAGAGAGATTAAGTAATATAGTCTACCTAGTTATTACCTGATAGAGAGAAAGAAATTAATTAAGTTTTGTTCACATTGCAAATAATCTTATCATTTATGATGGAAGCTATGATAGTTATAAAAAATATAAATGAGATGTGACTAGTTATTGAGCTTAATGGCTGTCAAAAGTGAGTGTGTGTGTGTATATATGTGTGTGTGTGTGTGTATATATATATATATATATATATATATATATATATATATATATATATTTACACACAATGATGCTGATAGTGCTGATAGCTTTTTGATTTAGTATGCCCTAGGATGCACATATTTGCTTTGAATGAGACCCAGGAAAATTTATGGGTCCCAACTAAAGCAATCTACCTTGTAACCTAACCTGTGTAATTAGTTTCTAAAAAAACTATTGAAATGTATTTACAGTTAGCTTGAAATGGTGGAGGAAGAAAAAAGAAAAACACTGGGATGCATGGATACGATTTTACAGTGTCCTTTTAAATTTTTGTACGTCAGGAAAGCAGGACACGTACCAGCATCTCTGTATACACACACATACACACACACACACATATATAAATAAAAATTTAATTTTTAATTTTGCAAGTAAAGCTTATTTGTTATGTAACCTTTTCATATCTTTTACACTGTTGCCAGGATAGTAGATTCAGGGCAAAGATTCTGGATGCGACCGATGCACACCTGAGTTCAGCACTTATGAATCAGGTAACACCTAAACCTGAAGGATTTATGCAATTTCAATAATGTGTTCAACTGAAACAGGAAAAAAGAAAAAAAAATGAAATAAAACACACCTGTGCCCATTAGCAAATGAAATCATTCTTGGGCAGGTTTTGAATATGTTGAGATGCCCGAGAGAAACCTTAGCATTTTTATGAGCATGTGCTTCAATTTAACTGCAGAAAAGATGCATTTCACCTGCTCTTTGATCTCTCTTGACTCTGCTTATTTTAGCTTCAGGTCTTAGAGTAAAAGTGAAGCATTATTGATGGATAAATTGTGCAAGAATTAAGATCAGCATATATGACTCTTATAAGTGATCCTATAAAGATCTGAACCTTTTTAATGCTATTTCAAATTGGTTATCAAATGCAAATTAACACCTTCAATTTTTGGTTGGTTGGCTGGTTAGATTTTATGGCATGTCAACCCTTGTTGGGTTATTTTATGCAGAAGATGTTTTTATTTTAAAAAAATTAATTCTTGATGGTTATTCAAAATGTTTTTTTAAAACTCAATCTTTTTTAAACATGTATTGTTAAACTCATTTTTTTCTATTTACCCCATAAAAATGGAGCCCTAACAAGTACTACCATTCAGTTTTTATTGGTTGGTTGGTTAGATTTTACAGCATGTCAACCCTTGCTGGGTTATTTTATGCTGAAGAAATTTTTTTTTTTAATTCATTCTTAATGGGTATTCAAAATGTTTTTTAAAACTTAATTTTTAAAAAACATGTATTGTTAAACTCATTTTTCCTATTTAACCCATAAATGGAACCCTAACAGGTACTACCACTCTGGGTCAAAGTGGACCTGGAAGTAATGGAGATGAAGATGTACTCCACATTCCCCAGATCTCCAAAATTAGAACTTTATTATGCAGTTTAACATCATACACAGGACACTAAAACCCTCAGCCACTGCCTTCTCGCGCATATATGATAATAAAGGTTAGGGCTTGCCATAAGAGCAAAGGGGTTGGAACAATCATATAAGTACTAGGGCTTGATGTTCATTGTTTATAAATATATATTTATTTAATAAGTGTCTCTTTGCAGGTAAATAGATTTTATTACTAAAGGGTCTAAACAAGTCTCCATAAGCAAACTAACAAGTTCTTAGTCAAATTCTGAGTTAGAAATATTTTCTATTATAATAGTATTTAGATAATAGATTTAAAAAATATTTACAATCATAATAGTTTATAGTAATAGTTTATAGTAAGGAAAAATACAAAATAATATTTTGTACTTTTCCTTACTATAAACCAATTAAAGTGTATGTGCGATTTTAATGCTCAATGACACAGATCTCTATGAATCTCCTCACCACTCATCCCTATAAGTCATCTTTCTTGGAAGGTCTTCTGCACAGCATCCAGTTCCCATGCAGAGTTTTTACTGGCTAATTCACACTGGTGTGCCCATGTGTAGGTGCCGACAGGAGAATGTCACTTCTGAGCTTGTCCCTGCTTCTCTAGCAGTGTCCACCATGTCTTGTTCATCTTATCTTGATGGTTGATATGATAGGAGGCAAGTAGCCATACAGCTGCTCTTTTGTATGGTGCTGTTTCCAGGAAATGTTCAAGACAGTATGCATCATAGATGTATTAAGAATAGTCACTTGAAGCTATAATTTTTATTATTATTATTATTATTATTATTATTATCATCAGTTACTTGAAACAATGTTCTTTTTGATTGTAAATTATCGTTTGGTTTATTTTGTTTTACGGCATATCAACCTCAGTGGGTCATTTAATGCCGATAAAGTTTTGAAATAAATCAATTCTTAATGGATAATACAATTTTTTTATGAATACATTTTTCTATCTAACCCATAGATGGGACCCTAACAGATACTACCACTCCGGGTCAGAGTGGACCAGGGAGCAATGGTGATGAAGGGGTGCTCCACATTCCCCAAACCTCCAAAACTGGAACCTCACCATCAGATAGAGTTTAACGTTATTCCCAGGACATGTAGACCCGAAGCCACCTCCTTCTATCACCCATATGATAAAAAGGGGTTGGGGCTTGCCATAAGGGCAATAGGGTTGGGAAAATCATATAGGTGCTAGGGCTTGATGTGACCATCCGATTGATTGGAGGGGGCCTCTCCGACCGCCCGTCTAGCCCAAGATAGGGCCAAAGTGGAGTATTGCATGTCATGAACTGCTCATCCACCTGGGCTCTATCCTTAAGCATCACAGATCGCCACCCATGGCCAATAGGTGGCCCCATTGGGGGAGTCTTACCCCTCTGCAGAGGTGCAGTCGGTGCATTCTAACGCCCCAGCCGACAGGGCGGTGTAAATTATTGGTGTTAGATAGGAATACTTGAAACCATATAACTGTGTGAGAATAAATTATCATTAATTATTATAATAAACAAATCTAGGAAGGACTCTTTATAATCCCCTTTAATTCACAGTATAATCCAAATACTGATCAGTGGTCTACTTACATTGGAGGTAGATAATTTTTTCATATCAACCACTTTAAAGGTGTAACATGTGAGATGTGATATAACAGTAAAAGAACCCTCTCTGTTCAAATCAGTCTTTTACTTATAGAATCTACAATAACCCTCTGGCATCTTCAGACTTAGATTAGGCAAAGCTCACATACTGGCAAAGGAAACAACAATGTTCTTTATTTTAATGCTTTGAGATAATTGTCATTTTGGCTTTTCACAAGCTGATATTGACAAGGGTCACAACTGCCTCCTGCAGATTTGAAGTATCACCCTAACCAAAACATGTTCTTCTTGCATATGTATTGACAACAGCTGATGAAGCAGAAGGTACAGCAATCCAAGGAATCAGTCCTTTGAAGCTTACAACTATCATGTGCCAACGTTCCCCACCCCCTGCAAAATGAAGATGTTATTTTTTTTTTTTTCTCTCAGAGAGGTTTACTCTTCAATATGAGCATTTGTAGTAGTAAAGTCTGTGGAGAGGCCTATTGTCAATATCAGCCAAACCAGCAAGGAAGTCTATCCCCTTTTCATTAGTACAAGATTAAGGAGACTGAATTTTTGCACCACACCTACCGCTAGATCCCAGATGCTTTACATCACGGATCAGATTACCAAGCTGTGCTACTCATGTGCTGAGTATCGGTATTAAACATGGAAACTTACGAGTGGATGCTCAACCAACTGAACTAGACCAGCCCCTGAGCATTACGAGATTTTCATTTATTTTTTTTTGTGTGCGTGTGTGTGTGTGTGTGGGGGGGGTAGTGGAATTGCTTGATTCAAATCCACTGGTTTTTGAATTCAGATTTTTTTTCTTCCTAAATTGGTTTTCCTAGAGAGCATTACCATTCACCTATAATTGGGGACAGGGGCAGGGGCAGAAGCAAAGAAGAGAGAGAGATTCATATCTATCCCAAGGGCCTTAGCACCAGGTGAAATCCACACAGCCTTGTCTTATATTTGAACTTGGATCATTGAGTTCATTTCCTCCAGCATATCCAGTACTTAAGACTTAATTTGATTCTTCTCTCATTGTAATTGAAATGGTGCAAACTGCAAATTATGCAAACCTAATTGTAAATGTGTGTTGTTGTTGAACCTTCCCAAAATTCATTGATATCAAATTTACTGGATCACTGAATGGATTATCACTATAATTACACATCATTGCAATCCCCATTCTTGACTGGATTCCACTGAGTAACTGACTGATACAGTCATTGAAACTTACATGATTATATTGATGCAAAAGTTCACAACACAATCTTCTGGTAAATGTTAGGAAAATTTCAAGTCATGACTTGTTAGCATAACAATAGAATTTCTTATTACTCTGTAATAAGACCATTTTGCTTGCTTGCTGTGTGTATATATATATGATGAGTCTAATTTTCAATGTATATATTATATATATATCTGATGATTCTAATTTTCAATTATATATATAATATATATATATATATATATATATCTGATGAGTCTAATTTATATATATTATATATATATATATATATATATATATATATATATCTGATGAGTCTAATTTTCTATATATATATATATATATATATATATATGATGAATCTAATTTTCAATATATATATATCTATCTGATGAGTCTAATTTTCAATATATCTATCTGATGAGTCTAATTTTTATATATATATATCTATCTGATGAGTCTAATTTTCAATATATATATATATATATATATATATATATATATATGTGTGTGTGTGTGTGTGTGTGAGTGTGAGTGTGTAATATATAATTTTAGGAAATTTAGTGCAAAGCATGAGTAAAGTGTGAAATAAATGAGAAACTGATTTGGATGTTAAGTTCCATTCTATTTTATCCAATATTTCAAGAGAATGTCCTCCCTATTACAAGAATTCTTTTAGACTCATCAGATATATACCAACAAAGAAGCATACATAGACTCCACAATGACAACATATATATATATATATAATTTTGAAATGAAGACTTTACTGGAAACCTTGATTAATCTACCCCACATTTTTTTTCAAAGTACAAGGTGGACACTATTGAAAAGGTAATCACACATTATCTCCAATTGTTTAAAAGTCCAAGCTGGACTCAGTTGAAATAAAATAAAATAAACCCCACCCCCAAATAATCTCATAATTTCCTTTTTTTTCAAAAAAAGTCCAAAGGTAGACACTAAAAATAATAAGTATTCACTCCAAGAATTATTTCTTAGACACTGCCTACACAATACCGCAAAAAAATATTCTTGTTGGGTATTCAATATTTTCTTAACTATTTAAAAAAAACCCTCATTTTTGGATCTATTTAACCCATAGATGGGATCCTAACAGGAACTACCACTCCAGGTCAGAATGGATCTGTATGTAATAGCAATGAAGGAGTACCCTACTCTTCCAGAGCTCCAGAATTGGAACCTCACCACTAGATGCAGTTTATCATACCCAGGGCACTAATATATATATGATAAAAATGGTTGGAGGTTTGCCATAAGAGAAATAGGGTTGGGACAATCATATAGGTGCTAGGACTTGACGTAACCAGCTGATTTATCAGAGGGGGCCTCTCTAACTGCCCGTCTAGCCTAAGTAAGGACCAAAGTGGAATGTTGCATGTTAGACTGCTCAGCCATCAGGATTTTGTACTTAAGCATCACAGGTTACCACCAACAGCCAATAGGTAGACCTATTCAGAGGGATAACCAGTTTTATTTTCATGATAATATTAGAAAGTAAGAATAAATTTTGGTAATATTGTAAATTGTAAACCTGTTGTTTGTATTCCAAAGACACCTAGGGATATATCCTTTTAAACATTGACGTTCTTGATAAGAGGAAAACTTTTATTGAATAGAAAAAGGAGATGAGTATTGGCTACTTTCTGATTGGTGAATCTTTACTCAATTACGTCTTTCAAAATTCTCCCTAAAGGATGGCTACTTACAGCTGACTAAATTCACACATTCAAACTAAAGGAGAAAGATATCTACCATTTAGAATATGCAATCAATTGTTTAAATAAGAGTTTACATTGTTATATAAATAAGATAGCTTCTTACAATTCATTTTTTTCCTGATATCAAATGACCTTAAAAAAAAAAAAAAAAAAAAAAAAAAAAGAAGAAATATTAACTGGAAAAAAACCCCAACTGAATCTAACAACTGGTATTTCTTACATCTTCATTTCAGTTACTTTTTATAGCAAGTTTAGATTTATATAAAATAAGACATCATATTACAAGCCATCTTTTTCTTATATCAAATGACTTTAAAAAGATGGAAAAAATAAGAATAATAACTTGAAAAAAAAAACTAATGACTGGTATTTCTTTCATCTTTATTTCAGTTGCTTTTTTATAACAAGTTAGATTGGTATAAGAATAATATATTGTAATACAAACCCATCTTTTCTTATATCAAATGACTTTAAAAAAAGATGGAAAAAATAAGAATATAACTTGAAAAAAAGTAATGACCAGTATTTTTTCATCTTTATTTCAGTTGCTTTTTATAACAAGTTTAGATTGGTATAAGAATAATATATTGTAATACAAACCCATCTTTTTCTTATATCAAATGACTTTAAAAAAAGATGGAAAAAATAAGAATAATAACTTGAAAAAAAGTAATGACCAGTATTTCTTTCATCTTTATTTCAGTTGCTTTTTATAGCAATTTCTCTACAGCAGCATTTATTTGCTTAGAAATTGGAAGAAATTTTACTGCAGAGTCAATATCCAACCATTTTGCATTTTATGAAGCAAAATATACGTGGAAGATATTGATATTTAGCTTGGTAGTTCTCAAAATTTTTTGCTCAGTAACAATTATCACCATATAAGGAGGGAGGAAAAGTATCAAGACAAAAAGCTTTATACTTTTTAAATGTAGATATGTGAACAGCTGAGCAACTTATATAATAAAGTGATAATGTCTAGACATAGTCTATATGAGTCAGTGCCAATTTGAGGAAAAAAATTATAAAGCCAATCTCCATTCTTTTTAATCAAGAGTTTTCAGTGAATATAGGATTGTGCTTCACTTGGGAAAGATATGAAAACTTTCATCCCCCTCCACAAAGGGATTGCTTTTGTGTCTGAGGTGGAGCACTATACCTACCATTAGCACCCCACTTTAGAGCACAGATCCAAGGTGTGTACTGAGTTGGCGAAAGGCAGGTATCGAACTCGAGAACCTATGGTTTTAAGGCGAATGCTCTACCAACTGAGCTAGCTTTAGATTTTACGGTGTGGTGTTAGTTTCGTATTTGCCTGGGGGAGTTGTCTGCCCGTTTAGTTTGCTGGTTCCCGCTAGGGGCCGTTTGTATTTAAGTGCCTGTTTGAACATCTCTTCCTCTCTTTTCCGGTTGTTCGACCCATGAGACATGACTATGGGTTAGACTCTGGTCTACCCCCGCTCTTGTTGGGGCTATGGCCCCCCTTACATTACTGTAAGTGATTTATACGGCATGGACTATTCTTAGTCTCATGTCTGTACTTTTATGGTTTTCCCTTCTACTTTTGTATGTATGTTTATGTACACCTATGTATTATGTACCCTGTTATCCATGTGCTGTACCATATTAAATGTTTTGTCTGTCAACCTTTGTCGGAGTTTGTATCTTCAAG
>CM042142.1:40217681-40275502 GCA_023376005.1 Doryteuthis pealeii
TAAAGTTAATCTATTTGAAAATGATTTGTAACCGTGTGCAAAAAAACTTCTTAAAAAACAACTATACAAAAGACGTAAATATGAACGCAATTCCCTAACATCTTGGCATAAAATAACCCTAGACAGGTTGACATGTCATTAAAGTATATCAATTAACTAGCAAAAGAATCAATGTGTTATAGTTAAAATGTTTTAACTATATATCCCTACTTGATACAGTATTACTAAGAAATAAGCACACCTCTAAGAATTGTTTTCTCTTTTATATAATGTTAATTTTCAAATAAACCAAAATATACCAGGATTATTGTTAGTTGCATCTTAATTTGTATTACTTTTGTTCAAGGTTTTGGGGTTAATCTTCTCGTTTCTGTATTAATATTATTCTTAAGCTGTAACAATGTCTTAAGCTTATTAAAACATACACATTCTTTTAAATAACTCCACAAAAAGAAGTCAGGCAGACAAAGCAAGCGAATGGGGAGGCCATTTGAATTCTGAATTTCTTGAAATTATTCTGCAACCAAAAATTCATTTTTGTTTAAATCATAAAACTCTCAGTTGAATAGTAAAACTCTATTTTAACTTGTTAGCTCAGTCAGTAGAGCATCTACCAAGGAACCACAAGGTTCCTGTTTCAGTACCGGCTCTCACCAACTCAGTGTATGAGTAGCACAGCTTGGATCTGTTAGGTAAAGTGGGGAGTTTATAGTAGGTGTGGCGCTAGGGAAAAGAGGGACAGACTCCCTCACTGTATGGCTGATACTAATAATAGGCCACTCTGACGACTTTACTTTCTACTGCTATGTTTGGGTACAGGTTTCTATCATATTTTTGTAGTAATGAAATTTAGGTGTTAAAGCAGCATATGGGAGCTGACAGTAGGTCTGGCACTCGACCTCATATACAAAAACAACCTCTCTGGTCTAGTGCAAGTGAAAAGGGGATGGACTCCCATGCTGTATGGCTGATACCGACAGTAGGCCACTCTGCAGACTTTACTTTTACTTACTATCCCTTGGTTAAAACAAATTTACTTTTTATAAAAAAATGGTAGTTGCGTACTTATTTATGGGTAATGGTGTATGTTTTTAATAGTACTCAAGTACACTATAAGCATTACTTACTCAATAGGTTTCTTTTATTTTTTAAGACATAGTTCTAGAAACAAATATCCGATTAACATTACTTACTCAATAGGTTTCTTTTATTTTATATTCAAATATCTGATTAGGATTATATATATCCGTATAGATTATAGGGTGAGATGGGTTCAAAGGTCTTTGGGTTGGGATTAAATTGTTGCAATTTTTAAAAAAATTTTTTTAAAAAGGTGCAGAAAAAATACAATTTTACTTTTTGGACCATATGACTTTTTGCTTTGTTGATTAATAAGTACATTTACACCGTCAACATCCGGTTGTTCTTTTTAGAGTTTTTTTATTTTTTTTTATTATAAAACTAACCCTTAACCCTAACCCCCAACAAACAACCAGATGTTGATGGTGTAAATGAAAAAAATGTACTTATGAATCAGCAAAGCAAAAGGGGTGCCAAAAAGGTCATATGGTCCTACTTTTTTAATCTTCAGATAAAAAACAAAAAAAAACAGAATTGAGATATTTTCTGTAATTGTTTGAACTATAGAATTTAAATTATTATCTGTACTAGCTGGATCCATGGAAATTCCACAGAATAATAAAAAAAAAAAATCAATCAAGATGATTTGCTTCAGATCAAACAAATGCATTCAACCCAGAAAGAACTGCCATTTAATAATTTCATCTATTTTCACTATGAAACATAAACTAAGGAGCTCCAACAAACTCTAAACCTCTGATAAACTTTGTTTAATTCTTTATATTGGATAGGAATACTTGATAGCATATAAGCATGTGAAAATTATTCGGATAAGACTGGAATACATGATATCATACAACCATGTGCAAATTATTTGCATTAGATAAGAATACTTGATATTATAAACATGCAAAAATTATCTGTATTAAAATAGGAATACTTGATATAATATAACCATGTATAAATTATTTGTATTAGATAGGAGTGGTTCTTAACTTTTTTTTTTTTTACTTATAAACCCCTTTGATTCCTATTTTACTCAGGTGCCCCCTCCCCAGACATTCAATGTTTAAAAGTCCTATTGTATTTTCATAATTAGATATTTTTTTGCTTGCCTTAACCAAAAACAAAATGTTATATGATCCTGGTGTGTGTGTGTGTGGGGGGGCATATGGCCTTCAGTTGAGAACCACTGTTATATAGGAATACTTGATATCATATAACCATGTGCAAAAGATTATAGCCAAATAAATAAAATAAAAAAAGAGCCAAAAAAAAAAAAAATGCAGTGAAACATTAAAAATGTACTTATGATTTCAATCAAACATTTACAAATGAATTAATTTTTGGCATTAAATAACCCATAATGAGTTGGTATGTTGTTAAACAGATTAATCAAACCAAATATAGTTTTGATTACAATAAAACATTTTACAAATTAATCAAATTTCAGCATCAAATAACCCATAAGGAATTGATATGCTGTGTGTTGTGGACAGAAAATGCTGTTACATTTCAAGTAGATCTTGTTGGTGCTTGCATATATAAACTATAAACTGATACTAATAATTTGCATACAATTATATAGTCTCTGTTTAAAAATTGACCTAGTGTCACATCCTTCCCATGAGGGAGGGTGAGATTAATACAAACTTTTCACCAGTGATCAGCCTTGTATTTGTAAAACTTGCAGAAACCACAATTTCAATTTAGAATACTTTTATTGCTATATGTGAGGGAGAGAGCCACTGCCCCAAGAGTCAAAATATTTGAAGTTGCACTGGTTAAAGCAATCAGGAATAGAGATAGGTCATGTAGATACATACCTGCAGGTTGGTGAATCTATTTATTTCAGGTTCTTCAAAGAAAATCATGGCCAAAGAAAAATGTATTCATTCCACTTTAAAATTTGAATAATTATATATATATATATCTTTGAAAGGAAGGAAAAACTCAACACCGTTATTCCATAATAAATTTATTTCGACCAAAATTGGGGCCTTTATAAATCCAAGTCAGTAATTTGAATGGCATAATAGAAAAAAATTTTCTCAATGTAAAATCTTCTTCCTGTTCAAAAAAAAATTTTTCTTTACAAAATGTATACATTAAATGATTGTCATCATATATATATATATATATATATTATATTTTATATTTCATCCTTGCTTCATACTTTTTCAGTCTTATTTAATTTTCATAGTTGTTCATTTGATTGACTACTATCCCCTAAAAAAACTTGGCCCTGAAAAATATTCTTTTTTCTCATTTGACTTCCTGTCGCCATGGTGACAGTCTTTTATAGTCTTATATATACCCATGGTAGACCCTTTATTTTTCTCTAATATTATATATATATATATATATATATATATATATATATATATATATAATATTAGAGGAAAAATAAAGGTCTACCATGGTTTCAATCAAATTGAAATGATTTCTTTAGGACCCTACCCTATGTTAACTAAGTCGATGTAATTCCTTATTAAATTTAAATTATTTTTCAGATAATAATGGTTGAACACTACATTATTTTTCTCTCATGAATTATTACTGCTCTGTATTTTTAATATATTGAGCACTGATGCCACTGCGATGGAAAAGTTAAAGCAGCAATTGGATACTTATATATATATATATATATATTATATATATATATAATATACACTGAGAGAAAATAAAATTACAACACCCAGAATTTTTTTTTTTTCAATTAACTCAAGATTAATCCTCAGTGTATTAACTCTGTACATGTGCACTTGAGATACAGGAATTGAGTTTTCTCATTTTTAAGAGTGGGTAATTTCGGGTAGTCTCCACATTTCATATGATGTAGTACACATTCTATTTTTACTAGCCAATAGAACGAGGTCATGAGAACTGATTAGCATTTGTTACATCATTGGTTGGTTGGGTTTTACGGCATGTTAACTCATTGGGTTATTTTATGCCAAAGACATTTTGTTTTATTCATTCTTGATGGGCATTGAAAATTATCTTTTCTTTTAAAACTCAATTTTTTTAAACACGTTTTTTTCTATCAAACCCATAGATGGTACTACCACTCTGGATCAGAGTGGACCTAGGACTAATTGCGATGGAGGGATACTCCACACTTCCCAGAGCTCCAGAATTGGAACTTCACCATTAGATGCAGTTCAACAACATACCCTGGACACTAGAAAAATTAAAAAAAAAATTAATCTCATTTTAGACAGTGAAATAGAAATGTAAATCTTGTCTTTGGTTAAAGCACCACCCCCGAGAAAAAAACAAAAAAACCCCCAAAAAACCCTACCCCCAATTATACAAAAGATTTTTCTAGAAAAGGTTTTTATTTTCGCAATGTCCACTGAAGATTATTAACAGCTGAAGAGAATGGCAATCAGGAAGTGTGAAGTGAAGCGTAAAAGAAAACCAATTTTTTTTTTCAAAACAAATTCTTTAAGTAAAAGAATACTTTATTTAACATTATTAAACAGGAAATGGAGAGGAGGGGAGAGCAAGAGAAAAAGTTCATTCATTCTTAATGTTATTAAAATTAGTAACTTGAACATCTTAATAGTCAGATTCTTTATGCACGGATTATTTCATGATTATCTCAGTTGGTAGAGTGTTTGGCTGGGAACCACAAGGTCCCAGGTTCGATATCTGCCCTTGCAAACTCAGCATATGAGTAGTACAGGGATTTGTGCGGTAAAGTTAGGAGCTGATGGTAGGCGTGGCACTTCACCTAAGATGCTAAAAACAATTGCCTTTGTCTTGTGCTAGTGAAAAGGGGATAGACTCCCTGGCTGTCTAGTCACCCTGACAACTTTACTTACTATTTTTTTTTACTTCATTAAACAATAATAATAAAATGACTTTGTAAACAAGTGATATCAACATAAAACCAGAGGCTGTTATAGAAAACAGAAAGAATAAGTGACAATACTCAACAAATAAACTGCCCTGTGGGTGGTGTTTAGACTATGCTGACTGTTTCCTGTGCAGAGGGGTAAAAATCCACCCTCATACCAAAAGGGGCATCCTTGGTACAACACTAAACTACATCTGATGCTGAGGCTCCATTGACTGTATCCTCTGCAGAGCGGGGAGGTAAGACTTCACCTTCACCAAAAGGGGGTGTCCTGAGTGCAACACTAAACTAAATCTGATGCTGAGGCTCAAGTGACTGTGCCCTCTGCAGAGCGGGGGAGGCAAGACCTCTCCCTTCACCAAAAGGGCGTGTCCTGGGTACAACACTAACCTACATATGATGCTGAGGCTCAACTGAATGTATCCTCTGAAACAAAACTAAGACAATACAAATTATTCATGAAGAAAATCATGAACATTCATTGTTCTTTTGTGTTCTTTACTTTTAGAAGTGACACGTTAACTTATCACAACTGGTCACAATTTGAGTTTCTGAACGTGTTTTCAAAATCACAACATTGAAGAATTAAATTTCTATAAAGAGGAAAAAAGGGTTAGTTGCTTTGTTTTATGGCATGTTTAGCTCAGTCGGTAGAGCATTCGCATCAGAACTACAAGGTTCCAGGTACAATACTGGTCCTTGCCAACTCAGTCAATGAGTAGCATGGCTTGAATCTATCTGGTAAAGTAGGGTGTTGATGGTAAGTTTAGTGCTCCATCTCAGATGCAAAAACAATCTTTCTGGTCTAGCATTAGTGAATAGAGCATAGACTCCATTGCTGTCCGGCTGATACTGACAATAGACTACTCCGCCTACTTTACTTTTTACTTAAATACCAAATCAAGTCATTTTGATAAACAAAGGACAAAGTTGCTTACAGTACCTGATGTTACTTAAGTGGTCACCCAATTAAGTATTGAACAAGCTCATTACTGCTTTAACTTCAGTGATCTAGTGGGAACCTTAGAATATGTTTTCTCCCCTGCAGAAGGGTCAGACCTTCCTAAAAGGGATGTTCCGAGTATGACACTAAACTGCATTTGATGGTGAGGCTCCAGTTCTGGAGATATTGGGAGTGGGACCCCAACAGATACAACCATTCCAGGTAAGAGTGTTGGTTGCTTTGTTTTATGGCATATCAACCCATTTCAGGTAATTTAATGCTGAATCAAATCATTTTGATAAACAATGGACTCAGGCTGCTTGCAGTACCTGCTATTGCTTAAGTTGTCACCCAATTTAGTATTGAACATTGCTGTTTAACTTTGGTGATCTAGAGGAAACTATAATAATAATAAGGGAAGCTACTTGATAATCAATAGTAGAGGTGTACACATTAGACTTCTTTTTTTAGCAGAATTTACAAATATCTGATAAATAGTTCCCGTGCAAGCTTGGAATGATACTCTTGGCATATTCATTCCCAAAGACAACCAAAGTTCAAAACTTTATTCCAGCCATTTTCCATCATTTATTTTTGTGTTTAATGTTTAAAAAAAAAATGGCGGAATCTACAAATCTTTTTTTTATGACATAGTTTGTCATAAAAATTATTTTCTCAAAAAGACTAAAGTTCACCAATCAATGTTAAAGTGTCATAATGTTATTGCAGTCATAATTGTGGTTCACAAAACTTTGAGAATAGTTTTGACATCATGATTTATTATTGCTTTCATTTACACACTCACAATTCATAGCAATACGAGTATCGCACCTATAAAAAATGATGAGATTTTTTTTATGTATGGGTTGGTACTTTTTTCCTAGGATCAGAGGGTCAGTACACTAACAAAGATCAAAGTGTAACCAAAAATAAAATTGCATAAAAATATATAAACAGTGTATTTCATTTTGGACATCTTCATATTCATGTTTTGGTGACAGAATTTTACTGTTGTAGTTTGTTTTGTTTTTTGTTTTATGGTATATCAACCTCAGTGGGTCATTTGATACCAACAAAGTTTTGAAATAAATTCATTCTTAACGGATACTCAATTTTTTTATAAACTCATGTTTTTCTATTTAATCCATGGATGGGACCCTAACAGGTACTACCACTCCCGGGTCAGAGTGGACCAGGGAGCAATGGTCGTGTGGTCATTTTGACTAGTTGTTCTCTCTTTTTTGGTTTGTTTTGTTTTACGGCACATCAACCTCAGTGGGTCATTTGATACCAACAAAGTTTTGAAATAAATTCATTCGTAATGGATACTCAATTTTTTTTATAAACGCATTTTACAATCTAACCATAACAGGTACTACCACTCTGGGTCAGAGTGAACCACGGAGTAATGCAACAACTCTCTAATCAAAAATAAAATTGAATAAAAATATATAGGGAGTGTACTTAATTTTAGACATCTTTATATTCATATTTTGGTGATAGAATTTTACTGTTGTAGAGTTTGGTTATAAATAATACCTAATAATATCTATTCCACAAAAAATAACAAAATCCTGTTATCTTTGGTTTTGAAGAAAATTTTTGGTTAAATCTAACTTGACGGACCTAAATTCCACCATCGTATGTCATCCTGCCGAAATATTGGGTCCCCACAAAAAAAACAAAAATCAGAAAATTAACTGAATTTAATGAAATTTTCAGTGTTGATATATTAGTGAATTAAAGATGTAATGCACTATTTATTTTATTTAAAACATTTTACATTTTTTCAGGTCAGTTATCTTTGAACTACATATCTTTGAAAATATATGTTATGCCTCAAAGATACGTGGTTCAAAGTTAACTGACCTGAAAAAATGTAAAAGTTTTTAAATAAAATAACTACTGCATTATATCTTTAATTCACTAATATATCAACACTGAAAATTTCATTAATTCCCTGATTTTTGGTATTTTTTCTTTCGACAGGATAACATACCATGGTGGAATTTAGGTCTGTTAAGTTCAATTTAACCAAATTTTCTTATCAAAATATTGTTAGGAATAGTCTTATTTATAGGCGATACTGGATAAAATAAAACAGTTGGTTTTGAGCTTTAAGTTTGTATTAATTGTGAGTTCAATCCCTAGGCTTGGGTTCAGCAGAAAGTATATTAGAAGTAAAGTCAGCAGAGTGGCTCATTATTGGCATTAGATAGACAGTGATGAAGTCTATCTCCTTTTTGCTAGTGCTAGACCAAAGAGATTGTTTTGCTCAAGTGGAGCGCCATACCTACCATCAGCAAGCTTCCGGGTTTGGTTTGGTTGGTTGGGTTTTACGGCATGTCAACCCCTTGGGTCATTTTATGCCGAATACTCTTCCGGGTTTGAGACCAGTTCTTGCAAACTCAGAGCATGAGTAACACTGCTTGAGTAATCTGATTTGTAATGTGTAAAGCAGGGAGCTGACGGTAGGTGTGGCAATCCTCCTGGTCTACTGATTGAGGTATTCATTCAAATCAATTGTTTAGTTCTCTAGAAAGAGCTCATAGTAGAGAATTCTATTCCAGTTACATAACATACACAGTATCAACTAGTTCATTGATTCATTTAATGGCATGTCAACCTGTCTTGGGTCATTTTATGCCTAGGGGGGGTGTTTTTATTTATATTTTTTTGTATAGCTGTTTCTTAGATTTTTTTTGTACAGGGTTCTATTTAATCTGAATAATTTTTAAACAGATCTATTTGACCCATAGATGAGACTAACATGTACGACCACTCCGGGTCAGAGTAGACCTGGGAGTAATGGCAATGAAGAGGTACTCCACACTCTCCAGATCTCCAGAACTGGATGCTGATTGGTTGTTTTGTTTTACTGCATATCAACCCTTTCCAGATTATTTAATATCGAACCATGTCATTTTGATATTTGACTTCTTACATTACCTGCAGTTGCTTAGCCACCCATCTAAGTATTGAACAGGCTCATTGCTGCTGAACTTTGGTGATCTAGCGGTGCTTTTAATATGACTTAACCATACACTTCAAGAACTAGATGAAGTTTAGTGTCCTATCCAGGACATACCTATTTGGGGATGGGGACTTATTTCTTTATAGTCAACATATTCTAAACTTTGCTGATGTTTAAAATGAGGGGTTAAAAGAAATATTAATACAACTGGCCTAAAATCCCATGTCCTCTTGACCAGTGGTTCTCAAACTTTTCTTTATCTATTGATCCCCTCTTCATAGCCAATTGATGCTTAAAACCCCAATTGTATTTTTATGATTAAATAGTTTGGACCATATTACCTTTAGGCATCCCTTTTTGATCTCGATTAAGAAAGGACATGTTTTTCATTTACACTGTCAATATCCGGTTGTTTGTTAGGGTTAGGGGTTAGTTTTATAATTTAAAAAAAAAAATCTAAAGATCATCTATTAAAACAACCGGATATTGATGGTGTAAATGAAAAACATGTCCGTTCTTAATCGAGATCAAAAAGGGGTGCCTAAAGGTCATATGGTCCAATATTTTTTGCATACCTAGACCCTCAAAATTTACATGGTCCCCTTCAGATCATATGGTCCCCGTTTGAGAACCACTGAAATAAATAAAAGTTATACAATTGTTAAGTAAACTTGGTTTCTGTTTCTTTCCTACTATGAGATAATCACCCAAATACTTGTGTTCAGTAGTAGACAATTGAATGCTTACATTAAAACTCTGTTCTAGCCAATTTAAAAAAAAAAAAAGATTTTTTTTTGTTTTATGTTCTTCTATTCTTAGCTTAACCCCACCCACAAAGAACCCCCCCCCCAAAAAAAAAACAACTTTATATTTCATTTATCTTTTGATGAACAAGTTTTCTGGTGATCCTATTGTTTTGTGAAAGACATGAAATCCTCAGAGAGAGAGAGAGAGAGAGAGAGAAACACGAGTGAAAAAGAGATATGATAGAGAAAAAGTGAGAGAGACAAGAGAGAGAAAGACACAAGAGAGAAAGAAAGAAAGAGATGAGAGAGAAAGAGTGAGAGAGATATATGATAGAGAAAGTGTGAGAGAGAAATGAGAAAGAAAGAATGAGAGACATGAGATAGAAAGATTGACAAGAGTGAGACAGAGGGAGCTATCTAATAATTTAAAAATAAAAAGTTCTTTATTTCTTTTACAACATTTGTTTTCATTAGTTTTATATACTTTAAAAAAAAATTCATTTTGTCTCTTAAAAAAAAAAAAAAAAAAAAAAAAAAAAAAAAAAAATTTGACCTACATAAATATTCTTACTATCAAAAGGAAAATATCTTTTTTTAAAAATAATGAATTCTTTTTTTTATTATCAAGGTTGACAATAGGTGTAACAGGTTTTATTCTTACTACTGTATAGGCAGTAAGTTGTTATGGAAGAATGGTTTGATCATTTTCAGAACATTGCTATTGAGAAAAACGGTGACTATGTGGAGAAGTAGGATATGATCAACAGAGGACTAGCTTCATTCTGATGTAGGATACATGTTCCTGTGTTGGTAATTATATCTGTCCTAAACAAAATGGCATTACTTTTTGACTCACCTATGTGGAGAATTAGGGATGTGATCCACAGAGAACCAGCTTCATTTTGATGTATGATACATGTTCTTGTATTGGTAATTATATATGTCCTAAACAAAATGGCATTACTTTTTGACTCACCTATGTGGAAAAGTAGGGATGTGATCCACAGAGAACCAGCTTCATTTTGATGAATGAGGCATGTTCCTGTGTGGGTAATTATATATGTCCTAAACAAAATGGCATTACTTTTTGACACACCTTTGTACATTGTATGAATGGAGTAGATCTATCTTTGATATCAAGCACTATGTAATTTGCATAAATAAGACTTTCCAAATGCCTCCATGCTGCTTATTAATATTCTGATTTATATCTGAGGAATATTGGACCATTCTTCCTGCAGCCCCTCTGCAAAGGATTAAACAGGAGGAACCGTAGCTTTACAGCACAAAATTTCTGACAGATATTCTAAAGGGTTAAGATGAGGTCTTCTTGCAAACCTTGGAAGAATGCTAATGACATAAATGCCATCAATATTCCTTAACTGCATGTGCTCAATATTGTCATTCATGTACGAACCAACCCCTTGGGGTGGGGGTCCAGTGGCTTCGGCCCTGGATCTTTACAAGTTAATAGCGTCGATCCCAGGGGGCTATCCCCCCAGGCAATACCTGCCCCCTCGATTTAAAGGGGCAGGGCTGGGTTTATTGCCCAGCGCCTGAGGCGCCCCCCTTGAGGTGGAATGCCGACGGGATCGACACAATTTTTCACCTGCCACCCATGAGCTTCGGTTTGTGGGTGGTCCCACGTTAATAGGGCCTTGTGCCTAACCCGTACTAGTGGGGTACGAGGTAAATACAATGTATGAACCAACCCCTCTACATAAGCAGGATGTGACAAATGGTCAATATCCAAGCAGAGTTTAAAAGGTTTAAATTCAGAGTTTTTCTTCTAGGCTGGTTAACCAAGCTTAAAGATCCCAGTCTGCCCTACTATTTACCCATAGCTGGAGAGAAAATAGCTGGATGCATATCTTTCTCAAGGGTATTAACGCTATGTGAAATGGAACCAGCTTCATCCAGGATTTAAACATGTGTCACCATGTCCATTTCCTATGGTGATAACCATTACACCATGGGCACGTATATTGTCATTCATGAGGAAAGGACATCAATGATTAATCAACAAAATGAGGTACAAGGACTTTTTCAAGGAACAGGGAGGCACCCATACTCTAACAGTTATTATTGTAGCAATGAACTTGGAGAGCTGAGTTCAAATCTTGGGCGAGGTTAGTCATCTTTCACTTTCTGCTAATACCTAATATGTTGGTCATTCAATAAAAAAACTGGACTTTGCCTAAGGAGTTAGCAATAGAAAGCACTGTTTACAGTTGTATTTTTTTTTGTCAACGAAATCAATTGTGATTGGACTTTTCATATCTTTGAACAGTATCAGCATGATCTTCTTTACTGACCGCTGCACCTGGAATGTTTTCTTTACCAAAGAATCAGTGTGTTTCCACTCTGTGAATTAGTTTTTTGACTCAGGCTCATCATAGTAAACCCATGTTTAGCCCATTCGTAAACATTTTTTATTTTTTTTACTAAAACATGCTTCTCTATACACATCATACATTATTCTGTAAATTTCAGATGTTTTTGTAGAATAATCATACTAAGTTCCAATTACCATTGAATTAGTAAGACAAGTAGCCATAACTGAATACAGATCTAATCTTGTTGCAATCCTACTGCAGAATGCCAGGGTATTTATGAAGCCTCATAACATCATAGAAATCAAGAAGCCAATCAGGACTCAAGGAATGGAATCACCCAAATACATGAATGGACTATTCTTGAATTCCATAAGTATCAGCTGTCTTGGGCCTAGCTCAGGTGTGCTTAGCCAGTTGCTGTTGTCCAAACCAACAGTTGACTGACTGACTTCAATAGTTTTGTACTTCTCAGCCACCAAATATTTGATGACAGATCACTGTTCCAGCATGGAGCACTTTGTTTTATTTGGCTACCATTTTGAATACCCTCAAAATAATTTTTTTTTAGTGACATTTAAATAATTTTTTCTATAAACCAATTCCAAACAATGCAGAGTTTACATTTATGGGGAAAAATTAAAGAAAAAAATTTAATTTGCTTTTTAAAAAAAAATAATTCCCCTTATTTATTGAATGAATCTTGCACACACACACACACACACACACACACACATATATATATATATGAAATAGGTGTATTTGGGTAGCATCTCCTCATTCAAACAAATTTTGTTGAATGCAACAGAATCCAAAATGTTTTGTCGTTTTTTCTTTTCAATCTTTCTAATAATCTTATAATGGAGATTATGTGCCAGTCTGTCTATAACCAAAACTACGTCACCACTAACATCACAATTCCCTAAGTTATTTACATTATATTCTCAATGGTTATTAAATAATCATTATTTAATCTTAATTAGCATCTTATTAATTAATAATGTCTCTATTAAGGTCTAGCTGAGATAGATTTGCCTCAAAACATTGCATATTATTAATGTGTGTTATATATCATCCTGTGATGTGGGAAATAAATATTTACATAGTATATGGTGTGAATAATTTGCATATTGGTTTTAACAAAAACGTGTTTAATAAATAATTACTTGGTGTTATTGATTTCTAATATTGTTTTATTCTCAAACATATTAAAAGCAGTCCTATGTATAATTTTATATTGAAATCAATTAGAATAAAGTAAAAATAAGTAATCTTTTTGTGTGTTTGTATTAAATTTCATTAAACTTTCTAATTCAATATAATTATATTAAAACTTATATACTTGTGCATTGTGGACTAATTTTTTGCTTGTTTTCTTAATATTTTCTTCTTGAAAAAAAAAAATTATGAAAAAATCCTATGTAATTCAATATAATTATAACTCTTTTGGATATATTATAAATTCTTTTTGAGATGATAATATTAAGAAAATTATTAGAAAGATTGAAAAAAAAAAAAGAAAGAAAAAAAAAAAAATCTACAAAACAATTTAGATTCTCTTGTATTCAACAAAATTTGTTTGAATATAATATATATATATATATATATATATATATATATATATATATACACATACACATATATAATTTTTGATACTTGTACATGTTTGTCAGGCTTTGAATGAGTACAATTAAAAATTTGATCTTAAAAAAAAATTTTTTTCTCAATTATTAAAAAAATTTACTATATATGTGTGTGTATATATATATATATATATATATATATATATATATTATATATATAAAAGATGAACCAAAAGTGATAAGACAAACAGGAATTTTTCTTTTATGTCATTTCTTTTTTTTATTGTTCTCAATGACCTTAGGTCATCATCAGGAGAAAATTTCTTATGAAAGAAATTGTTTTTAGCAAGTTTAAAAAAGTTTTCTAAGTGTTTGACACACTACAATAATCCAAGCAGAGAAATGTATTAGAAGTGGTGAGACTATCTGTTCAGTGAAAAATATTACTGGTAAGAAATCCAACCGCATCTTAGAGATGTATTTTGCTATATATATATATATATATAATGTCATTCACATACAGTCCTGTTTCGCTGTTTCACGCTCATCAGAATTACAAAAAAAAAGAATCAGGTCCAATTACATTTGAATAAGGTCAAACATTCCCTTTCTTGGAAATCTTACAAAATGATTTTAATGTTTTTTTAAAAAATTCTCTGGGCTTATTTATTTTTAAAAAATTCAATTTGCTTTGCAAACTCACTTTTCCCAATTCCAAATGGGTGACCCAAGGGGTCACGTTTTGTCTTGTATATATATATATATATATATATGTATTACAAAAAATGTAATAGCCCCATGTCCAAATACTTATAGCAAATGCAAAAAGGAGAAGATAACAGTTGTAAATTAAATTGAAACTTGAGGTGCCAACAAATAGAAGGAAAAAAAAAAAACAATTAAAAAAAAAAAGAATGAAAAGAAAATAATTTAAATAAAGATAAGGTTTTTTTTTTGCTCTTACTTGGTTAAGAATTTTGTTTTCTTGACTGTTTGCTGATGTACAAACAATCTCCTCCTTCTGCACTGACAACATCCCCTCAGTGAGTTTGAGTCGTGCTGTGATGACACGGTTTCTGCCATCATGAATCACGACAAGTCCTTGCTTTATCTGAAAATACACAGAGAAACAATGATTCAATCAATACAGTTTAGCAACAGAGGAAATTACTAAAAGAGATGCAAAGTTATTTTCGTTAGAAACTGAACACCTTCCCCCTCCCCCATCGCTTCTTCCCCACACCCCTCTCTCTTTAAAAAAAATAAAAAAATTCCTTAAATATTTCCTATGAGTTCATTTTTTTTTTCCCTTTGATTTTTGATTTTATATCCTTAGAATTTGTTCTGATGAAAATGATGATAATAATTTGACCATATGTATTTACCCAACCTCTCCAAATGAGTAGGATGCAACAAGGTTAATTCTTAAGTGGAATTTAACAGGTTTGAATTCAGAGTTTTCCTTCTTCTAGACTGGTTGCCATACCAAGGTTAAATAACCCAGTATACCTGACTATTTACCCATAGCTGGAGGGAGAATAGTTGGATTCATACCTTTTCCAAAAGTATTTGCACTATATGAAATGCAAATAGCCTCATCCAAGATTTGAACTCTGGTCATCATGTATGATGATAACCATTACACAAGAGCACCTCCATACTCACAAATGGTATATATCAGAATGAGATGAATACAGTTCTCTGATAATGCAGGTAGATCACCTAAGCTTGATCAGAAGTCAGACTTATTTGATTCTTAATTAACAAGAAGACAAGAACCCAGTCTGTCCTACTATTTGCCCTTTGCTGGAGGGATTTATGCCTTTCTTAAGGTCATTAGTGTGGAATCAAGATATAATACTCAACTTCAGGTATGTATTGATCAAAGTATACCCAACCCATGACTATGTTATGGGAGTTAGTACAGCCTGTCAGCCTTTGTCTATAAACTGGATGCTAGTTGGAACCTTCTTATGAAGGTGAATATTATATCTTGATTCTACAATTAGCACAAAGTGAAATGTTAACCACTTCATCTAGGATTTGAACATGGTTTGCCAATTCCATTTCCTTTGACAATAACTGTTACACTGAGCACGCCTTCTTAGTTATTTCACCATTGTAATTATACTTTTCTATCTGTTCAACTTGTTTGTATATTTATTATATATCATTATATATATCATATATCATTATACTATATATATCATATATCATTATATTATCATTATCCTTATTATTCATTATTATATTTGTTATAAATCATTGTTCAATAATAGTTTGCCAATAGGTAATAAAAGAAACCATTCTACAACTTAATAAAAATATTAATAAATAATGTTTTTTCCAAATTATGTTGTTGATTAATAAATAAAATCAAGTTTACAGAAAATAAATAACAAACTCAAATTATGACAAGAGGCAAATAATAAACATATGCTATAATCGGTAAATGTATACAAACAAAATGAAACAGCGATAAAGTGCATTATATTTAAGGGCATAACACCTTATGATCATAACAATCATAAAATTCATATGTTAGAAAAAATTAAAAACTTCAAATCTAAAAAACTAATATTGAACCACAAAAATGTGTATTAAATAAAGCCAATTTTATAAAACTCATTTGTCTATTATTAATCATTTACTAAGCTTAACTTAGCATATGGCCAGAAGTATGTAGCACCTAGTAAGAATCTTACTAGATATGCTAGCCTAGTTCACTAACCATTTGAAAATTGTAAGTTTTAAATAAAACTGAAACTTGTCTACCAGCTTGTCTTTCTCTTTCTCTTTCTCTTCTTTTTTAAGCTCACAGAATGTAATGACGAAATGGGATAGCACGTGTACTTTTAACCTTATTTATTAACATGAAACAACAACAGTTGATACAACAAGTACTTAGAGACAGTACTTACAGTTCAGTTGCTACTCTCTCACTGAGGGAAAAGTTCCTTCAGTCACAAGGGACTGAGACAAGAGCTTGTTTCTATGAGGCTCACATTCATACCAAATCTGAGACAACATTTTTCATTTCTTCCTCACCACGTCACAAGGGACACTCACTCTTTCTCCTTCCTGTCCCCAAAACGCACAGGAGAGTTCAGGTCCCTACAGCACTATCGGAAGTCACCCACAACTCCCCGCAAAAAGTCCATTCTCCCCCTCCAACCTCTCGTCACCTCTTACTCAGAGTGGGCATAATGGCATACCACATTCCTTTGCCTGCCAGGGACAATTTCGCAGGCCAGGCATCTAAAACACTTAGAGTCAGATAAGTTCGACATGTTACTACACCATTATATCTAGTGAAGTACCCATTGAGTTAGTAATACTAAGAGTTGTTCAGTGTAATTCTTTGTTATATTTCTCATTACTAAATTTTTTTAGTCCAATTGGACACATAGCATAGTGGATAAAGGTGTTGGTTTAAGACAGTTCAATGTGACAGTTATCTCTAGGCTGCAAGTTCAATCTTTGTCAAGGGCGACAGTAACATAGAATAATAATTAACACAGCTTAACACCTGTACCCCAGCTATAGTTAGACCAGGAGATTATTTTGCTGACGTGGAGCACTACATTTACCATCAGCACCCAGATGCTTTGCTGCACAGATTAGTTTACCTAAACTGTGTTAATCATGCACTGATTTGATGAGGACCAATATCGAACCTGGAACATTGAGATTCAACTACACAAGAAGGTTGTGGGCCTACGGTAAAAAGAAGATAGATTCCCTTATTGTACGTCTGATACCAACAATAAGCCACTCTTCTTCCTATTTTACTTTACTACACACACACAAACACATATATATATCATATGTATACATATATAGAATTAAAAGCACATGGTGTAATGGTTAAAGTCATGGGAAATGGACTCGTGCCCGAGTTGAAATCCTGGATGTGGTAATTGCATTTCACTTAGTGCTAATACCCTTGGGAAAGGTATGAATCCTACTCTCCCTTCAGCTATGGGTAAATAGTAGGTCATACTGAGCTCTTTAACATTGGCTAGGTAACCAGTCTAGGAGAAGGAAAACTCTGAATTCAAACCTATTGAACTCCGCTTAAGAAATTGACGCTCGTGCGGAGGGTTGGTAAATAAATATATAGAATTAAAACTCACTGATAGATCTAAAACCATAGAAATCATTACAGACCTCAAAAGTTTTAAATACGATGAAAGTGCAGAGCAAATATTACAATAATAGAATTTTTGTTATATATAAAATATCTTATATTTGTGTGCAGGGTTGGGATGTGATACACGATTAATTTCATTTGAAATTAAAAGGGAAAAAGAAGACAAAATGGAGGAAATTTACCTCCTTGTAAAATATTTTATTCATTTATCTTTAATTGAATTTTGTCAGCATTTAATGAGATAAGAATTCTGTTGTTCATTTAAACTTTTATCAGCTGGGATAAAAACTGCTATGAAATTAAGCAAACAATTGATTTTTCTGATGATAAAAATATATTGAACAATTTTATTTTTAAATGACAAAATCGTTTTTTATAGCCTTAAGAAATGAAAAGAAAATCACTTATAAACATCTATTAATAATGGAGATTGTCTGTATTTCTGTCTGTAACAAAAACTATGTCACAGCTTACGTCACAATATTCTTATGCTATATACACCCAAAATTTGAGTAAGCAATTTTAAAAATTGTTTTTTTACTCTCTCCTTTTTTTTTTTTTTACAGTAACAAGAAGTTAACTAAAAAGTTTACAAATAAATAAATACCTATGATTTTGTGTAAAATTGATGTGTAAAATATTCTAAATAATTGTTTGATTATTACATGCATGCAACATTTTATTTGAGAGGGACGGGGCTCAGTTTTCATTTCAAATTGCTTAATTTTTTAATTTTTTTTTTACTCCTTTAATAAATATTTTGCATTTCTGTTAAAATTGTGAGCATAAGTGTTCTTCTACAAGTATTAATTCATCGTAATATATACCTAATTTTATGCCTATAGTTATTTACTCTAAAGTATGAATATAATATTAATACTAATTAAATATAAAAATTCAAAAAGTTTTTCTATCATTTGCATTTTGGAAATGTCAATCCTCAGGTAGGTAGCAAAATTAAATAAATAAGGAAGTAATTATTTTCCTGTTTAGATATTTTACTATTTGCGATGTGATGTAAATAATTATTGCAGTATGTATATTCTAAAACACTTGTCACATATGAAAATATGTTACATGATCTAATCTAAACACATTTTTAATTCTCCTTTTTAGATTTAAATTATTTAAGATATTTATCGCCTGATTTAAACTAGTCAGGCAATAAATTTGAAAGGAGGTATTCGGTCTCATGTCTGCATTAAGATATCAACTGTGATCATTTATTCGGCAACTGATTTTGTTCAGAGAATCCCATTATGCACTATTTCTCCTCTAAACAATCTGCACGAGTTTGACCCCACATTGCATGTGTGCACTCTTTTTATAATCTTCCATTTTATTTGAGCTTCAATGCCACTTGTATCTTTTAATTCCTATGTATGTTTAGACTGTGTAGTGCTATTCATGCAATGTCTATTTTGGAAGGACAATTTGTGATTATAAAACCACTGGTTTTAAAGGCCCCCTTTTTTTTGGCTCTAATATAAGACTAGCCTGATCTTTATAATGAAAAAAGAAAATGACTCATCAGAAGAAAGAAAAAAAAGACGAACAAGTCAAAATACTGAGGCTTTTTGGGGAAAAAATAGAAATAAAATCAAGTCAGTTGCAATCCAATAATCATAGAAAAGTGTTCAGTATACATAGAACTGGTTAGAGAACTAAATAAACAACAGAAGCTTACAACCTGGGTTTTACTGAAAAAGGATTTTCAAGGAAACTTTGACAGAAAGACATTGAAAACAAATAAATAAATACATACACAAGGACACAGTAGAATTTGCATATTTTTTTCTATTCTTGATTTAAAAAAAAAATAGACCACTAATTAGGACTGAGCCTATTCTAGTAGTTGACCATTCCAAGCAGATTTAACAGGTCTGAATTCAGTTTTCCTTCTCCTAGACCAGTTGCCTAACCAAGGTTAAAGAGCCCAGTCTGCCCTACTATTTACCCATAGTTGGAGGGAAAGAAGTTGGATTCATACTTTCCCAAGGGTATTAGCGCTATGTGAACTGTAGTTTCGTCCAGGATTTGAACTCTGGTTGATGAGTCCATTTCCTACGACTCTATCTTCACACCACGCACCTCAACTGCATAGAAAGAAGGAGAAGGAATACAGTAGAAACAAAGGAATATGCTTATATGACAATACATCTACATTATTCCACAGGGATGGTTTAGCTCAGTCAGTTGGGCATCCACCTGGGAACAACAAGGTTCTGGGTTCGATACTGGCTCTTACCAGTTCAGTGAATGAGTAGCACAGCTAGGATCTGTGTGGTAAAGTCGGGAGCTGACAGTAGGTGTGGTGCACCACCTAAGCAAAAACAATCTCCCTCGTCTAGCACTAGCGAAAATGATAGACACCTGTGCTGTTCGGCAGATAGCAACAATAGGCCACTCCAATGACTTTACTTATATATATATATATATGTGGAGAAAAGTAGATGGAAACTGGATGTTTGTCTACTTTTCTCCACATATTGTCGGGTTAACCTCCCATATCTCTCTCATATGTATATATACATATATATATATATGCATATAAAAGTTAGGGTAGCTGAGACATAAATTCAATGGAGCTTGGTAACTGTCAGTTTGAAAATAACATAGGTGAGAAACTGAAAATTACCAAACATTATTGACTTTATATCTTTGCTACCCTAACTTACATATATATGCTCTAGCAATGATATTTAGCACTCTTTACTTATAAATATAGCGAACTTCAGTATATATATATATATATATATATGTGTGTGTGTGTGTGTGTGTGAAGAAAAAGTGGGTGTGAATCCAACAGTATGTAATATTATAAAATGGCTTTCATTAGTTTTAGGAAAAAATAAATGTATCACAGAAAATAAGAAATCTGCGAGATTCTTTTGCTTTGTCGAATTCAACAATTTTAAATAGACTGACCAACAAAGCAAAAGAATCTCGCAGATTTCTTATTTTCTGTGATACATTTATTTTTTCCTAAAATGATGAAGATCTATTGAAAAAGATCGAAACACTGCAATAAGTGAAATAAACATTACTCATTTATGAACTTGTGTTTTTTCAATTTCTATGATATTACACACACACACACACACATATATATATATATATATATATATATATATATATATTCTGTGGAATAATGTAGATACAGAGTTACAAAATCATTCAAGTCGTCTACATACAATGTGTAGATCATTTTTCCAGACTCTGTGTAATGTTCAATGTTCATGATTAATATTCATTATTGTGAATTGCACTGGCAAGAAATGATTCCTAAAGATAAATAATTGTTGTGCAAAGAATGCAGTTTTTCATTATCAGATTGCTGACTTATTAATATATCTACATGTGTGCAATGTGTATCTTTATATACGGTTATGCTCATGTTATATGATAGGATTATATATAAACACACACACACACACATATATATATATATATATATATATGCAGATTTTATAGTCACCCTAAGTATGTGTGTGTGTGTGTATATATATATATATATATATATATATGAACAAAAAGTAATAAGACAAGCAGGAATATTTCTTATATGTTGTCTATTCTCAACTAGTTTCGACCTTAGGTCATCGTCAGGAGAAAATTTCTTATTTGAAGAAATTGTTTATAGGTTTTTTGAAAGGGGGCATCATAGAAGAACTATAAAAATTGAAGTGTTTTTGAGGGTTTGACATGCTATTAAAATCTGGGTAGACGAGCGTGTTAGTAGCTCAGTCGGTAGAGCATCCACCTAGGAACTACAAGGTTCTGGGTTTGATACCGGCCCTTGCTTACCATTACTATAAATACATATAGTAATGGTAAATTAATATTTTATTTGAGATATATATATATATATATATATATAAGAAAATAGCAAACTATGAATAACAGGAAAAACCTGACAAAAGAGAGGAAATGTATTGGAAAGGGGAATAATGAACACAAACAATTCAATTAATATTTTGTCTCTTTTGGTTTCAGAGACAAAATTTCAATTGAATTGAATTGTTTGTATTTATTATTCACCTTTCCCTATTTATCTGTGCTTTGTTGCAATATTTTTTTCAACATAAGGTTGCAATAATGACAAATAAGATAAAACTGACTCTGATTCATTTCACTTTCAGACTTTTGTATAGAAATACTCCATCCCCCAAAAGAACCTGAGTGAGGCTGTTTGAAGACGGTTACCACATGTTTAGTGTGTGTATGTATGTATAGCTGTTTATTATAATTGTTACAAAGCAATTTGTTCTTAATATCTGATATTGTGTGTTTACCTGCACATGATTCTGTATAGGCAACCTATTTTTTGAGAGCAATAGAAAAAGCCTAAAAATGAAATTACATTGCAAATTGCATCTCTTCATTAAAACTTTAAAAATTGAGACAACTTCTTGGAATTCTCATAAAAGTTATACACAAAACTATTGCTTATATATATGAAAATAAAACAATAAAATTACAAATTAATAACACAAGACAGTTATGTATTAAAAGCTGCTTTTTAAAGTCATATAGTTAGATATCCCATGACTGTGATAAACGCCATTTGTTAGTACATACAATGCACATTGATCATGTGTATTAATGATTTGACATGATGTAGGCCCTTTGTGAAGTTAGCCTTGGTGTGGAAACATGCACGGAAATTTATATATGTTGGTGTGTGAGTTTGGAAGAAATAGAAATGGATGCGACAATATGAGGGAAAATGATAAATAAATGTGAAAAATAAGAGTTGTGGAGATGATTTATTAATATTTGACAATTATTTTTGACATTTGAAATATTTTGATTATTAAATATATGTATATATCAAGAGCACATTTCAAATATAGAAATTTTCTCCACCCCCTTTTTTTTATGTATCATTTGATAAATAGATATGCCAATATCACCGGGTGATATTTGAATGTCCTGATGAAGATAGTAGATATATAACTAATATATATATATATTTAATAATGAAAATGTTTTAAATGTCAACAATAATTTTTAAATATTAATAAATTATCTTCATAACTTATTTTTCAAAATATTTCATCATTTTTACACACACACACACAAGTTAGGGTAATGAAGACATGAAGTCAATGGCATTTTGTAACTAACAGTTTCTCCCCTATGGAATTTTCAAGCCAAGTTTGGTTTGAAAATCACATAGGCGAGAAACTATTAGTTACTAAGCACAGTTGACTTCATGTTTTCACAAACCTAACTTAGAATATACATACTCTATCAATAATAGTGAACATTCATTACATATGAATATAGCAAAATATTATCAATATCTCTCCTCTCTCTCTCTCTATATATATATATATATATATATATATATATATAATGAATAAACAAAGAAAAAAAACTTTAAATTTGCTTCATCATAACAATTTATGTCAACTGCACTAGGCACATCAACCTCTCACTACACTTGAACTCCACATGGAATGATCCTCATTACAATATATATATATATATAATATATTATATATATATATATATATATAGACGAATCTGTTGGCATTTCACATAAAGCTAATACCCTTGGGAAAGGTATGAATCCATATATTCTCCCTCCAGCTATGGGTTAAATAGTAGGGCAGACAGGGCCATTCAGCCTTGGGTAGGTAACCAGTCTAGGAGAGGGATAACTCTGAATTCAAAATTCCTGAGGTCAGTCGTTGATTGGGTTTGTGGCAACCTTTGATGCACCAATTCTTTCCTATCGACTGTGCCAAAAAGTGTGGATGGTCCAACACAAGCCTTCACCACTATAAACAAATCACTGTGTGAACGTATGAACACTCATACGTCGAAATCGACGGGAGAGTCCATCATATATATATATATATATTTATAGACACATATATGTACTAATTTGTTTGGATTCTGTATTAATCTAAACAACAGAAATATTTGCATTGAATAGACAAGTCTTGTGCTTTTTTTTAAATATACGTTTCAAATGTCGGTCCCAGTTTGGAATGAAGGCTGCTTTAATTCAAGCCCCTCGCCCAAATCTCTATCTATTCAATGCAAATATTTCTGTTATTTAGATTAAAACGGAATCCAAACAAATTAATACACATTGTTCATTTGTCCTATATATATATATATATAGTTGCACTGACATATATATATGAACGTATATATTGTGAGGAGAGACAATTTCCAGGAATGGTCTCAAATCTCTTATAGGGACTAAATTTGGCATGTGCAATGGATTATGACATGATAGGCAGATATTCATGGAGAGGGGGAGGTACTGAAAGCAATATTTGCTAAAAGATAAGTGGCACTTGTCTATTTTTGGACGAGAAATAAGTGGTCTTTTTGTTTTTTAGACCCAAATGCTTTACCAAAGGTGACATGCTAAAAGCAGAAATATTTTAACGACAAAGAATCTCGATTCTGATCAACATGGAATATTTCCAACAGCAAAACATTATCAGAGCCACCTCCGTATTTTCTGATTTAAGAAAAAATGTTTTCATAACAATATATATATATATATATACATATATATGACGGGCCGGGTTAGCTCAGTTGGTAGAGCGTTCGGCTAAAAACCACAAGGTTCCTAGTTCGATACCGGTCCTTGCCAACTCAGCGTATGAGTAGCATAGGGATCTGTGCGGTAAAGTAAGGAGCTGATGGTAGGTGTGGCGCTCCACCTCAGATGCTAAAACAATCTCCTTGGTCTAGCGCTATTGAAAAGGGGATAAACTCCCTCGCTGGCTGGCTGATACCGACTTTAGGCCGCCTCGATGACTTTACTTTTTTACATATATATATATATATATATAAATGGACAAAGATGGAGGTGTGTGGTGTAATGGTTTGAGTCATAGGAAAAAGACTCGCCGACTTGAGTTCAAATCCTGGCTGTTTACATTTCACAGTGCTAATACCCTTGGGAAAGGTATGCATCCAAAAGTGTTATAGGCATTTTAAAATGTGAGTACTGCATTGAAAATTAATTTTATTTAACATCCTAACAGAAAATATGCATATTCTGCACAAAGAAAAAAAAAAATTCCAAATACTAGAAGCTTTATACATCAAACAATACAAACCATCCTTAGATAAAATTAATTTTGAATGCAGTACTCACATTTTAAATGCCTATAACACTTTTCCTATCAATTCTCCTCTTTCCAGCCTCCACATCCATTAATATATTTTGAAAAAAAAAAACTGGAACACATCACCCCTGATGATGGCACTTCAAAGTGCCGAAAGTACTCAGGATATGAACTTCGGTGGACAAATTCCATCCAAATATAAAAAAGTTGTCCAGAAAGTTTGAAAAGATCACCAATAAAATCGTTAAACAGGAGACCTGCCTTTTGTTTAATTCCACATGTATAAATGAAAGTATGCTGCCCAAATACACATATATATATATATAAATGGACAAAGTTGGAGGTGCGTGGTCTAATGTTTTGAGTCGTAGGAAATAGACTCGCCAACCTGAGTTCAAATCCTGGCTGTTTGTATTTCACATAACGCTAATACCCTTGGGAAAGGTATGCATCCAAATACTCTCCCTCCAGCTATGGGCAAATAGTAGGGCAGACTGGTCTCTTTAACCTTGGCTAGGCAACCAATCTTGGAGAAAGAAAACTCTGAATTCAAACCTGTTAAATGTTGCTTAAGAAATTAACTTGTGTTGTATTATGCTTGTGCAGAGTGATTGGTATATATATATATATATATATATATATACATACATAAATACGCACATTTATGTATCATCCATAAATTAGTACACTCCTAACAAATTTTTAAATAAATAATTTTTTTCTAAACCAATGATACCAGGATTTTATCATATTTCTTCATCAAGTTGCTGATAGCATGGATTTCCTTAACACTCTCTCACCATCAATTAGTTATTGTTCTTTTCAAGTCTTCTAGGTATCATCCAGTGTCTGCACACTGGGAATAAAGGATAAACTCATGGTGAATCTTGAGTTGGACACATGTCCCTTTAATATAACAGTTATTGTTGAAAGAAATGGAACCAGCAACCCGGGGTGGCCTAATGTCGGTATCAGCCATACAGCGAGGGAGTCTATCCCCTTTCCACTAGTGCTAGACCAAGGAGATTATTTTAGCATTGAGGTGGAGCACTACACCTACCATCAGCCCCTCACTTTACCACACAGATCCCTGTACTACTCATATGCTGAGTAAGGTCACATGGTTTATTCCTCCAGCCAATCAACAGCCACAATGCGTGGCTGATTCACTACTTAAACACTAATACTTTCATGGTCCACTTGCAAACCATTGATGAAGGAACTTACAATACTGAGGATTCTTTACCAGAGGATTGCCAAGGATTTCCTCTGAACAAACGCTCTTGCTTAAAGATTAAAGGATGGCCCATAAGATTGTAACATATACAACTGCTGATAAACAACCAACACTGACGATAGATCATAGGAGGTGCCCTGATAACCAATTCAATGAGAACATTTGAAAGTTATTTATTGCTGTAACAGTATTCAATGTACAATCTGTTTTGTTTTTTTAACTACATGACATGCTGAATGTTAAGATCCATCCATCAATTCAATATTTACAGAATACTAGCTTTAAAGTAGTAATTCTTCACACTTCATAACCTTGCTATATTTTTTGATAATTCAAAGTAAAAAGAAAAAAAAATGTTTTTTTTTTTTTCTCTGTACCTTTTTTTTTTTTTCTGAACAAAAACGTTTGAATACAGTAAATCTTATTTAAAAAAAAAAAAAAAAGAATTAAAAAAAAAATCTTAGCAGAATTTGTTTTTTTTATTTAAAGAGATTTTTCTTCCTCTTAAATCTGAGACGTTTTATGCCAGATTCTCTGCATTGTGTTTTGTTTTGTTCCATAAGAAATTGATATCAACTTTGAAGATTCTGCAATGTTGTAGTCACATGCAATTTGGTAAATTTAGTCTAAAAAAACAAAGAGTGAATTCGACATTTTTAAAAGGGAGATGGCATTTCTGCAAAGGATAAACATCTTTTTTATTTTTAGCACAAACGCTTGCACTTTATGCATATCTTCAAATAATATCAAACTTTAATGTTTTCATTGAAAATGAACATTTACCCTAAATAAAACCTGGAACATTTGAAGCAAAAGTTTCTTGACAACTGTGCCTTGATTGCAGTAATCTATCTATCTATACATATATAAAGGGAAGTTGTATGTACGTTCGTATGTCCGGAGAAAACTACGAAAATAAAACATTTATGGACAAAGTAAATGTATGTATATATATATATATATACACACATTCACTATCAACAAATCTTGCTT
This sequence comes from Doryteuthis pealeii, assembly GCA_023376005.1. Taxonomy (NCBI): domain Eukaryota; kingdom Metazoa; phylum Mollusca; class Cephalopoda; order Myopsida; family Loliginidae; genus Doryteuthis; species Doryteuthis pealeii. The sequence goes on from CM042142.1 coordinate 40,244,692, forward strand.
TTTGAGCAAAAATAATGAAGATTTGATTTATATTCATGAAGATAATTTAAATTACTATTTATAGTAACAGCCCAGATTTTTTGCATTTAATATTTCAAATTGGAGACATTAATTTTTCTTTTCAGAGTGTCTGTGCACTTTTTTTTGATGCCTCACCAGGCCGGATCAATGCAGGGTCTTTTTTATGTAGGGATTTTCATGGGGGCATCCTGTGAGGATCCAATTTGAAATGGACAACTTTAATAAGATATTCAGTTTGACCACAGCAATCTTTAATATGTGTGTCATTAGCAAATTGGTTGGTCAGATTTTATGGTATGTCGACACTTGGTTTATTTCATGTCAAAGAAGTTTGTGTTTTATTGATTCTGGTTAGGTATGGAAAGTTTTTTTGAACCATATTACCTTTAGGCACCCCTTTTTGATCTCGATTAAGAAAGGACATGTTTTTCATTTACACCATCAATATCCGGTTGTTTGTTAGGGGTTAGGGTTAGTTTTATAATTTAAAAAAAAAATCTAAAAATCGTCTGTTAAAACAACCAGATATTGACGGCATAAATAAAAAACATGTCCTTTCTTAATCGAGATCAAAAAAGGGTGCCTAAAGGTCATATGGTACTTTTTTTTTAAAACATTTAAATTTAAAAAGATTTTTATAACACTCATTTTTTGAGCTATTCAACCCATAGATGGGACCCTAAACAAGTACTACCACTCCGTGTCAGAGTGTACCTGGAAGAAGATGGCAATGAAAGGATACTCCATACTCCCTAGAGCTCCAGAATTAGAACCTCACCTCTCGATGCAGTTTAACATCACACACAGGACAATCCAAATGCTGGGTTTTCAGCTAGTATATATAGAGTCATATTGTGTTTTATATATAAATAAAAGCTTTTGCATCAGTTCAAAATAAATTACTAAATGTCAAGCCTTGTTACATGAACATAGAACTGACAGCAGTAAGAGTGTATTTTCAATTTTTGTAGTAAATTGCATTGTAAATGGCAGTCAAGCAGTGTGGCCTGAAACTAAAAGGTTTTTTTCACTTGTTTGAGAAAAGAAGAAGAAGAAGGAGGAGGAGTAGGAGTAGTAAAAAAAAAATTTACTCTGTATGTCTGTTACTTCATCAAATGCCAATAGGTGGTCATCAAATAGCTGTGATTAAAGATAATGCTCAACAAACACTAACGCAGTTGATGCCCTTCAAACTGTGACTAAGTAGAGAAGCCATGTTTTATGAGCATAATAAAGACAAAAGTAAAGTTTTAGAAAAAATTATACACACACACACACACACACACACACATATATATATGTATATATATATGTATATGTGTGTGTTTTAGTGTCCAATACAATTTTGCTAAAAAATTAAGCTTCACTAATCATTTGGACTTTATTTTTCCAATGTAGGTATCATTGAGAAACAAGAAAAGTCTTAAGAAACAGGCCCATTTACTAAGACTTTTCTCATTCCCCAATGATACCTACATTGAAAAAATACATTTTTGTTGAAATATCAGGCATCAGTGATCATTTGGAAAGATTTTATTACACTTGAATGAGAGCAAAAAAAAAAAAAAAAAAAAAAAAAAAGGAAAACACTTTGGCTTTGAATATGGAATTTTCACCTGACCCTTTCAACTCTTCCAGACTTGCTCTGTCAAATTATCACCTTTTTAGATCTTTACAGGATTTCCTGGAGGGGAAATGTCCCAACATGAAAAGTTGGAAGAAAGACGTTTTTTTTTTTAAAAACTTGAAACCCAAAGAATTTTATGCTTGACGCATTAATGATTTGTTCTGTTTGATGATATTGAAAATGAAAGGAAACTTTAAAAGGAGATTTAAATATATGATATTATATATATTATATATATCACATATTTGATATTATATATATTATATATATGATATTATATTAATATCAATTAATGATTTGTTCTGTTTGATGATATTGAAAATGAAAGGAAACTTTAAAAGGAGATTTAAATATATGATATTATATATATTATATATATCACATATTTGATATTATATATATTATATATATGATATTATATTAATATCAATTAATGATTTGTTCTGAAAATGAAAGGAAACTTTAAAAGGAGATTTAAATATATGATATTATATATATTATATATATCACATATTTGATATTATATATATTATATATATGATATTATATTAATATCAATTAATGATTTGTTCTGTTTGATGATATTGAAAATGAAAGGAAACTTTAAAAGGAGATTTAATTTGCAATAGATCATTGAATACAGAACTATATCTCTCTCAAAAAAAGCAACAGGAATTTCTTTCCAATATATTATAGACATAAAAAAAAATCAAAAAAAAAAATCAAGAGAACCTTGGTTCACATTTGTATAAAAACAAATTCACTCCAAGTTTATCTTATCTTCTGAAATGATCATTTACTTTTGTTAATTTAGTATCAACAACATATGGGTTGTCAGGGGCCAGTTTAGCTCAGTCGGTAGAGCATCCACCACAGAACCACAAAGTTGTGGGATTCATAGTGACCTTGCCAACTCAGGGTATGAGTAGCACAGCTCCTAGGGCTAGCACTAGCGAAAAGGGGATAAACTACCAGCAACAGGCGCTATGCCTAACTTAATTCACACATGGGTTGAAAGATGGTCAATATAGAAAATAAAGAATTTAGAATCACATTAATTGATTTTACCAGTATATCAACCCATCTAGGGTTATTTCATGTCTGGTTGGTTGGTTGGTTGGTTGGTTGCCTTCTGTCTGCGAGAGACGATGGAGTAGTGTCAATGTTTTTTTTCTTTCTTTTTTTCTTCTTCTTTGAACTATATAGCCTGGGGGGTTCATATGGAGGATAAGCTGTTACCCATGCAGCAAATCCCCCCTCTCCACACTGCTGCTGTGATCCAAAGGAAAGGTAAGGTAACAATGCGGCTTGGCAATGGTAGTGTCACAGGAGTTGATGGGTAGCACTGGATTTCAGCATCACACCACCTTTAGGGGCTCCGGCTCCTGGTTTGTTTTCAGGGTTTACTCCACTAGCCTTTCCTTGAAATTTTATGCCTAGTTCTTGTTAATCAGAAAAGTGGTTCTCAACGTAGGGCCATATGCCCCACAGAGACCATATAACATTTTTGGGGGTGCAGGCAAAATATCTAACAATAGAAATACAATAGAATTATTAAAACATTGAATGGCTAGGAGTGCACCAGAGTAAAATAGGAATTAGAGGGCTCTATAAGTAAAAAGAAAAAAAAAGGTTGAGAACCACTGAATTAAAATATATTGCACTACCTAACACAGGGATTAAACTCATATCTGTCAGATAACTATATATGCTTCAAATAGTGCTTTTATTCACCGAGAATTAATGATCATTCCAGAAGCTGAAGATAAAGCAAACTTAGTATTGTTAATATAACTACCTTTGATACAGGATTTGACTTTTGATCTCATGTAGACAGGTACTTTAGCTAGTGTGTGTATGTGTGTATATACACAAGGTATAAGTTTATATATATATGTGTGTGTGTGTGTGTATTTACCTTTGGCTTTGAAACAAAGAGTTATGAAGGTATTCTTTGATTGGTGTAGGTATGCTGGAGATGTTATTAAGTCTGTGCAAGATGAGATGACATTAAATTTCCAGACGCACTTGTAAAGTCTACCAAGTAACTGTTTGCCTTAGCGAATCAGTTGTCCACCATTTAGTGAATCTCTGTGTCAGAGGATATCGTGCAACTAATGTGAACTTTTGAACTGTTTTCAATTCTGGCTGGCTGATGGAGATAGTCTGAAGGTGAGAATTGTCTCAGGGTTTCAATCTTACCCCAACACCAAAATGTTTAATGGTCTCGATAGTGCAGTACATGATGCACTGCAGAGCATGTCCTGGATGATCAATAACAGCAGCCTCAATGCAAATGATCTTTGTCCTGTATCAGATTCAAGAAGAATGGCAAGAACACACATATATATATATATATATATATATATTTAATGTCTAGCCACACTGAAGAGCTTTGACAGTGAAATAGTACTGTATGTAGATGAAAATATATATTCTCCCCACCACTGATGACTTGAGCTTTCTGTGAAGAGAAATTTGCTGGGGACGCGAATTACGCTAAAATAGCAAGAGACCTTTCTAACAGCCTTTAATGTGTGTGTGTGTGTGTGTATATATATATATATATATATATATATATACGCACTCATATCAGTAAAAATTATCTTCCTTAAAGTAGCTTGTGCTGATGGCCTGGTTGATAGAGAGTCTGACTGATGAAAAATCAATTGAGTTTTGATCCCAGACAGAGGCAGTCTACAATGTCTAGTCGCATTGAAAGGCTATGATACAGCAAAACACTATATGTGGATGACCATATATATATATATATATATATATATATAAATTAAGGGCCGGTTTAGCTCAGTCGGTACAGTATCTGCCTAGTAACTACAAGGTTCTGGGTTCAATACTTGCCCTTTGTCAACAGTGCAAGGATTTGCAAACCTTGGATCTGTGTGGTGAAGAGGGAACGGAGGGTAGGTGTTCACTCCACCTCAGATGCAAGAACAATCTCCCTAGTCTAGTGCTAGTGGAAAGGGGATATACTCTCTCATTGTCAGGCTGATACCAACTATAGGCTACTCTGCCGACTATATATATATATATATATATATATATGTTGAAAAAATGAATAAAGGAAAGAAAGTATAGAATGGATAATATAGGATATTTTAATTAATTTTACTTACACGTGTTTCGGTCAGGTGTTTATCCATATTATTTTTACACACACACACACACATATATATATATATATATATATATATATATACATTAACTGAATAAACAATTGTGTGAATTAAACAATTCCTAAAACAATTTAAAAAAAATGTGAAACTGGTAATAATGATACTATCAATAGGAGCTGAGTAAACATTCATTTATTTTAGGACTTATCCTGCTCTACTGAAAAAGTGTTTTTGAAATTATTTGTTTATATATATATATATATATATAATATAAAACAAATAATTTCAAAAACACTTTCAAAATCAAAAAATTTCAAAAATCCTTTCAAATAAGGATATACTCTGATGAAGGTCAAATTTTCTTTGTGTGCGGAACATTTCTACATTTTTTCTATTATCATTATTTCATTTCATTTGGTTATTTAAAAATAATAATAGTTTAAATAATGTACACATGGATAAACTCCCGACCGAAACACGTGTAAGTAAAATTGATTAAAATATCCTATATTATCCATTCTATACTTTCTTTCCTTAATTCATTTTTTCAACATATATATATATATATATATATAGTTCATGGTTTCCTCTAAAGCATAAATTTTGTAAAAACACTAATAAATATATTATTGATTTTGATATAACAACAAAGGAAAGTGACCTTGGAACACAATTATAGATAGCATTCTTCATTCTTGTTTGATTTTTGTTAGGATGTAAAACTTGAATGTGTCCTATTTTGAAAACATAATGCATGAATATAAAAACTAAATAATTCCTAAAACAAAATTTTTGTTTCTTCTCATCAGAACAATATGTTCAATTGAAAGATGAAAGTGAATATATCACCTGCTTTATTGAATATGCTTTCTTCTTTAAAAAAAACCCAAACAAACCCAAAAACAGCCTCAAGATTTACATATACCAAAGTGCTAAATGGTACACCTGTATATTTAGAAATCTGATATGATTATATTTACTAAATAAGAAGTTTTCAAACTACCCCCACCTTCATCCACCAGCCCACCAGAATCAACTGATTTATTTTAATGGCATGTCAATTGATCTAGGTTTATTTTATGCCTAGAAGTTAGTACATGCATATTTACATTGTGAATTTGTTTTGTAAGTTTTTGTCTTTTTCTGCATATGGCCTTATCAAATATGAATGCTTTTTAAACAGATCTATATGACCTATATATCAGACTTGAGCAGGTGCTACCACTCCAGGTCAGAGTAGACCTGCGAGTCATAGCAATGAAGGCTTAATACACACTCACCACAGCTCATGAACTGGAGCCCCACCATCAAATGCAGTTTAGTGTCATACCCAGGACACCCCTATTTTTGGCGGGTGGGTGGATTTTACCCCTCTGCAAGGGATACAGTCAGTTAGTGTATTCTAATCGCTGTAGACAGGGTGATTAAAATATTTAAGTGAATAGCTCATTAATCTTATCTGTTGTTAATTGATTATTTTAACAGTGCATTTGCTGATGATTGATTCTTTTTATTATTCACTTTTGTTAGAGTAAGAATGCCAATCTTTCTCTATGATTATAATTGTCACATTTCTTTTTTGTTCGAGATCATATTAAAATTTTCCTCTGCATAGCTTGAGGGAAACAAAAATTATAATATCAATTCAAATAATTTGATCTAGTTTGTTTTATGAAGCCAGAATGTTCAGGTATCAAATAAAAATGTTTTGTGTTTAATCTTATTAGTTGATTTACTGGAAAAAAAAAAAAAAAAAAAAAAAAAAAAATGAATAAATAATAATAAAACAAGGTGAACAACTTAATTAATTACTTAATTTTTGCCAGTAGTAGAATAAGACTGATTATAATAGTAGTATTCTCTAAAAGTACAAACGTTATCATCTTGCAACACCCTCTGGTTAAAAATGAGATCGTTCAAATCATCCAAGATGAAATACAAAAATGTAAATCCTCATTATCTAATGCTGCTTATCTGTCGAATACTTATTTCTTATGAGTGTCGTCAACTCAGCTAAATAATGGACCATTCTGTTTTTATTATAAAGAAAGAAAGGGAAGAAAAGAACATGCTATACAGAAAAATATAATAAGAAAGAAAGAGAGTAGGGGAAAAATATAGAGAGGAGGTGAGCACACGGAAGTGATAATGCTAATCTGTTTCAATTGAACATAATGAAAAGAAGGAGAGAAAAAAAAAAAAAGAGTGAGAGAAGGCTAAATCAAAATTATTATACTTTTTACATATTGAACTATTAAACAATAGCTCTTAAGTAAACATATCAAATGTAGTAATAAATAGATTATCATACTGTGGTATATCCACAGGTCCTGTTAGTAAGACTGGAAATGATAATGCTAATCTGTTTCAATTGAACATAATGAAAAGAAGGAGAGAAAGAAAAAAAAAGAGTGAGAGAAAGCTAAATCAAGATCATTATACTTTTTACATATTGAACTATTAACAATAGCTCTTAGGTAAACATATAAATGTAGTAATAAATAGATTATCATACTGTGGTATATCCACAAGTCCTGTTAGTAAGACTGATTATAAAAAAGGAAAAGAAAAATGATCTCTATTATTGAGTCATTAAATAATTCAAATCAAATTTTAACTTTAGATGAACCAATTCTTAATTTTAAATAAAATTTAACAAAACTTTGTTTTCTAGTAATTAGTAAACCTTGTATGGTATTGATTACATAATTATATTCATAATTTTTGGTATAATTTTATTTCAAGGACAAAATCTCATCTATGTTGACATTTTCAAATAGTTCCTTCATATAGTATGGATCATGTTTACATTTATAATGTTTGGTGTAATTTGATTTCTCCCAAGAAGCAGTGGTCAGGAGATGATGTAAATATTACTGACAAAATAGAGTTATATGTACAATAACAAACAAACAAAAAAAGAGAGAAAAAAAGAAGACAGTTGCTACATTACATCAATGCTGAAACTTTAAAAATCCTTAGAGAAATCATTACTAAAGCAAATATCTGCTTAGGGATAAAAAGAATAGGATAGAAAAACACCTCTAAGGATATGTTTTTTTCTGTTTTCCTTTTATTAAACTGAAGAGCTCTTATGCTTGCAGGAGGAAATTTCAAAATTTTCATAAAATATTAAGTATCAGATTCTCAAAAGATGTCAGTTGTTTCGCAGTCTAAAATTAAATTCGAATAAACTACAGTGCAAACCAATGATTTGAACAACGTTAAAATGGTAAAAAAAGCCTGGAGTAAAAGTCTAATTTGTTGAAAGGTTGAAAAAAACAAAAAATAAAGAAATAAAAAAAAAACACATAGAAAAAAAACAACAAAAAAAACACTTAATAAAAAAATAAGAGAATGGTAGAGAAGAGTTTTATTACGTCTTTTGACAAGTGTTTGCAGGCAATTTTAGTATAGAGACATTGTTTATCACTTGAGTTGTGAAAGTTTCAATGACAAGCCAAACAGCTAGAGGGAAAGGTTTGCTGCCACTGCAAGATGTTGGAAAATTTAAAATGTTTACATTCTACAAGGAAAAGTAAGGCTAAAAGAGTCAGGATTGGAAACTTTGATAAGTTGTTTGGTTTTTATGGCATTACAACTCTTTCTCTAAATGTTTGAGATGAGTCTTGAAGATTAGTATTATTGCGTTATTCGGACTATTGTCCTTCATCTTCATTGTTATCTGTCCAACGTTTCGGCCGATATGCCCTCTAGCATTCTTCAGGTATTTCTTGTCGGACTCGGGAACTTTCTTGCCGTAATCGTTCCGAGTCGAGAAGGTTCCAGAGTCCGTCAAGAAATACCTGAAGAAGGCCGGAGGGCATATCAGCTGAAACGTTGTACAGATAACAATGGAGATGAGGACAATAGTCTGAATAACGCAGATAATACTAATTACAACTCTTGTTGGGTTATTTTATGCTAAACAAATTTTTGTTTTATTCATTCACGTTGGGTATTCAAATTATTTTTTAAATTCATTTAGAAAAAAAAAAAAACGTTTTTCTAAAATCATTTTTGATCTATTCAACCCGTAGATAGGACCAAAACAGGTACTACTACTCCAGAGAAGAGTGGACCAGGGAGTAATGGCTCCACACTTCCCAGAGTTCCAGAATTGGAACCTCACCACTAGATGCAGTTCAACATCATACCCAGGACACTACAACCCTCAGCCACTGCCTTCTAGCACATATATGATAAAAAGGGTTGGGGGTTTGCTATATTGTCTCAAGATGTTTAACTTTAAAATCTGTCAATCTGGTTAAGAGAATAGACATAACATGTTTTAAAGTTTCATATTTGAATTGATTGATTTTAATGACATGACAACCTTTCTAGGGTTATACCTAGAGGTTAGGGAATTATGCTCATTGTATGTTTATATTTACATTTTTGTGTAGTTGTTTCTTAAGACTTTTTTATATAATAGTCCTACTGAATATGAATAATTTTCAATCAGATTCATGGGACCCCAATAAGTACTCCCACTCTAGATCAGATAAAACCTGAGAGTAATGGCAATCAAGGAGTACTCTAGGCTCCCCAGAACTGGATTTGGTTTGGTTTGGTTTTACGGCACCCAACCTCAGTGGGTCATTTAATGCCGATAAACTTTTGAAATGAATTCATTCTTAATGGATACTCTTTTTTTTTATAATCACATTTTTCTATTTAACCCGTAGATGGGACCCTAACAGGTACTACCACTCCAAGTCAGAGTGGACCTGGGAGCAGTGGTGATAAAGGGGTGCTCCACAATCCCCAGAACTCCAAAACTGGAACCTCACCATTAAATGCAGTTTAGTGTCATACGCAGGACAGCAATGTTCAGCAATTGTAAGAGAGAGGTTCATTATCATTATAAACGGATGATACAATATTTTTTAAAATTTGACCCATGACCTGTAAGAAGCTGCCCAATTTCACATGGCCAGATAGTGTCCATGGCAGCTATGTAAACACACCATTAACCTGAACATCCAGGGGGAAAAAAGAGTCTGGGCAAGATGTATGGAGGCCCTGGGTTGCCCAAGTTACAGGGTCCCCTCTCTGCCTCGCTGGCGTGATCCAAAGGAATGGTGAACCAATACATTCGGCGTCAGTTTTGCTGCAGGAGTTGCCAAATAGCGTTTTACACACTGAACTGCCTAACTGAGTCCAAGCTGTGATTTCTGTAGCCTTTTCCTCTCCAGAGGATACCCACAAGGCAGCGGGGGTTATTTAGACTATTGTGTGCCTGGATACCAACCCAGGTACTTCTTATTGAAGTCAGTCAGTCAGTCTACAATTGGTTTGAACAACAGCAACTGGCCAAACACAACTGAACCAGTGTCAAGACAACTGGTACTTATGGGAATTCAGAATAGTCCACTCATGCATTTGGGTGATTCCATTCCTTGAGTCCTGATTGGCTGCTTGGTTTGTATGATGTTCTGAGGCTTCATAAATAACCTGCCATTTTGCAGTAGTCTTTGCAGCAAACCAGGTTCGTATTAAGTTACGACTGCTTGCTGCCTTGTCTTACCAATTTGACGGTAATTGGAACTAGTATGATTATTCTACACTTCTATGTTCTCGTGTTAATGTGCTATATGGCTGTTGAGCGAGAAACTTCCTCCACCCTTTCACAGGTTTTGATTTTCACCCTGCTGGGTGTCTAGCCACCCTCCTCACCAGGCAAGCTTGAACGTGAACATAATACATATTTAACAACATACTGCATTTTTCTTTCCTTATCTATAATTCTCTGATAATTTAGAAATTCACTCATCACCCCTTCAAGCCTCTAAACATCCTCATGTGAAAATTTTAGTCCCCGCTGTCATATAACTCTTAATGCTCTCATAGGAGGTGGCATGGACTCCTATTTAGATGATGGAATTATTTATATATTGATTAAAATCTACCCAGAAATACAGTGTGGTACCTGTGCAGTAAGTTAGGGATCAAATGGTTGCACCCAGTACTTTTGCATAGGTGAAGAGCTTATAGCTCCCTGTTGTTTGGGTTGGGGCCTAAGCATAGTATATGTTTCTCATATATATATATATGCACACAATATATTTCAAGTATAAGATATAAAAGGTTAAAAACTCACAACTCAGAGTTTCTAATTGTTGACCCTCAAGTCAACTAGTATTGAATACTAGTTCAACTAAGGATCAAATAACATGAAACTCTGAGTTGCAATTTTTTGACCTGAGTTTGTTTTTATCATATTTCATATTTGAAATATATTGCATTTTCATCATAAGATTTTATGGATTAAAAACACTTTTAGAATTAGATTTTAATTGTAAATGTATATACATAATATTTTGAAAATAGTGAAATATATATATATATATATATATATATATATGTGTGTGTGTGTGTGTGTGTGTGTACATAATATTCTAAAAATGTAAAAGTGAATAGACAGGGTGTGTCAAAAAAGTAGAGATTTTTTGTACTTTTTTGACACTTGTATACTGACACTCATTGTTCATGTCTCTCTTGGCAAATACAGCTTCAATCTCGATACTTTTATGACAGACCTTGCATATAAATATATATAATATATTTTTAAAATGTTAAAATTGAATATATATAGATATATAATATTTTAAAATAAATTTTATGCATATATATATATATATATATATATATATATATATATATATACACACACACACACACACACACACACAGAGAAAATATCAAAAAATAAATTTATAAATAAAATTATATATTATATTTATCTAAAGCTTTGTTTTTTTTTAACAACTACAATTAACAAAAATTTAGAGCCAAGATCAATAATAATATATGAAAAACAAAAACTAGATAAATGTTTGTTTTTGTATTTCTTTTTATTATTATTCCTGTTCGAATTTACTTTCCTCACAAAACAAAACCTTCATTTTTTTTTTACATTCAAAATATTATTTTTTCCTGTTATTTCAAGGTTATATTTAATTTATTTCTGTTAGGTGCATGTGTTATTATCAATTCACAAAACTTAGAAATAGAAAACAACAACAATTCATCTTAGAATTTCATCGTTATAGAAATGAACAAGAATTATTATTCTATTCACAGTTTCAAATTTTCGCAGTTGTCATGCACGTATTCTGCAGAATTTTCACAAATACAACTGATATATAATACAATAAATTTGTGACCAAATTCATTATTGCCAAATAATATACAAATACGAAAAGCATCTAAGTGGAAATTTCAGGAGGTGAATCTGTGATAGAAATTCTAATGGAAATACTTAAAACATGTGTAGACATTCACATATATAATAATCAATAGAAATACAGGAAAGGCCAAAGTAGACAGCATTGTGTAAATGTATGTCAGCAAATATTAACACAAAGAATTTCTTTTTAATTTGTTTAGATAACAAAGTCAAGTTAAGATTTGAACATTTCTAAGAAGCAACATAATTGCCTCAAACTATTGTAAGATGATGAGACTGGCAGTTTCACTTGCATTATCTTATTACTAGTTTTAATATATATATATATATATATATATATATATATATTATTATACTAAAGCTGAGTTAATCAACTTTTACTTCCTAAAGGCTTTTTTACAGTTTAGTTTAATGACACAAAAATTATACTAAATTATTCCTTACTTTTAGGATTGGATTATGTTTGAAAAAAATTATGTTTTAATTGGTTCTAATTAATCGTAATTTGCACTTAAGTCAAAAACCAACCAATCTCTTACAATACTCTCTGTCTATCACTTTCTTGCCATCTATGAATCTCTTGACTACCTCATCGTTATATAATGTTAGTTTCTCTGGAGAGAAGAGAGAGTTAGAGACGGGAGAATTTGAAATGTATTTCTAGGTTAAATTTTACATCCAGCAACCCGTAGCTTAAATGAGGTCAAACATTCCTGTTCTTAGAAAGCATATTGATAATGATTTTAAAGTTTCATCCACCATATTCATTTAAAAAGATTTTTTTATTCGCTTTGCTAACTCCCTTTTCCCTAATCTCAATTATCTACCCAGAGCTGAATGGGTGACTCAATGGGTCACATTTTTTCTTGTGTGTGTGTGTGTGTGTGTGTGTGTGTGTGAGAGAGAGAGAGAGAGATTAAAAATTGAGGAATAACAGATAAGATACAAACAACTCCATTCAATTGATATTTCGCCTTGGTGTGTTAACAAGGCTTGTCAGAAGTTTATTTGAGACAACAACTGCTGTGTGTGTATATATTGAAAAGGTGGAAGGAGGGGGAGAAGAGATGGGGTAAAAGAGGAGGGGGAGGAAAATATCTGTTATTTCTCAATTTTTAATCACACTTTGTTGGATTTTACCCAATCTGTTATTTCCTCATATATAAATATATGAAGAAACAGATTAGAATAATCTAACAAAATGTTGGAAAAATTGAAATGGAAATGTGGATAAACCAACACAAACAATTGATTCAATTAATATTTTGTCTTTATTTGTTAAAAGACTTCCTCAGAATATTTTAATAGATAAAGATGAAATATCAATTGAATCAGAGTGGACTTGGGAGTATTGGCAATAAAGTGATACTTCACACTACGAGAAATGGAGCCTCACCATCAGATGCAATTTAATATCAGAGTTAACAGAAAAATAATTGGAAGAAACAGAATGAGTATTAAGGATAAGGAAAAAGGTTTACTAAGTAAAGATACAAGGTGAACATAGTAATTAACTATTGCTGAGTTGTATTAACAATTCCCCTGAGATCTCATTTTTCTCCTTCAAGGTTTAGTCAGACATTATTTATAAGAAAAACAGACAATTCCATTCTCATTATTTAGGTACTATATGACACTATCATACCCAGGTCCCCCCCCCTTTTGAGTTTTTTTTTTTTTTAACCCTCTGCAGAGGATGCAGTCGGCATATTCTAAACACCACTGACAGTGTTCAGATTAAGAATAGATTTTGCAATAGCCTAAAAAACAATATTTATACAGAAAGGTTTTTAGTATTATCTGCGTTATTCGTACTATTGTCCCCATCTTCATTGTTATTTGTACAACGTTTCGGCTGATATACCCTCCGGCCTTCTTCAGGTATTTCTTGAAACGTTGTACAAATAACAATGAAGATGGGGACAATAGTCCGAATAATGCAGATAATACTAATCTTCAAGCCTCATCTCAAACATTCAGAGAAATAGAAAGGTTTTTCTTTTCTATTTTTTTTTGGGGGTGGGTGGGTGTGTGTGGGGGAATATGAAAAGGTTTTTTCAATTATCTACCTTGGAAAGCATTCAGTTGATTTTGAATGAACATCAAATAAATATGAATGGAAGTTAATTGCAACTGATTATTGACATTCATTTTTCCCCCTCAAGAAAATGTTGCCAAGAGCAATTTTTAAAAATTTTAAATTTTTAGAAAACTTGGCAAAACTGGTCGGATGCAAAATGGCAAAAATTCTGGCCAATATTCAAATTTACCATTTGATTTTAAAAATTACAGACTTTTACTTTTAGAATTGGCATTACAAATGTACAGGTTGATCGATAAGGAATAAAATCTCTATTCAGATCAGAGATCAGTTTTGCCAAGAAGGAAATAAACTATTAAAGCTTTTGATTCTAGAGTGTGTTAACCAAAATAAACAATTATATGATTCAATCAACTACAGCATATATTTGGATAGGAATTTTCTTATTCTTATTTTCTCATCTTATTACTTGGTTTGGTTGGTTTGCTTTGTTTTATGGCATATCAACCTCAGTGGGTCATTTAATGCCGATAAAGTTTGAAATAAAGTCATTCTTAATGGATACTCAATTTTTTTATAAATACATTTTTCTAATTAACTCACTGATGAGACCCTAACAGGTACTACCACTCCGGGTCAGAGTGGACCAGGGAGCAATGGTGATGAAGGGGTGCTCCACTTTTCCCAGACCTCCAGAACTGGAACTTCACCATCAGATAGAGTTTAACGTAGGACATGTAGACCCTCAGGCACTGCCTTCTAGCAGCCATATGATAAAAGGAGTTGGGGCTTGCCATAAGGGCAATAGGGTCGGGGCAAATATATGGTTGCTAGGGCTAGACATGACCAGCTGATTGATTGGAGGGGCCTCTCCAACCGCCCGTAAGTATCTAAGTAACCGCCGTGAGAGAGGTTAGTTTTATCCTACTGATCGGCATGTGTGTTACGTTGGCTGAGGCCACGGCTATCCTGTCCAGTACGAGAGGAACCACAGGATCGGAGCAATGGTGTTCAAATGAGTGGCAGTGCCAACCTGCCTCCGTGCGATAAAGGCTGAAAGCTTCTAAGCCGGAACCGTGACCGGTGTTGCCAAATATTAAGAAAGGTGTCTCTTTTTGTTCTGCTGGAACCTGCCATAGCGGGCGGCTGTTGCATTCGGCAGGGCGGCTTGCATACACAGCGGTGTGTGCGAATGGGCCAACCGACTTGATATCCGCGACAGGCGGGATTTTGCCGTCACGGATATAGTCAGTGTATTCTAAGCATCTTCGTCAGGGTGGACTTTTCATAAAGATTTTTAAGACATATTTGGGAAAACTGGGTCTTATATGGCCTAAGTTACAATAGTTTATATAGTGCTCTTCTATTAAAAGGAACTAACACTTCCAAGAATAAAGATATAAATGTATGGGAAGGTTTGGTTCGTTGGAGTTTTATGGCACATCAACATCTGTTGGGTTATTTTATGCCAAAGACATTTTGTTATATTCATGTTTGATGGGTATTCAAATCATTTTAAACTTTTTTTTTTACACTCATTTTTTCCTGTATAACTCATAGATGGGATGCTAACAGGTACTACCACTAACAAATCAGAGTAAAACCTGGGAGTAATGGCGATGAAGGGGTACTCCACACTCCCCAGAGCTCCAAAATCAAAAGTTCACTCTTAGATGCAGTTTAACATCATACCCAGGACACTGTATGGGAAGGAATTTAGCTGTAAAACATGTATACTCAAGAGAATAGATTTATAGAAAAAAATAAAATGATTATCTTGGGAGAAGGCTTTCTAGTGAGAATAGATATTCTAACCACAGAATCATTTGGCTTTTTAGATAGTTTTATTAAAAACTGGGGAGATGAGATTCATAAATGGGGTGTAAAAAATGATTTAATATTTGTTTTTATAACTAAAAAGAAAAATGAAATAAACAAATAAAAAAATCACAAGAAATTACCTCTCCACATTTTAGAGTGGAAAATGTCCACTATTCTTTTCTAAACGGTTTTATAAAAATATTTTTTTTATTGAATATATATTCCTGAGCGAATGCGACAAAAGTGTGGAAATAAAGATGTAATAAAAATAATATTTATTCTACTCTTGTTTAATAATTTTCTATCATTTCCAGGATATATAATATATATATATATATATATATATATATATATATACACACACACACACACACACACTCAACTTTTGTTCAATATTCTTCTATCATTTCTGGGAGATATATATATATATATATATATATATATATATACACACACTCAACTTTTGTTCAATATTCTTCTATCATTTCTGGGATATATATATATATATATATATATATATATATTATTGGCATTTCAGTCTCGAAAAATAATATAGTTTTTGTGCCTCTGAAGTTACAGCACCTCCTGTGACTGTGAAGTCCAATCTTTGAAATAGATTCTCGACCACAAGGTTGACCCTGAAGATATTGATGTGCCGCTGCTTTCTTCTGGACCTCTTAACTTCATGGTGTTGCGCCAAGGTGACTTCAGACACGAACAGTCCTCTACGAAGAGCCTGCCACCACCGACGGCGGCTTTATATATATATATATATATATATATATATATATATATATATCGGTTATTTCCTATACCTCCAACATAAACAAAGGGGAACCACTCTTGACTGATAAATTATTTATTTATTTTCCCATTAAACCAACCCTAAACCCTAACCCCGTCTTCTTTTTTCCTAGTAGATAATGAATAAATAATTCATCAGTCAAGAGTGGTTCCCCACTGTTTATGTAGGAGTTATAGGAAATAACCTATCTATCTATCTATCTATCTATATATATATATATATATATATATATACCTGGGATATGTTTATGATTAATTTTTTTGTTGTTTGTTTTATTCTTTTAATGAAAATCAAAATTCCTACTGTTTATATTTTTACAAGATGCCTAACAGAAAAATATTTTTACAAGTTTTTCAATTTGGTATTTTGGGTGGTGGCTGGAATTTAGAATTACAGCAACAATTTTTATATTTCATTCAGGATGCAGATCTTGAATATGTTATATGCTAACAAAAGCACATTCCACTTGTTACTAACAGAATATTTTTCAAAAGACAGAAGTAAGTTTAGTTTGTTTTGTTTTACGGTATATCAACCTCAGTAGGTCATTTAATACCAATAAAGTTTTGAAATAAATTAATTCTTAATGGATACACAATTATTTTTTTATAAATACATCTTTCTATTTAACCCATAAATGGGACTCTAACAGGTACTAGCATTCCGGGTCAAAGTACACCAGGGAGCAATGGTGATGAAGCGGTGCTCCACATTCCCCAGACCTCCAGAACTGGAACCTCACCATCAGATAGAGTTTAATGTCATTCCCAGGATATGTAGACCCTCAGCCACCACCTTCTAGCACCCATATGATAAAAAGGGTTGGGGTTTGCCATAAGAGCAATAGGGTTGGGGCAAGCATATAGGTGCTAGGGCTTGATGTGACCAACTGATTGATCGGAGGGGGCCTTTCCGACCGCCCGTCTAGCCTAAGTAAGGGTCTAAGTGGAGTGTTGCAGGTCATGGACTGCTCATCCAACAAGACTCCATCCTTAAGCATCACAGGTTGCTACCCATGGCCAACAGGTGGCCCCATTTGGGGGAGTCTTACCCCTCTGCAGAGGTGCATTCTAATGCCCCCAAAATGGTGAGGAAATTAATCCGACAATATGAGAAGAAAATATTTTTAAAATATAACAAACGCACATACAAAAATTAACGGTTAATAACATCATATTCACACATTCACTATACACTTAACATCTTTCATTTTGTCCCTCACAAAAACATTCCTTAATAGTGTCCTGAAGATGGTATAATACCGAAATACTTAAGTATTGACACATAAAATTGTTTCCCCTGATCATAACATCCTGTGTTTGTTATATTTTAAAAATATTTTCTTCTCATATATATATATATATATATATATATATATATATATAATTTCACAATGTCTTTGGCTTTCTTTTCCTTTCTCTCATTCCTCTTTATCTCTTTCTCATTATTTTGTAGATTCTTAAATTAATTCTGATGAAATCATTTATATATTTTGTGATCAATACAAAAGCATTAAGTGCATTGACAAGGAAAGTGATCAGGCTGAAAAATAATTAGAGTAAATGCTTTTTTTTCATCATTAGATGAGGGATTTTTTATTTTATTTATCATATGTAAAGGGTAGTTTGTGTGTATGTATGTCCGGATGAAACTATAAAAACAAAACAATAACAAAGTAAATATATATATATATATATATATATATATATATATATATATATATATACATTCACTATCACCAGATCTTGCTTTTTTAAGCAAAAATAATGAAGAGATGATTTATATCCGTGAAGATAATTACAAAATAAAATTTAAATGATAACAGCATGGAATTTTTTTTTTTTTAGTATTTTAAATAGGAGACATTAATTTTTTTATTTTGTATCAACACAAGGTCTTTTTTCATAAGGATTTTAATGGGGCATCCTGCAAGGATCCAACTCGCAATTCAACCATAATGGATCTGCGAGACTAACTTTTAACCCCCCCTTCTCTCTCTACCCAGGTGACGCCGGGTAGCCACTTCTAGTCTATGTTGTATACTCTTCTTTTTACTTTCTTACTTATATTCTTCTTCTGTTCATCTTTTCTATCTTACGTTCTTCTTCTAGCGTCTGGACTTCATCTTGGGGACTTTGTGTCTGGTCTTTCATTGGGGATTTCTCTTTATCAGAAGCCATGTGTCATTAGTAGTTTTTAGATAATAACACAAGACTTCGACTTAACTTAGATCATATTTTATTCTGAAATCCCCACCAGACTACCTGCGCAGATTGAGTCGGCAGCGTGCATAACACAACTTACCACCATTGTGGTTTTGGCCGATCTCACTAAAATCTCTTTCTAATCTAAACTGGAAGAGGGTCTTCTCCACAGATTCTCACAGTATTCACCGGAAGGAGGATCAGGACTGAGGTCAAGCCTTGTCATTCAATCCTTCAAGGCCACCGGCTGAACTTATAACAGCCATTTTGGTTTCTACACTACTGTACATAAGTATTAGGAATCTAATAATTATGTAACAGTCTATATATAAGGGTAAATCAATTAGTTCGTAGTCTGACAGTCATTAAGTGAATTTTGATCATAAGTGTTCAATGTAACTTGAAGAATAAAGCAAATAAAGTAAAGTTGTTGGGGTTGCCTAAAGTCAGTATCAGCCAGAAAGTGAGGGAGTCCATCCCCTTTTCACTAGCGCTAGACCAGACAGATTACTTTTAGCGTCTGAGGTAGAGCACCACACCCACAATTGGCTCCTCACTTTACCGCACACATCCCTGTGCTACTCATACTCTGAGTTGGCGAGGGCTGGTATCAAAACCGGAACCTTGTGGTTCCTAGTCAGTACTTACTTACAAAGAACGATCAATAAGTCTATAGCCTGATGAAAATATTAGTTAGATTTAGATCTGAAATTTTCACTGTATAGTGTTCAAGCTATGATAATGAAAAAGCATTGGTTTGGTTTATTTAATGGCATCTCAACCTGTTATGGGTTATTGATTGCCAACATTTTATTTATTCGTAAATGCTTTATTACAATCATGACAATTTATATTCTAAACCTTTATATGGTTTAAAGTATTCCTATCTAATACTAATAATTTGCACAGTTATATGGATCCTAATAAGTTTTAAACAGATTTATTTGAATCATAGATGGAACCTTAAATGTACTATCACTCCATGTCAGAGTAGACCTGGGAGTAATGGCAATAAATGGGTACTCTACATGCTTCAAAACTGGAGCCTTACCACTGGTTCAGGGTCATACTAAAGACACCTTTTTTTCTGCAGTTAGTCTATTCTAGGCTCTGCTGACAAGATAAGAAAAAGCATTGGGTTAAGTGCATTAACAATGAAGGAACCCTGATGATGTAAGTCGTAAAGTCATTGGGGTGGCTTAAAGTCGGTATCAGCCAGACAGTGAGGGAGTCTATCCCCTTTTTACTTGCACTAGATAGGAGATGGTTTTGAGCGTCTGAAGTGGAGCGCCACACCTACCACCAGCTCCTCACTTAACTGCATAGATCTCTGTGCTACTCATACACTGACTTGGCGAGGGCTGGTATCGAACCAGGAACCTTGCGATTCCTAGTCAAGTGCCCTACCGACTGAGCTTACCCACATACAATTGACCTGTCAGCAGAGTTTATAATCACCAACTGCATACCTAGTAAAAAACAAAACAAAAACAAAACAAAACAAACAAACAAAAAAATGCTGACCTGAGAATAACATTAAACTCCAAGTGGCAAACCTCCAATTCTAGAACTTTGCCACTACTTTGTTGCCATTAGCTAAAGGTCCACTCTGACCTGGATATGGTACTACGTGTTAAGGTCATAGAAATGGATCTAATAGATCTGTTTAAAAATTATCAGTATCATATAGGGATACTTAAGATAATATATAGGATACATATTATATATTATACGGATATGGAGACGCGGGGGCTAATAGTTAGAGTCGTGGAAAATGGACTCGTCGATTCGAGTTCAATTCCTAGACGAAGCTGTTGGCATTTCACATAGTGCTAATACCCTTGGGAAAGGTATGAATCCATATATTCTCCCTCCAGCTATGGGTTAAATAGTAGGGCAGACTGGGCCCTTCAGCCTTGGGTAGGTAACCAGTCTAGGTAAGCACTAACTCTGAATTCAAAATTCCTGAGGTCGGTCATTGATTGGGTTTGTGACAACCCTTGATGCACCAATTCTTTCCTATCGACTGTGCCAAAAAGTGTGGATGGTCCAACACAAGCCTTCACCACTATAAACAAATCACTGTGTGGATGTTCATTGTATGAACACTCATACATCAAAATTGACGGGAGAGTCCATCATTATAGGGATAATAGTATTAATAATCCAAATAATACTAATTATCAAGCCTCATCTAAAAAATTCAGACAAATAAAAGGTTGACATGCTATAAAACTAACTAACCTATTTAAAACTTAATAATGTTCCTTAACTTATAAATAGGTTTGATTATGAATAACTAAAACCGTGGAAAGTGAAACTGAGGGCAAGGAAGGATCATTGTATAGGTTGCTGTGGATAATGTTGTAGCTAAGTGATAGACATATCCTTGCTGTCCAGAAAATTTCCAGCCTTTCAGAATATTCTTTGTGCAACATTAATCGTGATCCCCAAAGAGGATTTTGTACTTGCTTTGTTTAGGCTACATGTTTATTACTATGAGGGAGAGTCAAAAATTATCAGCACTCTTTGTTTTGTGGAAGCTGAGCTGATCGTGGATGATTTGATAGGCAGAAACCTGGCTAATCTGCAAAGAACAACCTACCTCATTGATGATAACTTGCCGGTTTGCCATTACTATCTTTTGAGCTTGCTGAATCTTCTCATCAGTGGTGGAGGTTGATGGGCGTCCTGCTCCCTTTTCATTCATCATGCTTGTCTGGCCACTTTTAAACTTCTCTATCCACTCATACACACTTCTATAGAGTAGTGCACCGTCCCTGTATTGTGCTAAAAGCCTCCAATAAATTTCAGTCCTTGACACTCAGGTCACTTCCTTGATGCATACTGCTAGTGGAGCGGCCATGTTTACACTGTAAAGACAGCAAGCAAAATGGTGCAATCAGGTTCAAACTTCGAACATGTGACCACACCAGTGCCAACTATAAGCATGTCTGTGCAAAACACAGTGTGATAAAAATTAAGATATGTTATGTGAAAAGTGCGGATAATTTTTGACTATACCTCATATATTTTAGATTATAGATGTGACCAATGAGGGATGTCTATTATACATTCAGATTATTTCTGGATAGACCTCATAAAGATGTTGTCTAGGAGGGAATTTACTTCCAGAAATATCCCGCAAGAATACATTCAACAGAATAGCTCATTATGAAGAGAGAAAAAAAAAATTAGGATCCTTGAGATAAATTTTCCTAAAATTATTGACAATAGAAATCCCATCAAAAGTATTCATTTCATTTTTTTTCTATTTTTTTTCTTTTCTGGATAGCTTCATCAAAAATAGGCAAAATGAGATTTATAAGTGTTGTGGAGTCAAAAAGAAAGGGGTGAAAAAAAGAGAAAGATTTACTTAGAGAAAATAGAAAAAGAATATCTGAATATTCAAGAGATATTATATATGAAGAAATAGCAGACAATAGAAAGGGAAAAATACAATTGTAAAAGAAGAATAGAGAAAGATACAAGGTTTGGTTTATTTGTTTAATGGTATATCAACCTTTGTGAGAAAGATATAAGGAGATGGGGATTAGAAAAAAACAGAAATATTTATTAAATAATTCATTTTTTCTAAGGAAAAATATGAATATTCAGGTTCAATCAGCATTAAAAAAGATTATTTAGAATATGTGTAGCAGTATAAGAAATAAAGAGCAAAATTACAATGTCTAGTGGAAAAAAATGTCCCTCCCCACAAAAAAAAATTCTTTAAAATTAATTGAAAGACTTTAAGAGAATTCTTTAAGAAAGTAAATAAATACCTTTCCAAAAATAAAAAATAAAAAGACAAAAGAAAAAAAGAAAGAAAAATAAGCGAAGGCTATTTCTTTTATTTTTATTTATTTATTTAAATGTCAAAGCAATTGAGGTAAATGATTTCTTTTGGAAGATCAATAGTTAAAAAGTAAAAACAGAAACAAGAGACAAAAATAAAATCATAAAATACCAATTCTGTATATTCAGTCTTTTGTTAAACAACATGAAATTTTTAAAAAGAAAAAGAAGATATTTTTCTTTCTTTTGAAATTGTTTAAATGTTGGAATAGAAAGAAAATATTTCATAATGAATCCATGTTCTATGATAAAACTAGAAGGCATTTTAAGCTGTAGTAGTGGTCATGTTACTGATTTCAATAGTGTTAGTAGTAGTAGTTGTAGTTTGGTTTATTTGTTTGATGGCATGCCAACTCCTAATGGGTTATTTAAAATTGAAAAAAAATTTTTTCTTCTTTCTTTTTAAATGTTGGAGTAGAAAGAAAATATTTCATAATCAATCCACATTATATGATAAAACTGGAAGGCATTTTATACAGTCATGATACTGATTTCAATGGTGTTCATAGTAGAATTAGTTTGGTTTGCTTTATTTGTTTGATGGGTTATTGAACCCTTTGAGGTCGGGATTTTCAAGAGTTTTTCTGAGAATGAATCCAGTAGGCAAAAAGTAATGCTATCTATCCAAAATTTTGCATAGAAAGCAGGCAGTCACACACACACACACACACACACACACGTATATATATATATATATATATATATATATATATATATATATATATGTATGTGTGTGTGTGTGTGTGTGTGTGTGTGTGTGTGTGTGAGGAAGAATGAATAAAGAAAAGAAAGAACAGAATGGATAATAAAAGATGAATTTAATCAATATCACTTACACATGTGTTTCGGTCAGTTCATCTCTGTGTACACGGTTCAAACTATTATTATCATTAAATAAACAAATGAAATGAAATAATAATAATAATGAAATAATAATAATTATTTAATGAAATAATAATAATTCATTTGTTTATTTAATGATAATAATAGTTTGAACCGTGTACACAGAGATGAACTGACCGAAACACATGTGTAAGTGATATTGATTAAATTCATCTTTTATTATCCATTCTGTTCTTTTTCTTTATTCATTCTTCCTCATATTGTCAGATTCATTTCCAATTCCATTTTTACATATATATATGTATATTTCGTTGAACAACACAGCCATTTTTTGTCTGCAAATCTTGTTCAGTGTCCTTTCAAGTTGCCGGATTGATCTAATTATATCTGGCGAAAATTGGCTGATATATTTGCCATAACTTATTTCCCGAGTACTTTCCGCCCTATCGCGGGCCATCTTCAGGGGTAGTTCATAAACCATACAACAATGGGTTGTTCCATTCTGCTATTCTATTTATATAAGGGCGATAGGGTGGAAATTACTTGGGAAATAAGCTATGGCAAATATATCAGCCAATTTTCGCCAGATATAATTAGATCAATCGGGCAACTTGAAAGGACACAGAACAAGATTTGCAGACAAAAAATGGCTGCGTTGTTCAATGAAATATGCCTTAGAGAAGTAATGTTGCCTACGTGTATATATATATATATATATATACTAGCTAAAGTACCCGGTCCATGACCGGACTAAAATGAAATTTGGATCACCAGGGAGTGAGAGAGAAAGTGGAAGACAGTAGTTAGAGAGGGGGTAAGAGGAAAATAATTCTTGAAACTAAAATCATTGAGAATTTGTATATTTCAGGATTTGTATTTTCTGTTTTATAGTTTAAAATTATTTCATATTATTATACAACAAATTGAAAGTATTCGTTTGTATATTTGTTTGTTATTGTTTTAAATTTTTTGTACATGACAACAATTCACATTTAGTTCTTAATAGCATGTTGAGTTTAAAAAGAAGCTGAGAATCGAAAATTTAAATTCTTCGTATTGCAATATCTATTTTGCTAAAACCTAAGATAGTATTATAGGGACCACCAATTGATCAGTTTAGGCCATCTTGAATAAAACGGAAATATTTTGTTATTATTTATAATTAATTGATTTTTCATAGAATTTTAAAAAACTCTTATCGTAACTTGTTTTTAGCTACGTTAATTTTCAGTTGATTTAACAGTGCAAAAATGAAAACATTGTTTTTCAATCATAATTTTCATTATTTCCGTAAGCTGAAAAAAAGTTAAAGAATCCTCAGGAGTTTATTTAATGTTTTTTCTTTCAAATGGAAAAAATTTTTTCAAGAAAATATTAATTTTTCTGCAAGTTTCATAGTGTTAAATATAGGGGGGGGGGTAAATTTCACAGGGTAAAATTGGGTGTACCTAGTATTTTAAAAACATTGTTTAAAAACGTTTTGGTGGACCTGATTATCTGGACCCCCCCCCCATCTATTTTTTCCCTTCAGTTGATTATTATCGATTACACACCAATCTATCAGATTGAAAAAAAAATTCTTAAAAGTTCTTTATTATTTGAGTATTCACGGGTGCTCATTTCCTCGTATAAGTTTATAGTAAATTGATCCCCCATATCGGAACCGCTTGAACGGAACCCAATTATTTATTTATTTTCCCATTAAACTAACCCCCCCCCAACCCTAACCCCTACCCCCCCCCTAGTTAAAATTAAGTTTTATTACAAAATTTATATTAATTACAAAACATCAATTTTCATAAAAGTTCAAATGTCACCTATGAAATCTCTATTTAAACATGCCAATTTTTCAGAACTGAAAAGTTGCACTATAAACTCAGCGATGTTTATTGACTTCACAATAAAGAGTAAAATCATAAAACTTAAAATTTAATTTGTAAGGCAAATTCTGAGGAATATTTTAAATTGTATTTTGAATAATAATTTAAATGTTGGTTGTTAGTTGTTTTGTTTTATCAACTTTTCGGGTAATTTACTAACGAATCATGTCATTTTGATAAACAAAGCGCTTACAATTTTTCGTACTTACATATAATTTTAAAAAAAAATGTTCCAATAACTGGATATTGTCAGATAAACTTGAAATAAATTTCGTCTTACAAATAATTGACTACTTATCTCCAGTCGGACCTTCGACTAAAGATAAAACACCGGATTTTGTCCATATTAGTAACCTTTGTTTTTTTGTTTTTTTATCGTGGTTTGAGAAAATAATTAGTTAACGAACCAAAAGAAAAACAGTTTCTAAGGAAATTCGTCAATCTTATTGTTATTTTTAACCCTTTAAAACTCTAACAATAAAAATTAAATAAATAAATTAAAGAATTAAAAGTCATTTTATTCGAATGAAAATCTTAGTTTAATTTATACAAATATGTAACCGTACTTACGACGTAAACTGATTTTCATGATACTGTTATTTACGGATTAAAATATTTTTTTAATAATGTAACCGTAAAGCGTGCATTTTGATTTTCTACAATTTTTTATGCATTACAAAAATTAAAATTAAAATGAGTGTACTGTACAATTTAAGAATATGGACAAACTCGCTGTAAAAAATAATTTAATCTATAAAAGCACATACAAATTACATATTCAGAAAGACTAAGAGATTCCGAACTGCCGTATTCGTATTATCGCCTATACGTAGTATTTTTTTTTTTTTTTAACTCGCTGTAAAAAAAAAAAAAATCTATAAAAACACATACAAATTACATATTCAGAAAGACTATTTCCTCTTATTACTAAAGATATAAATATTTTAAAGATTAAAATCCTAAATAGGTAAGAGATTCCGATCTGACTGTTATAGACTGCACTGCTTGTATGGCAATAATCATAGGCAGCGTGGCTATCCGAAGCCATTTTTTAATTTTTTAACTCGCTGTAAAAAATGATTCAATTAATAAAAACTCACACAAATTACATATTTTGAAAGAGTATTTTCTTATCTTTCTAACGATATAAAAATTATTAAAGACTGGACCATAAATAGGCCATAAATTCGGAACTGAACGGCTTAGACTGCAAAAATTAATTCATTAAAATCAAAACTTCGCTGCTGTTATCGCTTTAACAATAAGCAGGCAGAGACAATATTTTATTATCAGGAGGGGCTGATATGCGGACAGTTCCACAAATTGGGTGATTTTGGATTAATTAATCGATTAAATCCCTTAATCAATAAAAATCAATAACCAAATTTGGAATTTTTCTTAGTTAGAACGATATCAATGTGTATGCAAAATTTTGAATCTGAGTGACCTCCCGTTTTTTTGTTTTACGTCGACACGTACATACCAAAATCTCTGTTTTATAGATTAGATATATATATATATATATATACATATACACCAACATAATCTACAGTCTGCCAATTACTCACATCATCTAGTTCTATGAGAGCTGAAGGATGTGAGTAGTTGTGTTGTCTTACTCTTTGAGCATATAAAATCCAGGTTTTTACCTGGGGTTGGACACCATGTTGGAATCCAGGTAAAAACTAATATAAAGACTTTGTAGCATAAATAACTGAACCAGGAAAGACCAATTGATATTAAAAAGTTTGGCTTATATATAGAATTGAATTGGGTGGAGAGAAATATTTGGAAGGCAGAATGAAAACCGAGAAGAAATGATGAGAATATAAAAAGATACTCTCACCAATAAAAGACAAATAGTCAATAGAAAAAAAAGAATAAGGTATTTCAAGGCTGAATCAGATCTTATAGATTTGGGTTTTCTTATTTTACCACATTTGTTTTATCAAATATCGCCCCTGGTTTTCAGTATCTATTGTGTAGTCGGTTATTTCAAGTAAATCATTAATATCTCTTCTACCTTGCAAACAGACCTATACATAAACTGTTAACTATTGTTATTGATATAAAAAAAAGGTCTTATGTCTGTAGTCTAATGTTACATAATTATTGGATCCCTAATACTTCTATAAGGTAGTGTAGAAACATAATGGCGATTAGTGCAGCTGATGGCCTGGAGAGTGAGTGACGGCGCTTGACCTCACTCTCACCTTGCCTTCCAGGGATAAATCATGAGAACCGGAAGGCATAGAAGACCATGTCTTCCGGTTTAAGGATACTAAGTAACTCAGTCAGTTAGCAAGTAGAAGCTAAGCTTGTACGATGTAAGTGTCACTGCGCAGGTGTCTGGGTTGGGGATTTGGAAATAAAGTAACATCAACGTAAATCGAAGTCTTGTGTTTATTACCTAAAAACTAACAATGACACAGGGCTTCTGATAAAGAGAAATCCCTAACAGAAAACCAGACCGAAGTCCTCAAGACAACTCCAGACGCAAGATAGAACCAAAGCCGGCCAGAAGAATAGATGTCCAAGATATAGAAGCAAGTAAGAACTAAAGAAGTAATGAAGGGTATACAACATTATAATGATTTGGTACCATGAAAACCTCAGTATGCAACACTAAGTCAGTTGTTCTTAACCTTTATTTATCTATGGATCCCTTTGATTTCTATTTTACCCTGGTGGATCAACCCCCACCCCCCATAGCCATTCGATGTTTAAAAGTCCTATTCTGTTTTTGTAATTAAGTATTTTTTGCTTGCCTGGTTCACAAAAAATGTTACATAGTCCTTGGGGGCCATATGGTCCTCGGTTGAGAACCAATGTTAAAACCAGCTGTGCTCCCTCTTGTATAAACTGTTTCTTCGCATATAGAAAATCTGTCTAGCCAGACATTCAATTAAGTATAGAACGGAAGAGAATCATGAACAACATTATCTTGAGCTTTTTTCAAAATTTGAGACAAGGAATTCTTATTCTTTTTTTTTTTTATTCCCAAGAATGTCTTGTATGATTTCTTATCTGCTTGTTCCGAGTGGTTAAACAAGTTAAATAAATATTATCAAATATTTAGAGCATTTACACACTGGCAATGCAACAAGGAAATGGAGCAATTGACATTTACTAAGTTTATCTTAGGTTAGAATAGAAAAGACAATTTTTGTTGCAACTCCAATTTCTTCTATTTCTCTATTTCTCTGAATGAGGCTTGATAAGTAGTATTTTGTTTATATTTTAAAGGCAATTACAATATGTATAATGTATAGCTGTATCCACAACATATACATAGATAGATGTGTTTAACATTTTTTTGAAAAAACAAATGATGTTAATAGTTTGCTGACAGAATCTGTTTCAACTGTTTTAATGGATCGATCTTCATCAAGAGCAACATATGAATGAAAAGACAGGATAAATAACTGTTTAGAATAGGAGGTACAAATGAACGCTAGTGTTCGATGCTGGAATTTAAAATGTGTATTCTGTGTTAAAAATAAAATAAATTTTATTTTTAAAAATCAGAAGCACTATAATCCATAATAAAACTCAAAAGAGTTTGATGTAAAAATATGTAAAAAAGTGTATAATAAGTATCAAAAATGTTCATGATATATTCCAGCAACAAAAAGTAAGTTAAAAGTCCACAGCACAATTGAAGAAAGGTGTAAAGTTTCAAAGAATTTGTATTGTTGACAAATTCGTAGTGTTGTGGATTATATGCATCCTTTTATTATGGATTATAGTGCTTCTGATTTTTAAAAATAAAATTTATTTTATTTTTAACACAGAATACACATTTTTAAATTCCAGCATCGAACACGAGTGGAATAACACTAATCTGTTTCCTCAAACATGATGAAAAGAAGGAAAGAAAGAAAAAAATAAGAGTGAGAGAGAGTTAAATCAAGATTATTATACTTTTTACATATTGAACTATTTTGTAATAGGTCTTAAGTAAACATATCTTATGTTGTAATAATTAAATTATCATACTGTGTAATATCCATAGGTCCTGCTAGTAGAAATTAAAGTGCCAATCTGATAGATCCTCTATGCAGAAAGACTGAAATGCAACATGTGCTTTGACATTACTCCAAATAGATTGAAATCAATTAAAAATGACACTTTTCTCTGCCAGATTAAACAGTGACAAATCTTTAAATCTGAAAACCTGTGGTTCCTACAGAGAGGTTTGGACCATATGACCTTTAGGCACCCTCTTTGCGATCTCGATTCGTGGGGACATTTTTTCCTAACCCTAATAAACCGGATTTTGACAGTGTAAATGAGAAAAGTGTCCCCACGAATCGAGATTTCAAAAGGGGTGCCTAAAGGTCATATGGTCCAGAGGTTCTACTGACTGAGCTAAACCAGCTACATACTTAACTAAAAATCTCTGAATTTAACCCTTGTTAACAAGGGTTAAATTCAGAGATTTTAAAATTTCTGTCGTCTATTTTATACTTTGCCATTAAAATACTAGGTATTTATTAAAATCCCCTGTTAAAGTATATAAGTATACATAATCAAATAAAAGATACTGTTTTTTAAATTCACACATACACATATCTGTACTTTCTAGCTTTGGGGTGGGGACAGGAGCGAGGCATCACTCTGCCTAAAAGTTGACTTTGTGTCACATCCTGCTTGTATGGAGGGGTTGGGTAAATACATATATCTTCAATGTTCATTTATAATCTGGATGCAATTACACAATTCTCATAGATACTGAGGAGGAGGAGGAGTTCTCAAAGTAGTTTTGACTAACAAGAAGGGAACCCCTTAGGTTTGAATTTAGAGTGGTTACAAGTATTTCAAACAACTAATGATAATAATAATAATAATAATAATAATAATAATAATAATAACAATTATCTCTAAACAATCATGTGTTTGATTAATTTAGATTTCACAGATTTTGATTTGTTAAATTTCTGTCATCTACTTTATACTTTGCCATTAAAATACTAGGTATTCTATTAAAATCCCCAGTTAAAGTATATAAGTATATATAATCAATTAGTTCTATTTTATACTTTGCCATTAAAATGCTAAGCATTCTATAAAAATCCTAAGTATATAAGATAATAATAAAATAGGCCTATTTTATATTTTACCATTAAAATGCTAGGAATTCTATTAAAATTCTAAATATATCTGGTCAGAATGAAATAAACCTATTTTATACTTAGCCATTAAAATACTAAGCATTCAATTAAAATTCTAAATTAAAATATCTAAGGTCAGAATAAGATAAACCTGTTTTATACTTTGCCATAAATATGCTAGGATTTCCATTAGAATATCAAGTTGAAGTATATAAGGTCAGAATAAGATAGGCCTATTTTATATTTTGCCATCAAAATGCAAGGAATTCTT
>CM042142.1:40275602-40335602 GCA_023376005.1 Doryteuthis pealeii
GAGATTCTATGCTTGAGGAGAAATTCAAATTTCATAAAATTAAGTATCAGTCTTCTCAAAAGTGTCAGTTGTTTCGCAGTCAAATTAAATTCGATACTACAGTGCAACAATGATGAACAACGTTAAAAGGTAAAACTGGGTAAAAGTCTAATTGGTTAAAGTTGAAAAACAAAAATATAAAGAATAAAAAACACCATAGAAAAAACAAAAAAAAACATACTTAATAAAAAATAGAGAGTGGAGAGAAAGCGTTTATTACGTCTGATAATGTTTGCAGCAATTTTAGTTGAGCGTTGTTATCATTGAGTGTGAAAGTTTAATACAAGCAAACAGTGAGGGAAGGTTTGCTGACTGCAAGATTGAAATTTAATGTTTAATCTACAAGAATAGGCTAAAAGAGCAGGTGGAACTTGATAATGTTGTTGTTTTTGGCATTAGATCTTCTCTAAATGTTATATTATATTATTTGCGTTAGCAGACTATTGTCCGTCTCATTGTTATTGTCCATACGTTGTCGGCGATATACCTCTAGTATTCTTCAGGTATTTCTTTCGGATCGGATTTCTTGTCGTAATCAGTTCCTCAGTCCGTCAAGAATACCTGAGAAGGCGAGGCTATACGGATGAAACGTATGACAGATAACAATAAAGTATGAGGACAATAGTCGAATAACGCAGATAGACTAATAAATCTGTTGGATTATTCTTACGCAACAAATTTTTGTTTTATTCATCCAGTTTGTATTTAAAATTATTTTCTTAATCAATTTTTAAAAAATACTTTTTCTAATATTATTTGTTATTCAACCCATAGATAGACAAAACAGGTACGCTACCAGAAAGGTGGACAGGGAGTAATGCTCAATTCCAAGCCAGAAATTGAAGATCCCTAGATGAGTTACTCATATGCGGACACAACCTCAGTCCCTGCTTCTAGAATATAATGAATAAAGGGTTGGGGGTTGCTATTTGTCTCAATTTTAATTTAAAATCTTTCAATGAGTTAAGAGATAGAATAAAGTTTAAAGGTTTCATATTTAATTGGATTGATTTTAATGAACATAACTCTAGGTTAATACTAGAGGTAGGGAAAGCTCATTGTTGTTATATTTACATTTTTGTGTATTTTTAAGATTTTTTTTTATATATATCATAGTCTACTGAATATGAATAATTATTGAATCAGATTCTTTGAACACAGATGGGACCCCAATAATACTCTCACTCAGATTACATAAACTCGAGAGTAATGGCAATCAATGGAGTATTCTAGGCCCAGAACTGTTGTTTGTTTTATGGCACCAACTCAGGGTATTTAATGCCGATAAACTTTTGAAATGAATTCATTTTATGGATACTCTTTTTTTATAAACATTTTTCTATTTAACAGTAGATGGACCCTAACAGTGGTACTACACTCCGGTCAGAGTGGACCTGGGAGCAGTGGTGATAGGGGTGCTTCCACAATCAAGAATCAAATGGAACTTACATTAAATGCAGTTTAGTGTCATATCGGCAGGACAGCAATGTTCAGCAATTGTAGAGAGAGGTTCATTATCATATATAACGGATGATACAATATTTTAAAATTGACTCCATGACCTGTAAGAAGCTGCCAATTCACTGGCAGATAGTGTCCATGGCAGCTATGTCAACCATTAACCTGAACATACAGGGAAAAAAGAGTCTGGGCAAGATGTATGAGGCTGGTTGCCCAAGTTACAGGGTCCCCTCTTGCTCGCTGGCGTGATCGAAGGAATGGTGAAACCATATTCGGCTCAGTTTTGCTGCAGGAGTTGCCAATAGCGTTACAACTGAACTGCCTAACGAGTCCAAGCTGTGATTTCTGTAGCCTTTTCTCTCCAGAGGATCCCACAAGGCAGCGGGGGTTTAGAACTTATTGTGTTGCCTGGATACAGCCAGGTTTCTTATTGAAGTCAGCAGTCTACAATTGGTTTGAACAACAGCAACTGGCAAACACAACTGAACAGTGTCAAGACAACTGGTACTTATGGAATTCAGAATAGTCCACTCATGCATTTGGGTGATTCCATTCTTGAGTCCTGATTGGCTGCTGGTTTGTATGATGTTCTGAGGCTTATAAATAACCTGCCATTTTGCAGTAATATGCAGCAAACCAGGTTCGTATTAAGTTACGACTGCTTGCTGCCTTGTCTTACCAATTGACGGTATTGGAACTATATATTTTACACTCTATCTCCGCATTAATGTGCTATGATGGCTGTTGAGCGAGAAACTTCCTCCACCCTTTCACAGGTTTGATTTTCACCCTGCTGGGTGTCTAGCCACTCCTCACCAGGCAAGCTTGAACGTGAACATAATAATATTTAACAAATACTGCAATTTTTCTTTCCTTATCTATAATTCTCTGATAATTTAGAAATTCCATCATCACCCCTTCAAGTTAAACATCCTATGTGAAAATTTTAGTCCCCGCTGTATATATTAATGCTCTCATAGGAGGTGGCATGGACTCCTATTTAGATGATGGAATTATTTATATTGATTAAAATCGACAAAATACAGTGTGGTACTGTGCAGTAAGTTAGGGACAATGGTTGCACCCAGTACTTTTGCATAGGTGAAGAGCTTATAGCTCCCTGTTGTTTTGGTTGGGCCTAAGCATAGTATTGTTTCTCATATATATATGCACACAATATTTTCAAGTATAAGATTAAAAGTTTAAAAACTCACAATTAGAGTTTCTAATTGTTGACCTCAAGTCACTAGTATTGAAACTAGTTCAACTAAGGATAAATAACTGAAACTCTGAGTTGCAATTTTTTTGACCTGAGTTTGGTTTTATCATATTTCATATTTGAAATATATTGCATTTTCATCATAAGATTTTTGGATTAAAAACATTTAGAATTAGATTTTAATTGTAAAGTATATACATAATATTTGAAAATAGTGAATATATATATATATATATTATATATATATGTGTCTGTGTACATTATTCTAAGTGAATAGACAGGGTGTGTCAAAAAAGTAGAGATTTTTGTACTTTTTTGACACTCATTGTTCATGTCTTCTTGCAATACAGCTTAATCTGGATACTTTTATGACAGACTTGCATATAAATATATATTATATTTTTAAAATGATAAAATGAATATAATAGATATATATATTTTAAAATAAATGTTTATGCATATATATATATATATATATATATAATATTATATATAACACACACACACACACACAAAATATCAAAATAAATTTATAAATAATAATATATATTTATCTAAAGCTTTGTTTTTTTTAACAACTACAATTAACAAAAATTTAGAGCCAAGATCAATAATAATATGAAATAAAAAACTAGATAAATGTTTGTTTTGTATTTTTTTATTATTATGCTGTTCGAATTTACTTTCCTCACAAACAAAACCTTCATTTTTTTACATTCAAATATATTTTTTTCCTGTTATTTCAAGGTTAATTTAATTTATTTCTGTTAGGTGCATGTGTTATTATCAATTCACAAACTTAGAAAAGAAAACAACAACAACTATCTTAGAATTTCATCGTTATAGAATGAACAAGAATTATATCTATTCACAGTTCAAATTTTCGCAGTTGTCATGCACGTATTCTGCAGAATTTCACAAATACAATGAATAATAACAATAAATTGTGACCAAATTCATTATTGCCAAATAATACACAATAACGAAAAGCATCTAAGTGGAAATTCAGGAGGTGAATCTGTGATAGAAATTCTAATGGAAATACTTAAAACATGTGTAGACATTCACATAAATAATAATCAATTAGAAATACAGGAAAGGCAAAGTAGACAGCATTGTGTAAATGTATGTCAGCAAATATTAACACAAAGAATTTCTTTTTAATTTGTTTAGATAACAAAGTCAAGTTAAGATTTGAACATTTCTAAGAAGCAACATAATTGCCTCAAACTATTGTAAGATGATGAGACTGGCAGTTTCACTTGCATTATCTTATTACTAGTTTTAATATATTATACTAAAGCCGAGTTAATCAACTTTTACTTCCTAAAGGCTTTTTTACAGTTTAGTTTAATGACACAAAAATTATACTAAATTATTCCTTACTTTTAGGATTGGATTATGTTTGAAAAAAATTATGTTTTAATTGGTTCTAATTAATCATAATTTGCAATTAAGTCAAAAACCAACCAATCTCTTACAATACTCTCTGACTATCACTTTCTTGCCATCTATGTATCTCTTGACTACCTCCTCGTTATATAATGTTAGTTTCTCTGGAGAGAAGAGAGAGTTAGAGACGGGAGAATTTGAAATGTATTTCTAGGTTAAATTTTACATCCAGCAACCCGTAGCTTAAATGAGGTCAAACATTCCTGTTCTTAGAAAGCATATTGATAATGATTTTAAAGTTTCATCCACCGTATTCATTTAAAAAAATTTTTTATTAGCTTTGCTAACTCCCTTTTCCCTAATCTCAATTATCTACCCAGAGCTGAATGGGTGACCCAACAGGTCACATTTTTTCTAGTGTGTGTGTGTGTGTGTGTGTGTGTGTGTGTGTGTGTGTGTGTGTGAGAGAGAGAGAGAGAGATTAAAAATTGAGGAATAACAGATAAGATACAAACAACTCCATTCAATTGATATTTCGCCTTGGTGTGTTAACAAGGCTTTGTCAGAAGTTTATTTGAGACAACAACTGCTGTGTGTGTATATATTGAAAAGGTGGAAGGAGGGGGAGAAGAGATGGGGTAAAAGAGGAGGGGGAGGAAAATATCTGTTATTTCTCAATTTTTAATCACACTTTGTTGGATTTTACCCAATCTGTTATTTCCTCATATATAAATATATGAAGAAACAGATTAGAATAATCTAACAAAATGTTGAAAAATTGAAATGGAAATGTGGATAAACCAACACAAACAATTGATTCAATTAATATTTTGTCTTTATTTGTTAAAAGACTTCCTCAGAATCTTTTAATAAATAAAGATGAAATATCAATTGAATCAGAGTGGACTTGGGAGTATTGGCAATAAAGTGATACTCCACACTACGAGAAATGGAGCCTCACCATCAGATGCAATTTAATATCAGAGTTAACAGAAAAATAATTGGAAGAAATAGAATGAGTATTAAGGATAAGGAAAAAGGTTTACTAAGTAAAGATACAAGGTGAACATAGTAATTAACTATTGCTCAGTTGTATTAACAATTCCCCTGAGATCTCGTTTTTCTCCTTCAAGGTTTAGTCAGATATTATTTATAGGAAAAACAGACAATTCCATTCTCATTATTTAGGTACTATATGACAGTATCATACCCAGGTCCCCCACCCCCTTTTGAGTTTTTTTTTTAACCCTCTGCAGAGGATGCAGTCGGCATATTCTAAACACCACTGACAGTGTTCAGATTAAGAATAGATTTTGCAATAGCCTAAAAAACAATATTTATACAGAAAGGTTTTTAGTATTATCTGCGTTATTCGGACTATTGTCCCCATCTTCATTGTTATTTGTACAACGTTTCGGCCGATATACCCTCCGGCCTTCTTCAGGTATTTCTTGAAACGTTGTACAAATAACAATGAAGATGGGGACAATAGTCCGAATAATGCAGATAATACTAATCTTCAAGCCTCATCTCAAACATTCAGAGAAATAGAAAGGTTTTTCTTTTCTATTTTTTGGGGGTGGGTGTGTGTGGGGGGGAATATGAAAAGGTTTTTTCAATTATCTACCTTGGAAAGCATTCAGTTGATTTTGAATGAACATCAAATAAATATGAATGGAAGTTAATTGCAACTGATTATTGACATTCATTTTCCCCCCCGCAAGAAAATGTTGCCAAGAGCAATTTTTAAAAATTTTAAATTTTTAGAAAACTTGGCAAAACTGGTCGGATGCAAAATGGCAAAAATTCTGGCCAATATTCAAATTTACCATTTGATTTTAAAAATTACAGACTTTTACTTTTAGAATTGGCATTACAAATGTACAGGTTGATCGATAAGGAATAAAATCTCTTTCAGATCAGAGATCAGTTTTGCCAAGAAGGAAATAAACTATTAAAGCTTTTGATTCTAGAGTGTGTTAACCAAAATAAACAATTATATGATTCAATCAACTACAGCATGTATTTGGATAGGAATTTTCTTATTCTTATTTTCTCATCTTATTACTTGGTTTGGTTGGTTTGTTTTGTTTTATGGCATATCAACCTCAGTGGGTCATTTAATGCCGATAAAGTTTTGAAATTTAAGTCATTCTTAATGGATACTCAATTTTTTTATAAATACATTTTTCTATTTAACTCACAGATGAGACCCTAACAGGTACTACCACTCCGGGTCAGAGTGGACCAGAGAGCAATGGTGATGAAGGGGTGCTCCACTTTCCCCAAACCCCCAGAACTGGAACTTCACCATCAGACAGAGTTTAACGTAAGACATGTAGACCCTCAGCCACCGCCTTCTAGCACCCATATGATAAAAGGGGTTGGAGCTTGCCATAAGGGCAATAGGGTTGGGGCAATCATATACTTGCTAGGACTAGACATGACTAGCCTAAGTAAGGGTCTAAGAGACCGTCATGAGACAGATTAGTTTTATCCTACTGATCGGCACGTGTATTACGTTGGCCGAGGCTACGGCTATCCCGTCCAGTACAAGAGGAACTGCGGGATCAGAGCAACGGTGCTTGAATGAGCGGCAGTGCCAAGCTGCCTCTGTGCGATAACGGCTGAAAGCCACTAAGTCAGAACCATGATCAGTGTTGCCACGGTATTACGAAAGGCGTCTCTTCTTGTACCGCTGGAGCCTGCCATAGCGGTTGTCTGTCACTAGTAGCGGCAGCTGTTGCTGTTCGGTTTATCGTCATTGCATACGCAGCGGTGTGCGCGAACGGGCCAACTGATTTGACATCGACGACAGGCGGGATTTTGCCGTCACGGATATAATCAGTGTATTCTAAGCATCATCGGCAGGGTTGACTTTTCATAAAGATTTTTAAGACATATTTGAGAAAACTGGGTCTTATATGGCCTCAGTTACAATAGTTTATATAGTGCTCTTCTATTAAAAGGAACTAACACTTCCAAGAATAAAGATATAGATGTATGGGAAGGTTTGGTTCGTTGGAGTTTTATGGCACATCAACATCTGTTGGGTTATTTTATGCCAAAGACATTTTGTTATATTCATGTTTGATGGGTATTCAAATCATTTTAAACTTTTTTTTTTTACACTCATTTTTTCCTGTATAACTCATAGATGGGATGCTAACAGGTACTACCACTAACAAATCAGAGTAAAACCTGGGAGTAATGGCGATGAAGGGGTACTCCACACTCCCCAGAGCTCCAAAATCGAAAGTTCACTCTTAGATGCAGTTTAACATCATACCCAGGACACTGTATGGGAAGGAATTTAGCTGTAAAACATGTATACTCAAGAGAATAGATTTATAGAAAAAAATAAAATGATTATCTTGGGAGAAGGCTTTCTAGTGAGAATAGATATTCTAACCACAGAATCATTTGGCTTTTTAGATAGTTTTATTAAAAACTGGGGAGATGAGATTCATAAATGGGGTGTAAAAAATGATTTAATATTTGTTTTTATAACTAAAAAGAAAAATGAAATAAACAAATAAAAAATCACAAGAAATTACCTCTCACATTTTAGAGTGGAAAATGTCCACTATTCTTTTCTAAACGGTTTTATAAAAATATTTTTTATTGAATATATATTCCTGAGCGAATGCGACAAAAGTGTGGAAATAAAGATGTAATAAAAATATATTTATTCTACTCTTGTTTAATAATTTTCTATCATTTCCAGGATATATATATATATATATATATATATATATATACACACACACTCAACTTTTGTTCAATATTCTTCTATCATTTCTGGGAGATATATATATATATATATATATATATATATATATATATAATATATATACACACACACACACACACTCAACTTTTGTTCAATATTCTTCTATCATTTCTGGGAGATATATATATATATATATATATATATATATTATTGGCATTTCAGTCTCAAAAAATAATATAGTTTTTGTGCCTCTGAAGTTACAGCACCTCCTGTGACTGTGAAGTCCAATCTTTGAAATAGATTCTCGACCACAAGGTTGACCCTGAAGATATTGATGTGCCGCTGCTTTCTTCTGGACCTCTTAACTTCATGGTGTTGCGCCAAGGTGACTTCAGACACGAACAGTCCTCTACGAAGAGCCTGCCACCACCGAGGCCGGCCTTATATATATATATATATATATATATATATATATATCGGTTATTTCCTATACCTCCAACATAAACAAAGGGGAACCACTCTTGACTGATAAATTATTTATTTATTTTCCCATTAAACCAACCCTAAACCCTAACCCCGTCTTCTTTTTTCCTAGTAGACAATGAATAAATAATTCATCAGTCAAGAGTGGTTCCCCTTTGTTTATGTAGGAGTTATAGGAAATAACTATCTATCTATCTATCTATATATATATATATATATATATATATATATATATATATATACCTGGGATATTTTTATGATTAATTTTTTTGTTGTTTTTATTCTTTTAATGAAAATCAAAATTCCTACTGTTTATATTTTTACAAGATGCCTAACAGAAAATATTTTTACAAGTTTTTCAATTTGGTATTTTGGGTGGTGGCTGGAATTTAGAATTACAGCAACAATTTTTATATTTCATTCAGGATGCAGATCTTGAATATATTATATGCTAACAAAAGCACATTCCACTTGTTACTAACAGAATATTTTTCAAAAGACAGAAGTAAGTTTAGTTTGTTTTGTTTTACTGCATAT
Source organism: Doryteuthis pealeii (assembly GCA_023376005.1). NCBI lineage: Eukaryota > Metazoa > Mollusca > Cephalopoda > Myopsida > Loliginidae > Doryteuthis > Doryteuthis pealeii. Next base: position 40,284,467 of record CM042142.1, read on the forward strand.
CAACCTCAGTAGGTCATTTAATACCAATAAAGTTTTGAAATAAATTAATTCTTAATGGATACACAATTATTTTTTTATAAATACATCTTTCTATTTAACCCATAAATGGGACTCTAACAGGTACTAGCATTCCGGGTCAAAGTACACCAGGGAGCAATGGTGATGAAGCGGTGCTCCACATTCCCCAGACCTACAGAACTGGAACCTCACCATCAGATAGAGTTTAATGTCATTCCCAGGATATGTAGACCCTCAGCCACCACCTTCTAGCACCCATATGATAAAAAGGGTTGGGGTTTGCCATAAGAGCAATAGGGTTGGGGCAAGCATATAGGTGCTAGGGCTTGATGTGACCAACTGATTGATCGGAGGGGGCCTTTCCGACTGCCCGTCTAGCCTAAGTAAGGGTCTAAGTGGAGTGTTGCAGGTCATGGACTGCTCATCCAACAAGACTCCATCCTTAAGCATCACAGGTTGCTACCCATGGCCAACAGGTGGCCCCATTTGGGGGAGTCTTACCCCTCTGCAGAGGTGCATTCTAATGCCCCCAAAATGGTGAGGAAATTAATCCGACAATATGAGAAGAAAATATTTTTAAAATATAACAAACGCACATACAAAAATTAACGGTTAATAACATCATATTCACACATTCACTATACACTTAACATCTTTCATTTTGTCCCTCACAAAAACATTCCTTAACAGTGTCCTGAAGATGGTATAATACCGAAATACTTAAGTATTGACACATAAAATTGTTTCCCCTGATCATAACATCCTGTGTTTGTTATATTTTAAAAATATTTTCTTCTCATATATATATATATATATATATATATATAATTTCACAATGTCTTTGGCTTTCTTTTCCTTTCTCTCATTCCTCTTTATCATTATTTTGTAGATTCTTAAATTAATTCTGATGAAATCATTTATATATTTTGTGATCAATACAGAAGCATTAAGTGCATTGACAAGGAAAGTGATCAGGCTGAAAAATAATTAGAGTAAATGCTTTTTTTTCATCATTAGATGAGGGATTTTTTATTTTATTTATCATATGTAAAGGGTAATTTGTGTGTATGTATGTCCGGATGAAACTATAAAAACAAGACAATAACAAAGTAAATATATATATATATATATATATATATATATACATTCACTATCACCAGATCTTGCTTTTTAAGCAAAAATAATGAAGAGATGATTTATATCCGTGAAGATAATTACAAAATAAAATTTAAATGATAACAGCATGGAATTTGTTTTTTTTTTTTTTTAGTATTTTAAATAGGAGACATTAATTTTTTTCTTTTGTATCAACACAAGGTCTTTTTTCATAAGGATTTTAATGGGGCATCCTGCAAGGATCCAACTCGCAATTCAACCATAATGGATCTGTGAGACTAACTTTTAACCCCCCCTTCTCTCTCTACCCAGGTGACGCCGGGTAGCCACTTCTAGTCTATGTTGTATACTCTTCTTTTTACTTTCTTACTTCTATTCTTCTTCTGTTCATCTTTTCTATCTTACGTTCTTCTTCTAGCGTCTGGACTTCATCTTGGGGACTTCATGTCTGGTCTTCCATTGGGGATTTCTCTTTATCAGAAGCCCTGTGTCATTAGTAGTTTTGAGATAATAACACAAGACTTCGATTTACTTAGATCATATTTTATTCTGAAATCCCCACCAGACTACCTGCGCAGATGGAGTCGGCAGCGTGCATAACACAACTTACCACCGTCGTGGTTTTGGCCGATCTCACTAAAATCTCTTTCTAATCTAAACTGGAAGAGGGTCTTCTCCACAGATTCTCACAGTATTCACCGGAAGGGGGATCAGGACTGAGGTCAAGCCTTGTCAATCAATCCTTCAAGGCCGCCGGCTGAACTTATAACAGCCATTTTGGTTTCTACACTACTGTACATAAGTATTAGGAATCTAATAATTATGTAACAGTCTATATATAAGGGTAAATCAATTAGTTCGTAGTCTGACAGTCATTAAGTGAATTTTGATCATAAGTGTTCAATGTAACTTGAAGAATAAAGCAAATAAAGTAAAGTTGTTGGGGTTGCCTAAAGTCAGTATCAGCCAGACAGCGAGGGAGTCCATCCCCTTTTCATTAGCACTAGACCAAAGAGATTATTTTTAGTGTCTGAGGTAGAGCACCACACCCACAATTGGCTCCTCACTTTACCGCACACATCCCTGTGCTACTCATACTCTGAGTTGGCGAGGGCTGGTATCAAAACCGGAACCTTGTGGTTCCTAGTCAGTACTTACTTACAAAGAACGATCAATAAGTCTATAGCCTGATGAAAATATTAGTTAGATTTAGATCTGAAATTTTCACTGTATAGTGTTCAAGCTATGATAATGAAAAAGCATTGGTTTGGTTTATTTAATGGCATCTCAACCTGTTATGGGTTATTGATTGCCAACATTTTATTTATTCGTAAATGCTTTATTACAATCATGACAATTTATATTCTAAACCTTTATATGGTTTAAAGTATTCCTATCTAATACTAATAATTTGCACAGTTATATGGATCCTAATAAGTTTTAAACATTTATTTGAACCATAGATGGAACCTTAAATGTACTATCACTCCATGTCAGAGTAGACCTGGGAGTAATGGCAATAAATGGGTACTCTACATGCTTCAAAACTGGAGCCTTACCACTGGTTCAGGGTCATACTAAAGACACCTTTTTTTCTGCAGTTAGTCTATTCTAGGCTCTGCTGACAAGATAAGAAAAAGCATTGGGTTAAGTGCATTAACAATGAAGGAACCCTGATGATGCACTACTGATGATGTAAGTCGTAAAGTCATTGGGGTGGCTTAAAGTCGGTATCAGCCAGACAGTGAGGGAGTCTATCCCCTTTTTACTTGCACTAGATAGGAGATGGTTTTGAGCGTCTGAAGTGGAGCGCCACACCTACCACCAGCTCCTCACTTAACTGCATAGATCCCTGTGCTACTCATACACTGACTTGGCGAGGGCTGGTATCGAACCAGGAACCTTGCGATTCCTAGTCAAGTGCCCTACCGACTGAGCTTACCCACATACAATTGACCTGTCAGCAGAGTTTATAATCACCAACTGCATACCTAGTAAAAAAAAAACAAAAACAAAACAGTTGGTATCAGCCAGACAGCGAGGGAGTCTATCCCTTTTTACTTGCACTAGATAGGAGATGGTTTTGAGCGTCTGAAGTGGAGCGCCACACCTACCACCAGCTCCTCACTTAACTGCATAGATCCCTGTGCTACTCATACACTGACTTGGCGAGGGCTGGTATCGAACCAGGAACCTTGCGATTCCTAGTCAAGTGCCCTACCGACTGAGCTTACCCACATACAATTGTCCTGTCAGCAGAGTTTATAATCACCAACTGCATACCTAGTAAAAAACAAAACAAAACAAACAAAAAAATGCTGACCTGAGAATAACATTAAACTCCAAGTGGCAAACCTCCAATTCTAGAACTCTGGAGATTGCCACTACTTTGTTACCATTAGCTAAAGGTCCACTCTGACCTGGATATGGTACTACGTGTTAAGGTCATAGAAATGGATCTCATAGATCTGTTTAAAAATTATCAGTATTATATAGGGATACTTAAGATAATATATAGGATACATATTATATATTATACGGATATGGAGGCGCGGGGGCTAATAGTTAGAGTCGTGGAAAATGGACTCGTCGATTCAAGTTCAATTCCTAGACGAAGCTGTTGGCATTTCACATAGCGCTAATACCCTTGGGAAAGGTATGAATCCATATATTCTCCCTCCAGCTATGGGTTAAATAGTAGGGCAGACTGGGCCCTTCAGCCTTGGGTAGGTAACCAGTCTAGGTAAGCACTAACTCTGAATTCAAAATTCCTGAGGTCGGTCATTGATTGGGTTTGTGACAACCCTTGATGCACCAATTCTTTCCTATCGACTGTGCCAAAAAGTGTGGATGGTCCAACACAAGCCTTCACCACTATAAACAAATCACTGTGTGGATGTTCATTGTATGAACACTCATACATCAAAATTGACGGGAGAGTCCATCATTATAGGGATAATAGTATTAATAATCCAAATAATACTAATTATCAAGCCTCATCTAAAAAATTCAGACAAATAAAGGTTGACATGCTATAAAAACTAACTATTTAAAACTTAATAATGTTCCTTAACTTATAAATAGGTTTGATTATGAATAACTAAAACCGTGGAAAGTGAAACTGAGGGCAAGGAAGGATCATTGTATAGGTTGCTGTGGATAATGTTGTAGCTAAGTGATAGACATATCCTTGCTGTCCAGAAAATTTCCAGCCTTTCAGAATATTCTTTGTGCAACATTAATCGTGATCCCCAAAGAGGATTTTGTACTTGCTTTGTTTAGGCTACATGTTTATTACTATGAGGAGAGTCAAAAATTATCAGCACTCTTTGTTTGTGGAAGCTGAGCTGATCGTGGATGATTTGATAGGCAGAAACCTGGCTAATCTGCAAAGAACAACCTACCTCATTGATGATAACTTGCCGGTTTGCCATTACTATCTTTTGAGCTTGCTGAATCTTCTCATCAGTGGTGGAGGTTGATGGGCGTCCTGCTCCCTTTTCATTCATCATGCTTGTCTGGCCACTTTTAAACTTCTCTATCCACTCATACACACTTCTATAGAGTAGTGCACCGTCCCTGTATTGTGCTAAAAGCCTCCAATAAATTTCAGTCCTTGACACTCAGGTCACTTCCTTGATGCATACTGCTAGTGGAGCGGCCATGTTTACACTGTAAAGACAGCAAGCAAAATGGTGCAATCAGGTTCAAACTTCGAACATGTGACCACACCAGTGCCAACTATAAGCATGTCTGTGCAAAACACAGTGTGATAAAAATTAAGATATGTTATGTGAAAAGTGCGGATAATTTTTGACTATACCTCATATATTTTAGATTATAGATGTGATGAGGGATGTCTATTATACATTCAGATTATTTCTGGATAGACCTCATAAAGATGTTGTCTAGGAGGGAATTTACTTCCAGAAATATCCCGCAAGAATACATTCAACAGAATAGCTCATTATGAAGAGAGAAAAAAAATTAGGATCCTTGAGATAAATTTTCCTAAAATTATTGACAATAGAAATCCCATCAAAAGTATTCATTTCATTTTTTTCTATTTTTTTCTTTTCTGGATAGCTTCATCAAAAATAGGCAAAATGAGATTTATAAGTGTTGTGGAGTCAAAAAGAAAGGGGTGAAAAAAGAGAAAGATTTACTTAGAGAAAATAGAAAAAGAATATCTGAATATTCAAGAGATTATATATGAAGAAATAGCAGACAATAGAAAGGGAAAAATACAATTGTAAAAGAAGAATAGAGAAAGATACAAGGTTTGGTTTATTTGTTTAATGGTATATCAACCTTTGTGAGAAAGATATAAGGAGATGGGGATTAGAAAAAAACAGAAATATTTATTAAATAATTCATTTTTTCTAAGGAAAAATATGAATATTCAGGTTCAATCAGCATTAAAAAAGATTATTTAGAATATGTGTAGCAGTATAAGAAATAAAGAGCAAAATACAATGTCTAGTGGAAAAAAATGTCCCTCCCACAAAAAAAATTCTTTAAAATTAATTGAAAGACTTTAAGAGAATTCTTTAAGAAAGTAAATAAATACCTTTCCAAAATAAAAAATAAAAGACAAAAGAAAAAAGAAAGAAAATAAGCGAAGGCTATTTCTTTTATTTTATTTATTATTTAAATGTCAAAGCAATTGAGGTAAATGATTTCTTTTGGAAGATCAATAGTTAAAAAGTAAAAACAGAAACGAGACAAAAATAAAATCATAAAATACCAATTCTGTATATTCAGTCTTTTGTTAAACAACATGAAATTTAGCAAAAAAAAGAAGATATTTTTCTTTCTTTTGAAATTGTTTAAATGTTGGAATAGAAAGAAAATATTTCATAATGAATCCATGTTCTATGATAAAACTAGAAGGCATTTTAAGCTGTAGTAGTGGTCATGTTACTGATTTCAATAGTGTTAGTAGTAGTGGTAGTAGTAGTTTGGTTTATTTGTTTGATGGCATGTCAACTCCTAATGGGTTATTTAAAATTTAAAAAAAAAATTTTTTCTTCTTTTTTTTTAAAAAAATGTTGGAGTAGAAAGAAAATATTTCATAATGAATCCACATTATATGATAAAACTGGAAGGCATTTTATACAGTAGTAATGGTCATGATACTGATTTCAATGGTGTTCATAGTAGAATTAGTTTGGTTTGCTTTATTTGTTTGATGGGTTATTGAACCCTTTGAGGTTGGGATTTTCAAGAGTTTTTCTGAGAATGAATCCAGTAGGCAAAAAGTAATGCTATCTATCCTAAATTTTGCATAGAAAGCAGGCAGTCACACACACACACACACACACACACACACACACACACATATATATACATATGTATATTTTGTTGAACAACGCAGCCATTTTTTTGTCTGCAAATCTTGTTCTGTGTCCTTTCAAGTTGCCGGACTGATCTAATTATATCTGGTGAAAATTGGCTGATATATTTGCCATAGCTTATTTCCCAAGTACTTTCCGCCCTATCGTGGGCCATCTTCAGGGACAGTTCATAGACCATACAACAATGGGTTGTTCCATTCTGCTATTCTATTTATATAAGGGCGATAGGGTGGAAATTACTCGAGAAATAAGCTATAGCAAATATATCAGCCAATTTTCGCCAGATATAATTAGATCAATCCGGCAACTTGAAAGGACACAGAACAAGATTTGCAGACAAAAAATGGCTGTGTTGTTCAATGAAATATGCCTTAGAGAAGTAATGTTGCCTACGTGTATATATATATATATATATACACACACCAACATAATCTACACAGTCTGCCAATTACTCACATCATCCAGTTCAATGAGAGCCGAAGGATGTGAGTAGTTGTGTTGTCTTACTCTTTGAGCACATAAAATCCGGGTTTTTACCTGGGGTTGGACACCATGTAGGAATCCAGGTAAAAACTAATATAAAGACTTTGTAGCATAAATAACTGAACCAGGAAAGACCAATTGATATTAAAAAGTTTGGCTTATATATAGAATTGAATTGGGTGGAGAGAAATATTTGGAAGGCAGAATGAAAACAGAGAAGAAATGATGAGAATATAAAAAGATACTCTAACCAATAAAACAAATAGTCAATAGAAAAAAAAAGAATAAGGTATTTCAAGGCTGAATCAGATCTTATAGATTTGAGTTTTCTTATTTTACCACATTTGTTTTATCAAATATCGCCCCTGGTTTTCGGTATCTATTGTGTAGTCGGTTATTTCAAGTAAATCATTAATATCTCTTCTACCTTGCAAACAGACCTATATATAAACTGTTAACTATTGTTATTGGTATAAAAAAAAGGTCTGATGTCTGTAGTCTAATGTTACATAATTATTGGATCCCTAATACTTCTATAAGGTAGTGTAGAAACATAATGGCGATTAGTGCAGCTGATGGCCTTGAGAGTGAGTGACGGCGCTTGACCTCACTCTCACCTTGCCTTCCAGGGATAAATCTTGAGAACCAGAAGGCATAAAAGACCCTGTCTTCCGGTTTAAGGATACTAAGTAACTCAGTCAGTTAGCAAGTAGAAGCTGAGTTCGTACGATGTAAGTGTCACTGCGCAGGTGTCTGGGTTGGGGATTTGGAAATAAAGTAACATCAACGTAAATCGAAGTCTTGTGTTTATTACCTAAAAACTAACAATGACACAGGGCTTCTGATAAAGAGAAATCCCTAACAGAAAACCAGACCGAAGTCCCCAAGACAACTCCAGACGCAAGATGTTAGAAGATAGAACCAAAGCCGGCCAGAAGAATAGATGTACAAGATATAGAAGCAAGTAAGAACTAAAGAAGTAATGAAGGGTATACAACATTATAATGATTTGGTACCGTGAAAACCTCAGTATGCAACACTAAGTCAATAGTTCTTAACCTTTATTTATCTATGGATCCCTTTGATTTCTATTTTACCCTGGTGGATCAACCCCCACCCCCCATAGCCATTCGATGTTTAAAAGTCCTATTCTGTTTTTGTAATTAAGTATTTTTTGCTTGCCTGGTTCACAAAAAATGTTACATAGTCCTTGGGGGCCATATGGTCCTCGGTTGAGAACCAATGTTACAACCAGCTGTGCTCCCTCTTGTATAACCTGTTTCTTCGCATATAGAAAATCTGTCTAGCCAGACATTCAATTAAGTATAGAACGGAAGAGAATCATGAACAACATTATCTTGAGCTTTTTCAAAATTTGAGACAAGGAATTCTTATTTGTTTTTTTTTTTTATTCCCAAGAATGTCTTGTATGATTTCTTATCTGCTTGTTCCGAGTGGTTAAACAAGTTAAATAAATATTATCAAATATTTAGAGCATTTACACACTGGCAATGCAACAAGGAAATGGAGCAATTGACATTTACTAAGTTTATCTTAGGTTAGAATAGAAAAGACAATTTTTGTTGCAACTCCAATTTCTTCTATTTCTCTATTTCTCTGAATGAGGCTTGATAAGTAGTATTATTGTTGATATTTTAAAGGCAATTACAATATGTATAATGTATAGCTGTATCCACAACATATACATAGATAGATGTGTTTAACATTTTTTGAAAAAACAAATGATGTTAATAGTTTGCTGACAGAATCTGTTTCAACTGTTTTAATAGATCGATCTTCATCAAGAGCAACATATGAATGAAAGACAGGATAAATAACTGTTAGAATAGGAGGTACAAATGAACGCTAGTGTTCGATGCTGGAATTTAAAAATGCGTATTCTGTGTTAAAAATAAAATAAATTTTATTTTTAAAAATCAGAAGCACTATAATCCATTATAAAACTCAAAAGAGTTTGATGTAAAAATATGTAAAAAAGTGTATAATAAGTATCAAAAATGTTCATGATATATTCCAGCTACAAAAAGTAAGTTAACAGTCCACAGCATAATTGAAGAAAGGTGTAAAATTTCAAAGAATTTGTATTGTTGACAAATTCATAGTGTTGTGGATTATATGCATCCTTTTATTATGGATTATAGTGCTTCTGATTTTAAAAAATAAAATTTTATTTTTAACACAGAATACACATTTTTAAATTCCAGCATCGAACACGAGCGGAATAACACTAATCTGTTTCATCAAACATGATGAAAAGTAGGAAAGAAAGAAAAAAATAAGAGTGAGAGAGAGTTAAATCAAGATTATTATACTTTTTACATATTGAACTATTTTGCAATAGGTCTTAAGTAAACATATCTTATGTTGTAATAATTAAATTATCATACTGTGTAATATCCATAGGTCCTGCTAGTAGAAATTAAAGTGCCAATCTGATAGATCCTCTATGCAGAAAGACTGAAATGCAACATGTGCTGTTGACATTACTCCAAATAGATTGAAATCAATTAAAAATGACACTTTTCTCTGCCAGATTAAACAGTGACAAATCTTTAAATCTGAAAACCTGTGGTTCCTACAGAGAGGTTTGGACCATATGACCTTTAGGCACCCTCTTTGCGATCTCGATTCGTGGGGACATTTTTTTCCTAACCCCTAATAAACCGGATTTTGACAGTGTAAATGAGAAAAGTGTCCCCACGAATCGAGATTTCAAAAGGGGTGCCTAAAGGTCATATGGTCCAGAGGTTCTACTGACTGAGCTAAACCAGCTACATACTTAACTAAAAATCTCTGAATTTAACCCTTGTTAACAAGGGTTAAATTCAGAGATTTTAAAATTTCTGTCGTCTATTTTATACTTTGCCATTAAAATACTAGGTATTTATTAAAATCCCCTGTTAAAGTATATAAGTATACATAATCAAATAAAAGATACTGTTTTTTAAATTCACACATACACATATCTGTACTTTCTAGCTTTTGGGTGGGGACAAGAGCGAGGCATCACTCTGCCTAAAAGTTGACTTTGTGTCACATCCTGCTTGTACGGAGGGGTTGGGTAAATACATATATCTTCAATGTTCATTTATAATCTGGATGCAATTACACAATTCTCATAGATATTGAGGCGGAGGAGGAGTTCTCAAAGTAGTTTTGACTAACAAGAAGGGAACCCCTTAGGTTTGAATTTAGAGTGGTTACAAGTATTTCAAACAACTAATGATAATAATAATAATAACAATAATAATAATAACAATTATCTCTAAACAATCATGTGTTTGATTAATTTAGATTTCACAGATTTTGATTTGTTAAATTTCTGTCATCTACTTTATACTTTGCCATTAAAATACTAGGTATTCTATTAAAATCCCCAGTTAAAGTATATAAGTATATATAATCAATTAGTTCTATTTTATACTTTGCCATTAAAATGCTAAGCATTCTATAAAAATCCTAAGTATATAAGGTAATAATAAAATAGGCCTATTTTATATTTTACCATTAAAATGCTAGGAATTCTATTAAAATTCTAAATATATCTGGTCAGAATGAAATAAACCTATTTTATACTTAGCCATTAAAATACTAAGCATTCAATTAAAATTCTAAATTAAAATATCTAAGGTCAGAATAAGATAAACCTGTTTTATACTTTGCCATAAATATGCTAGGATTTCCATTAGAATATCAAGTTGAAGTATATAAGGTCAGAATAAGATAGACCTATTCTATATTTTGCCATCAAAATGCAAGGAATTCTATAAGAAGGCCTAGATTTCATACATCTCTAAGTCTCAATAAGTGTTTGTTGAGATACATAGATACTGATATGGCCAAGAATAGGGAAAAAAGTTCTCAGTTTTGAAAGCGACTGTTTTAAATTATTACACAAGTTCCCTGTTGCATGAACAAATCATAAAATTCCAATCTACAGAATTCCTCAAGATCAGCATGATGTGACTGAAAAGAAGTTTCAACAATCCATAAAAACATGATTGGCTAATGTTCTGCCAATCAAATAAAAGATACTGTCTTTTGAATTCACACATACACATATCTGTACTTTCTAGCTTTTGGGTGGGGGACAGGAGTGAGGCATCTCTTTCAGCAGTGCCCCTGGCTGTGGGCATGACGGTGAAGCAAAAAACAATCACAAGGCAAGTACGCCCCACCAACCATGGCACTGGTTGAACAGGTCCAGCTCTATTTTTGGGTTGTGATGGGTTGGTTGGGTTTTATGCCTTGTTGGGTTATTTTATACCAAAACATTTTTTTTAATTCATTTTTGATGGGTATTCAAATTTTTACTCATTTTTTCTATCCTACCCATAGATGGGACCCTAACAGGTACTACCACTCTGGTCTATTTTTGGCTTTGCTCATGAATATGGACATGGATCCTCTCAATAAACTGACCATGTGTCACACACTACCATCCAAGGGATGTAGTCAAATATCACCAATGAGAAAGAAAGTCTATAATAACGACTTGATTTATTGATGGACGAATTCTATCCTGCCGCCATTACTGTGACTGGATGGGTTCTCGTCTGCTGGAACACATAAACATAGCTTTATGGAACGTAAAAGAACAGACTTGTCTATTTTTTGCTTTTTTTTTTGGTCTAGAAAAGAAGATGGAACTGAATCTCTGAACAAAGACATAAATGGCAAGATAATTTCAGGAATCAAATTTCATTTTCATTTCTCTTCTTAGACTAAGCGCCATTTTTATCTCCAGAAAAAGAAAACAATCGGCTCTTTGATAACAATCAAATAAGCTGATATAAGAATTCATAAAAACAAACATCAAGGAGAATCTTTTAATATTTTTGCTTTCTAAGAGAAAAATTCTTCCAAATTTTACAAGATGGAAGTGTTGATTTGAAGAGAGAGTTTTATTTCTCATTAAGTGATCAATGTCTACATCAAAGATATTCATGAAAATATCCAGTCTAATGAAATCCTGCATCTCATTTTATGAGTATCAATTTATTCTTTTATATGTATACACAGAATGTCACATTATTATAAGATACCATTATATATATATATATATATATATATATATATATATATTGGTATCTATATATATGAGGGTGAGTCAAAAAGTAATGCCATTTTTTTTAGGACAGGTATAATTACCAATTTAGAAAAAATGTATCATACATCAAAATGAAGCTGGTCCTCTGTGGATCACATCCCTACTCCTGCACATAGTCACAATTTCTCTCAATAGCAATATTCCACCTTCGAATGAGAGCATGTATCCCTGCCTGTAAAATTCTGTTGACTGTTCTTTGAGCCTCTTCTACACTACACTACAGATTTCACTTCCTCATCATTGGAATAATGTTTGCCTCTCAAATCCTCTTTCTTGGGACCAAAGAGATGATAGTCTGAAGGAGCTAATTCTGGTGAGTATGGAGGATGCAGTAAAGTTGTCCACCCGAATGAGGTGATTTTCTCCCTTGTCTCGATTCTTGTGTGTGGTTGTGCATTTTCCTGCATAAGGAGGACATTGTCAATTGGCAATTTGGATCTTACTCATGGATAAAGAAAATGGCATTACTTTTTGAGACACCCTATATATATATATATATATATATGTATGTATACAAACACACACACACATATATATTATATATTAATGATTTGAAGGCAATTACAAAGCAAATAAAAACTAAAAACAAAAAGATGTTTTTTTTGGTCTTATCGATTTAAAAAAAAAATCTTTATAAAATTTTTTTTATCTCCTGTCATCTATAAAACATCCATCAATTTTTTCACCCCAAAATACATCCTGGTGAAGGTTTAAAGAAACCGAAACGTTTAAGCGTTGATAAATAAATTCATCTTATATTTGGAACACTTGTTTTTTCAAATTTCTTAATATTGTTGGATTTATTTCCATATTTACCCCCATTTATAGATATATATAAGTAATCACATATAATTTGATAAAACAGTCTATTAAACGATTAAAAGCTTTATTTACCACTATGACTCACTCCCTCTCTAAATGATTTTATCATTATTAAAATTCAAGCAACCATGATTGACAATTATCTAGTGTTTTATTTGAAAGAAATTAGAAGGGTACAAGTTTGAAACAGGGTTTAAATTTTCTGTGTTGTGAATTTTACAGTTTCTGTAGATCCTGAAATCAATGCAACAAACTATATATATATAAAATACTACTAATATTATTATTAGAGGAAAAATAAAGGGTTTACCATGGTTTCAATCCAATTGAAATGATTTCTTCAGGACTCTACCCTACGTTAACTAAGTCGATGTAACTCCTTAGTTAAATATTAGTTAATATCTTTAATTTAATTAAGGAATTACATTGACTTAGTTAACATAGGGTAGGGCCCTGAAGAAATTATTTCAATTGGATTGAAACCATGGTAGACTCTTTATTTTTCCTCTCATAATAATATTATTAGTGTTATTACTGCTCTGTATTTTTAATATATTGAGCACTTTTGGATTATTTACTGATACCACTGCGATGGAAAAGTTAAAGCAGCAATTGGATAATATATATATATATATACATATATTCCAAGAATTAAATAGACATGTTAGAAAGTTCTTTATTTCTGTAAAATACATAGATATCTATACAGAACTGCCAGCCTTATCTGCAGGGAATATACTTCCAAGACCACCAGCAGATGTCTGAAATGGCAGATAGCACCAAATCAAATATATGCAATGACTTTTCTCGTACATGCATACATGTTTGTGGCATAACGCTTATCTTTATAGGAAATGAACTCAGCAACTCGAGTTTAAATCCATGACAAGGCTATTTGCATTTCCCTATGAGAAAAGGGATGAATCTATTTCTTCTTCTATCAGCTATGAGTAAATACATATGTGAGAATGGACATCACAATTGACAGTCGAATAAGTGAATACATTAGTTATTCAAACGGCTCAGTGTCAAAGTTTAAAAATAATTTAGTTATCAGACATGTTTATAGAGTGGTAATACCTGTTAGGGTCCTATCTATGGGTTAAATAGAAAAAATGAGTTTTAAAAATGTTTTTAAAAAAAATTGAAACTGTTAAGTATCTGGCCGCCATCCTTGGCCAGTTGCAAAGAACTTAAAGTAAATAAGTAAGTAAGTCCTGTGGCATAGAATCCTTTGGTAAGTCGATAAGTCCTGTGGCATAGAATCCTTTTGGTCCGTCGTCCAAGAAGATCCAAGTAGTAATGAGCTAAGATTAGAATCAGCCAGTATAAATAACAACAGCAGCAGAGCACTGCCAGTAATTGGACAACAGACTGGTCACATGTTAGTTGGCGAGTCTATAAGTACAAGTAAGCATTTACCACACGCCTTATATACTGAAAATTCCAACAGAAACACACACGGCATACTTGGTGAATGAAACAGTGGCATATTTGTCATTGATACCAATGGTCACTATAAGATAATTTTTTTTTTTTAAATGAATTTCCTGTTTATTTTATAAATCAATGAAGAGGTGCTGATTTATAATCAGCTTGTATTTTTGTTTGAGAATATTATAACTAAAAACATTCAACAAGTTCGAATACCCATCAAGAATGAATAAAATAAAATTTGTCCAGCATAAAATAACCCAACATGGGTTGACATGCCATAAAATCCAACCAATCAGACCCTGTTGCTATTTTTACTTGTATCTAATTTATAAATTAAATTTTATCATGGGTATGTATTAACCCAACCCCTCCACTCGGACAGGATGTGAAACAAAGTCAATTGTTAAGTGCAGTATCAGCTGGACAGTGAGGGAGTCTATCCCCTTTTTGCTAGCACTAAACCAGGGAGATTTTTTTTGCTGAGGTGTAGCGCCACACCAACCATTAGCTCCCCACTTTGCCGCACAGATCAGATTACCCAATCTGTGACACTCATATGCTGAGTTGGTGGGTACCAGTATCGAACTCAGAACCTTGCAATTCCAAGGTGGGTACTCTACTGACTGAGCTAAACTGGCCGATTAAACCAGCTTTACTCTGCTTAAAAATTGATCTTGTGTCACATTCTGCCCATGGTGGAAGAGTTAAGTAAATACCTACAATATTTATCAGCCAATTCCAAATCAATTTAAACATTACCTTGTATCTATTTGACCCATAGATAAGACTCGACCAGCTACTACGACTCTCCAATTAAAATGGTCTTGGCAATAATAGCAATAAACAGATACTCCTCACTCCCCCCGAGCTCAAAAACAGGTTTTGTTTCGTTTGTTTTGCGGCATATCAACCTAGGTGGGTCATTTAATGCC
Source organism: Doryteuthis pealeii (assembly GCA_023376005.1). NCBI lineage: Eukaryota > Metazoa > Mollusca > Cephalopoda > Myopsida > Loliginidae > Doryteuthis > Doryteuthis pealeii. The sequence goes on from CM042142.1 coordinate 40,299,763, forward strand.
GATAAAGTTTTGAAATAAATTCATTCTTAATGGATAATCAAATTTTATCTATAAACTCATGTTTTTCTATTTAACCCATAGATGGGACCCTAACAGGTACTACCACTCTGAGTTAGAGTGGACCAGGAAGCAATGGTGATGAAGGGGTGCTCCACGTTCCCCAAAACTTGAACCTCACCATCAGATAGAGTTTAACGTCATTCCCAGGATATGTAGACCCTCAGCCACTGCCTTCTAGCACCCATATGATAAAAAGGGTTGGAGCTTGCCATAAGGGCAATAGGATTGGGGCAATCATATAGGTGCTAGGGCTTGATGTGACCATTGTCTAGCCAAAGTGGAGTATTGCAAGGCATGGACTGCTCATCCACCTGGATTCTATCCTTAAGCATTACAGGTCGCCACCCACGGCCAACAGATGGCCTCATTGGGGGGGGCTTACCCCTCTGCAGAGGTGCATTCTAATGTCCCAGGTGACAGGCGGTCAAAAACAGGAGCCTCACCACCAAGACACTATGAAGAAGAGGATCCAGTTATCGCCTCAGTGATGATGACATGGACAGTAATAGAGAGCCTCACCACCAGGACACTATGAAGAAGAGTTTCAATATCTGATCCAGTTATCACTAATATATTGCTCTTGGTTGAAGAATTTGGTCGGCACCTTCCCACTGATGATGACATGTATACTATCCAAATTAGAATGGTCTTGGCAGTAATAGCAATAAACAGATACTCTCACTCCTAGAGCTAAAAAACAAGAGCCTCACCACCAGGACACTATGAAGAAGAGTTTCAATTATCTGATCCAGTTATGCTAATATATTGCTCTTGGTTGAAGAATTTGGTCGGCACCTTCCCACTGATGATGACATGTATACTTCCCAAATTAGAATGTCTTGGCAATAATAGCAATAAACAATACTTCTCACTCTCCTAGAGCTAAAAAACAAGAGCCTCACCACCAGGACACTATGAAGAAGAGTTTCAATCATCTGATCCAGTTATCACTAATATATTGCTCTTGGTTGAAGAATTTGGTCGGCACCTTCCCACTGATGATGACATGTATACTTTGTTTTGAGCAAGTTGCATTTGACAAAATGTCTTGAGACTACATTAAACAAAGATTGATGAGCTTTCATAACTTGCAGTTGACTTAATCTGATAATATCACTGTTTTGCAATATTTTCCCCATCCTTAGATTGAACACATAAATATTATTCAAGTTTGCTTTGTGATAAGTGTGGTCTCTTGGGCAATAAATGTGATAAATAACAACCATTTGTCACTTGTAAATCATACTGAATCAAATGATTATGAATTATGGTTTATAAAAACTTCTTCCATATTAGTTTGCTCTAAGAATTCATCCATGGAATTTAGCTCTATTTGGTATTTGAGAATATTTAAGAATAGAGAGTATACATATAGAGGAGATTACTTTGAAGGAGACAGTGGGAACTAAGTAATACAATCATCTTTTTCTCATTCATCAAATTCTCCAAAACATCTTTTCTTATATATATATATAAGCAATTTAAAAAGCTTGTCTGTGGATTTTAATGAAATATGATTAAGAGAAAAAACTCTCTCTCTCTCTCTCTCTCTCTCTCTCTATATATATATATATATATATATATATATATATATATATAATTGTTCTGGTTCTAACGGAAGAAAATTCAATATTTTATAAAAAAGAAAGTCTGAATTTCAAAATGTTAAAAATGATATTCCTTTATACTCCACTCCCACCAAACAGGAAGAGGGAAGTTAAATACTCATATATATATATATATATATATATATATATATATTAAGAATTCATTTTCATATTATTAATCAAAGCCTGAAGAAGATACCAGAAGATCTGAAACACGTGTTGCATATGTAAGATAAGAATAAATTTTTTTCTGAAAACATAATACATTTTGCGGACCTTCTTTTTTTATAAAATATATATATATAAATAAATGTGTGTGTGTGTGTGTGTAAGTGAGGAAGATGGAAATTAATCTGACAGATATATTGAAAAGATGAATAGAAAAATATATATATATTTGTATGGATGAAATGTATTATACGCTGACACGTTTTTCAACGGTAATTTGTTTACATATACACCATTCTATTCGATTTAAAATTATTTTAAATATAAAATAAAATAATAATAGAAAACCATATCTAAACAAGTTGTCTTCTTCAAACCAGAATACACACACACACACACACACACACATAGAAGGTGTTGATTTTTTTTCATTAAATATAAGAGACCAGGTTTTTTTTCAAGTGATAGCACAATTTCTTCTAATTATGCCTATGGACTACTGGCAAATAATCCCCAGAAAACTCCTAGGACACATATATCCTGAGGTTCCTATGAATACTGGGATATATATGCATATCTTATAATTCTATTTTAGACATCTACTGGGATGTATGTGTTATAAAAAAAAATAAAGTAAATGAGTTTTTCTCAGCTTTTAATACTACAGGCATTGATATCATGATAGTATAAAACCCATGAATAAACTACTTTGCATTATATAACTAAACAGGAAATATATGTTAGTAAAGTTATCTTCTAATTCTATATTCTTCATCCTAGGGCTAAGTAAACAGATGATAATTTTTTTTTACATATCAGATATTTGAGTTAGGTTGGTTGATTTTATGGCAAGTCAATACGTGTTGGGTTATATAATGCCAGTCTTTTTTCCAGGCAGTTATATATATTTACCAACCCCTCTGCACAAGTAGGATGTGACACAATGTCAATTTCTTAAGCAGAGTTTAACAGGTTTGAATTCAGAGTTTTCCTTCTCCTAGACTGGTTATCTAAGGTTAAAGAGTCTAGTCTGCCCTACTATTTACCCATAGTTGAGGGAGTATACATTGACCTTTCCCAAGGGTATTAGCAATAGGTGAAATACAAACAGCCCCGTCCAGGATTTGAACTTGGGTCAACGAGTCCATTTCCTATGACTAACCATTACACCACATGCCTCCACTTTCCAAGCAGTTATATATTTTCAAGTAACTATTTTAACTTAATAATGATTTGCTAACAATCATATATTCAATTAAATGCCCTTATCTAATACTAATAATGTACAAGCCTTTGCATAGATTGTACTTATTATCTTATTATAATGGAGATTGTGGGTTTGTCTGTCTGTAACCGAAACTATATTACTACTCAAGTCACAATTCCCTTTGTTATTTACATCACATTCTCCATGGTTTTATTCTTTATTCAAACCTCAATTATTAATAAAATTGTTTTACATCATTAAGACTGTTGATAATATCTAAATACTAATAACATGCAGTTGTATTTATATATACAACAAAATAGCGGTTCACAGTGTGAATGGAAAGGCTAATTTGCATATTGATCTTAAAAATTTGATTTTAATAAATATATGCTAGGTATTATTGATTTCTAATTGTTTGGTTTTATCTTATTGAATATGAGCAAAAATCTCGGGATAAATCTTAAAAGAAATCCATTAACAAGAAGAAATAACTGTAATATTATCCTTTACTTCTTAATTTAACCAAATAGTTGAATTAGAAAAATTTACCAATGAAAGACGGGAGTAATGGAAAATGATGGAAGAGTTAGTTTCAAAGTTCTATTTTTTCGATTATACCCCCTCTGTTCCAAATATTTTTATCTGCATTTTTATTCAGTTTCATTAGCCTTTCTAATTTATTTTATTATATTAAAACTTAGATACTAGTACCCGGAGGGTGCATATATTTGCTAGTACTAATAATTTACAAGTCTTTATATTGATTGTAATTATTCTTATCTAATACTAATATTTTGTACACAACTATATGGTTTCAAATATCTCATACTTTGTTTCAATGTTTTAAGAGCCAATGTCTTAATAGAGTTCACAATCATTTTAAACAAGTAAACACTTTATACTTAGTTGCAATATCATCGTTTTAAGAGTCTGTTTTTTTTTTACAGACTTTCCATGCCACTAAAGTTCAACTGAACATGCCATGATCTAGAAGTGCATATATCTGGGTGGCCTGAATTCCGGGCAGAGTATCTATTTTTACATTGATACTGTCTCTAAAATGTGATCTATTATTTAACAGCCAATACCAGCTTCTTTCAGTTAAGAGCCCAGGGTGGGATATGGGGGTGGTACTCAGGGGTATAAGAGCCAAGGTAATACTGGTAGTTGTTGGTTGGTTGATTGTATTTTATGACATCTCAACCCCTTTTGGGTTATTTCATGCCAAATACATTTTGTATTATTCACAGTCTTATTGGGTATTCATTTTTTTTCAAACTCACAATTTTTCTTTAAACATATTTTTTAAGCTAATTTTTTCTATTTAATCCTATAGATGGGACCCTAACAGGTACTACCACTCTGGATAGTAGCTTGTGTAACTCTTCCAGTCATAGAGTTCTGGGTATGACAGTAAACCACATCTGATGGCAAGGCTCCAGTTTTGGAGATCTGGAGAGTGTAGAGTATCCCTTTCTTGCCATTACTCCCAGGTCCACTCTAACCCTGAGTGGTAATACTTGTTAGGGCCTCAAATAGATCTGTTTAAAAATTATTTGTATTCATGTGCAAAAAAACCCAAAAAACAAAACAGCAAAGAATTTTTATGAAACAACTACACAAAAAATATAAATATGTATGTACAATATAAATGATCCCCTAAACTATGCATAAACCAACCCTAGATAGATTAACATGCCATTAAAATCAATCAATCCTTCAGCATTAAATATTTACTTTCATACAGGTTTCTCCATTTCCTTGGAAGAAATGTGTGGATTGTGAATTATCTCCCTTGAACCGTTTTTGACTAATCAAAGGTTGGTCTTTTGGAGAAGGAACTCTTTAACGAAAAGAGATAAAAAGTTGTATAAGTAACATACAGGAGATATGAGCAACAACGAACACATTGACAATAGGTACTTTATTTTCAATATGTTGACTGAATGACTATATACCTTTAGTCTCGAAAGTGTTCTGGGAGAAAATAAATTTTGGCCACCATTTTATATGAAGAAAGGAATGGAAGTGATGAAAAAAGTGTAGTGAACATAATTTCAAATATTGTCAATGTTATGAATTTTGAGAGAAAAATTGGCAATTTCAATTTAAGCAGATAAACTTATTAATTTCTTGAAATAACCCTTGACAAAGATCCAATTTGTTATCACTCACATTCAGAGATAGCCAAAAGCTAAGGATCTTATATTTCTAAGGTAGTATTTTTCTGGTATATATCATAGGAAGAAAAAGAAAAAGGCAACAGAATGAGCTTATTTCAGAGGTTATTTGCAATGCAGTGGGAATAAAAAGTGATGTCTACTTTAACAGAGAGGATTTTGAAAATGAAAAGATGGCAGGTGCATTCACAGAATTTAAAAAGAAACAAGATTAATAGAATCAAGAAAAATAAATATATATATATATATATATATATATATATATATGGAATACTGAATAAAATCTCATTTCCTTTGAGGCAAACTGTAAGAATAGGATATATATATATATATATATATATATATATATATATTATAAATTAGACACTTTCAATGACAAATAAGTCTTGGCAGTGCTTCTTATAGACTAGCTAACATATCTTAAAAATAAAATATAAGAATAAATGTATTGCTCATCAATAGTCATTTTGTAAATATATATATGTGTGTGTGTGTGTGTATATATATATATATAAAGTGAGTGAAAACAAATGGACATAACCCCAATTTGTTTTAAACATCAAGTTTCTTATTTGACATTATGCAAACATATAAATCTTATTATAATGGAGATTGTGTGTTTATATCTCTGTAACCGAAACTATATTACTACTCAAGTCACAATTCCCTTAATTATTTACCTCAAATTCTCCATGATTTCATTCTTTTAAGCCTTCAGTTATTAATGAAAATTGTTTTACATTATTAATACTGTTGACCATATCTACGTACTAATAACATGCAATTGTATTTATATATACAACAAAATAGCGGTTTACAGTTTGAACGAGAAGGCTAATTTGCATATTGATATTTAAAATTTTATTTTAATAAATATGTGCTTGGTATTATTGATTTCTAATTGTTTGGTTTTATCTTAAGAAATATAAACAAAAATCTCGTGGATAAATCTTAAAAGAAATTTATTTACAAGAAGAAATAACTGTAATATTATCCTTTACTTCCTATTTTAACTAAATAGTTAAATTAGGAAAATTTACCAATGAAAGAGGGGAGTAATGGAAAATGATGGAATAGTTAGTTTCAAAGTTGTTCTATTTTTCGATTATACCCCCTCTGTTGCAGATCTTTTTATCTGCATTCTTAGTCAGTTTCATTAGCCTTTCTAATTTAATATGATATTTTATTATATCAAAACTTAAATACTTGCACCCGGAGGGTGCATATATTTGCTAGTATATATAAAGTCCACTTGGAGAGGACCCAGCCTGATGATATTAATGAAAGAAAAAAAAAAAAAAAAAAGAGGAAAGGAACTGAGCCTGTCTAGGGAAATGTACTCTCCTTATACGCCATCCAAGCAGTGCTGGTTTTCAAAACCTTCAACAAAGTCCTATTTTAAGATCATCATCTTCAACAGGATGGAATTTAACATCTTACTCTCATCTACAGCTTTTTCTATTCAATGGCAATCTTCTTTTTTTTGGAAAAAAACAAAACAGAAATTGTCAATAAAAACAGCTGACAGAAAGAAACATTGCTAAAAAAAACTCTGAATGAAAATTTGATAGTCCCAAAATTTGATAGTCCCCAAGTTCGTTCATTGGCATCTTAATACCAACTTAGTAACACTACAGGAGAGCCTCTGTTCATACATTAAAATAGCCGAGTTTAAGTTGAAGAATTTAAAAAATAACAAAGGAGAATTTCTTGGCCCACAGAATAAAATAAATTTTTAAAAAATGAACCGTGCCTACATTTGATCCACGGATCTCTGCTGTGCCAGTCTGCTGTCTTCGCTTAAAACGAGCAAATGATAATACAATGGTTACTTTTCTATTGGTGTCTCACCCTTGAAGAAGACAGTGAACAGCTCATAATTCGTCAATTCATTTCACTTTTCACGTCATCTGTTGTCATAGTTACAGCAAAACAAACAAATATTTTGTAAACATCAAAACGGTGAATTTCTAATTTAGTATCAAAGTTAAAAATAAAATTTGACAACAAATTTGGAAACCGACAGAAGAATTGAAAAATTAACTCACTACTTTATACTAAAACAAGAACCTCCAACAAAATGTTCATGTAGAACAGTGAAACATATTTTGATGAAATGCAGAAATCTCGTGCACACTCGAAGAAAATTCTCCAAAGTTTTCAGGAAAGCCAAAAGTCACAAAAAAAACAAATCTGGATTGTCTAATGGCTGAAATATTTGAGCTGTGAGATGCTTTACCAAAAAAGTTACACAGTAAACAAATTTGCTCATTGCAGACTGAGTAACCCTATAAGAGAGTATCTGTTCAAGTGTGTTTGGCAAGGTTTCGGATTGGTTTACAAGTTACATGAAGGCCATGCATTATTCAAAATAGCTGGATGCTTTTCTGATTGACCTCATAACTACATATGAATATTTTTAAAATCAGAATTCATCAGATGAAATTGTTAACGAAAACAGTTTTTATTTGACAACAAATGATAATTATATGAAAGCGAGTTCTAAAAACAATATTCATTAATTCAATTCAAACATCAAGCACTTAGTTTTCCAAGAGATTCTTCCCCTTTTAAATTCTATTTAAACAGAATTATAATTCTATGATCGTGTCTGTAGCAAATCTGCTCGAGGGTAAAACTAATTAATTCTAATATGAAAACCAAAAGCCACATCTCCCTATCTTCTGACAAAAGACTAAAATTAAATCCTGGCAAAAATTATCATTGAAAACAGAATTGTTGTATATATGAGAGAATTTGAATAGTTATTGAAGTCAGTTAGCCTACTGTTGGTTTGAATAACAGCAGCTAAGTACCACTCAAGGACTCAAGAATGATCCATCCATGAATCTGGGTGATTTGGGTGATTCCATTCCTTGAGTTCTGATTGGCTGCATGACTGCTTGATTTGAATGACATTGTGGAGTCTTATATATACTCTGTCATTTTGCAGTGGACTTTGTGGCTTTCGGGATTGTATTGAGTTACAACCGTTTGCTGCCTTGTCTTCCCAGTTCGACGGTAATTGGACTTTAATTATTCTTCAATAGTAAAACCTCATCTCAGGTGCTATGGCATTGCCCCTTCCAGCTGGGAAAATTTGGCTCAGGACCGCCCTCGGTGGCGACAGAATCTCTGTAGAGGACTGTTCATGTCAGAAGTCATCCTGATGCAACAGCATGAAGCTAAGAAGTCTAGAAGAAAGCAGCGGCAACAAAACACCGGCACATCAACATCTTCAGGGACAGCCTTCAAATGCAACACCTGTGGTTGAGAATGTTTTTCAAACATCGGACTTCATAGTCACAGGAGGCACTGTAACTTCAGGAGCCCAAAAATTATATTATAGTCTTCCGAGACTGAAATACCAATATGTATTCTGCAAACACTTACAAATGACTAAGTTTATGGAGGTGTGGTGTAATGGTTAGAGTCATAGGAAATGGACATGTCAATCCGAGTTCAAACCCTGGACAAGGCTGTTTGCATTTCACAGTGCTAATACCCTTGAGAAAGGTATGAATTCATATATTCTCCCTCCAGCTATGGTTTAATAGTAGGGCAGATTGGGCTCTTTAACTTTGATTAGGTAACGAGTCTAGGAGAAGAAAAACTCTGAATTCAAATCTGTTAAACTCTGCTTAAGAAATTGACCTCGTGTCGCATCCTGCTCATGCAGAGAGGTTGGTAAATATATACAAATGACTAAGCTTAAAATCGATCAGAGAGGTCAAGATTTTAAAGCTCATAAAAATAATCACCCTAAATCTAATGAAACCATTTTAATGATTCCATCTACAAAATGTAATGAAATATTAACCAGTACCATAATTATACAGGTACCAGCAGGACTTGTTGATATACCACAGTATGATAATTTAATTATTACAATATGTTTACTTAAGAGCTATTGAAAAATAGTTCAATAAAAATTATAATCTTGATTTAACTCTCTCCCACACTTTTTTTTCTTTCTTTTCATTTTCTGATTGAAACAGATTAGCATTATTCCTTCTGCATGCTCACCCCCTCTCTCTCTTCCCTACCCTTTCTTTCTTATTATATTTTTCTGTGTAGTATGTTTTATTTATTCCCTTTCTTTCTTTATAATAAAAATGGAATGGTCAATTATTTAGCCGAGGTGATGACATTCATAAGAAATAAGAATCCGGCGATAAAGTGATGCCAGATAATCAGGATTTGCATTTTGGCATTTCATCTTGGCTGATTTGGATGGTCTCCTTTTTAACCAAAGGGTGTTGCAAGATGATAACGGTTGGAAGATTAAGGAACAAGAGTATTAATATATAAAGTCTCACAACTTTCAGCTACAAAATTCTGGAAAAAGCATCTGTCGGTGTTGGGTAAATACAAACATGCTGAACTGACAAACTACATTAAAGAGATGGTGGAGTATCTAAGTAGAGGAACAAAGATGAATCTTTTTTTGGTAATTTATGAGGAAGTGCGTCCCGGTCTCCCGCCTCAAAAACCGCTACCCGGTGACTATCAAAATAACAATCCCAGCTCATCGTAATTCTTATTAATTTGTCGTAATTCTTGTTTAGATATGAAGATGGATATATAGTTTTGAATAGACTGAGATAGATAGATAGATAAACAAACAAAATAATATAGATAGATACAAACAAATGGAGATAGATATTTTCGACAAGTAAATGTATTGGGGGGGGGGTCGCTTCTTTTTTTGTCGTAATTCTTGTTTATTTAAACTAAAAACAAGACATTGAACAAACATGAATTAAAAAAAAATCTTAGTATTTAAAGTAATATAGATAAATATGAACAAATTGAGATAGATAGATAGATGGATAGTTTTGAATAGACTGAGCTGGGTCATTATTTTAATAGTCACCAAGCAGTAACTCTTGAGGCAGGAGACCGGGATGCACTTCCCCATGAATTACCCTTTTTTTCTCAAACTGTATGTGGTGGGGGCAGGATTAGCTCAGTTGGTAGATCATCCGCCTAGGTTCCAGGTTCAATACTGGTCCACACCAACTCAGTGCATGAGTAGCACAGCTTGGGTAATCTGATCTGTGCAGTTAAGCATCTGGGAGCATCTGGAAGCTGATGGTGTGTGTGGCACTCCACCTCAACAAAAACAATTTCCTTGGTCTAGCGCAAGCAAAAGGAGGATAGACTCCCTCACTGTTCAGTTGACACTGACAAGAGGCCACACTGCCGACTTTACTACACATGGTAGTAGCAAATCAGTTTCACCTATCGATGGAACCCTGTTCTTAGTCATTTCTGCCTGTGGTACACTATACACACAGTACTTCACAATAATTATAAATGAATAATGATAAATGAATTAGTTGGAGGCCCATAACGCAAATACTCTTGGGAAAGGTATGCATCTAACTACTCTCTCTCTAGCTATTGGTAAATAGTAGGGCAGACTGAGTTCTTTAACCTTGGCTAAGTAACCAGTCTAGGAGAAGGAAAACTCTGAATTCAAACCTGTTAAACTCTGCCTAACAAATTGACCTTGTGTTGCATCCTGCTTGTGCAGAGGGATTGGCAAATATATATAAATTAATTAATTACAGCCATAACTCTATAAATTAAATTCATGCAAAAAATTCAGTCATTCTTTATACTGTTTTATTTTTTCTAACTTTTTTGATTTTATCAGTAACCTTTGATATGTATGAGTAATTTTGTAATGTAATTTCACCAGTATACAAAAATAGGTGAAATAAATAAATAAAAACAATATATAATTTAACTTAAAGAGGTTAGTGAACTCCTTTAGAGTAAAAGACGATACTTAAATGAGAATTAATGAACTTAATTTAAAAGTGAAAATCTAAGTTCTAATGGAACTAAACCAAAGAATTAATCAAAAAAACAAAAAACAAAAAGCCTTAAATTTGTTTTCATTCAACAAAATGGGTTTTTTTTCTGCACAGGTGAAGAAAGGAAACAGAAAGTTAATCACAAATTATTTACGCTTTAAACAAAGACAAGTTTCTAATTTTAGCAGTAAGGGAAGAAAATAAACACAAAAAGAAGAAGAAGAAGCCTCATTGAAAATTGTTAATATCACAGAACAGCTTTGTCAGTTGTCGTCATTCCTTTTTTATTTGATTACATAGGATCCACTAGAGGAAATCTATTCAGTTATCATGAATGTAGTTTACGCTGTTTTGTTAAATGTGTAGAGAGACAAGGTCAGAATGACAAATGCTGATAAAATGATCATTTAATAAAACTGAGAGAACACACACACACACAACACAAAAAAAGCAAATGAAAAAAAAACAAAAAAAAAACAAAACTAAAACAAAGTTCACTGCAAAGTAATTTTGGAGGTTAAATCTTTCAAAACATCAGTTTTCTACAAAGATAAAATCAATCTGTGGAAATGTTAAGCAAAAGAATTTATTACTTTTTTAGATAGGTTTATTCTTGACACTTAATATTCAAGATACACACTGTGTATATATATATATATATATATCTGTGTGTGAGAAAAATGGAAGTGAATCCGACGGTATGTAATATAGTGAAAAATTTGCAAAAACACAGGTTCAAATAAAATGAGTGATATCTATTCAGCCAACGCTGCAGTGTTTCAATCTGTTTAGTAGATCTTCTTCAGGCTTTTGTTGATATAAGGAAAAGTGAAATTTATCACAGAATAATAAGGAGACTGTGATAGTTTTTGTTGATCAGTTTGTTTACAATGTTTTGAATGGAAAATTAGCGCTCTTAGAAGAAGATCTACTAAACAGATTGAAACACTGCAGCGTTGGCTGTATAAATATCACTCATTTTATTTGAATCTGTGTTTTTTCAAATTTGTCACTATATTACACACACACACACACACACATATATATATATATATAGAGAGAGAGAGAGATAAAAGGGTATGTTGTTAAAATGAATATATTTTTATATCTTTTTTCATTGCTGATATTGACAATATTTCGATTTATAAAAAATCATCACACATTTTCTGTTTCTCTCTTGATGAATCCGGATTAAAAACATTTACATCTAAAAACGGACCTAATTATCATTATGCTCTGATGATGATTTTTAATAAATCGAAATATTGTCAATATCAGCAATGAAAAAGGATATAAAAATATATTCATTTTAACAACAAAGTGTGTTTTTCATACCCTTTTATCTATCTTTTCCTTACTCTTAACTCATATATATATATGTATATATATGCAATTTAGACTGTAATAAAAAATATCTGATCATTCAGACTACTTGCATAAGGATTTTAAAGTGCAAAATTTAGATTAGTAGAAAAAATAGTTTGTTTTATGATTTGAAAATTATATTTGGATATAGAGTAGCATTCTTAGTTGTTTAAAAAAAAACTTTCAATTAACAAGCAGTAATATTACAATTTATTACACATGGACACACAAATCCTGGAAGCAACACCCTACAAAACAGCAGTGCTATGGCCACTTACTTCCCATCTCACCATTTTTGGACCCTTGTTCCCCCCACCAAAAAAAAAAAAAAAAAAATTGGGGGCCTTGTGCCCAGATTTTGCAGTTGTGCCTCTCTATCTGATTTTTTGGTAAATAAAGTGTGTTGGTTTTTGTTTTTTCTTTCTGTGGAAGTTGGATTCAGTGGTGCAGCTAACCAACCAAATAAACTTATCTCCCATCCAAGTAAGATGAGCAAGACATGCTGAGCACTACTGGAGGAGTAAGGACAAGCACTCTTAAGTAACATTCTCACATGAACACACAAGTGTTGGCCAACTGACAAAAATTTGCATTCATCAGCTGTGTGTGGACACTGGGTGTAAAGAAGACTTAAATACAATGGCTAAAATACATGAGAGTAAGTCGTAGGAATCTGTGCTGTTGGCACATCTTGATCATCAGTGTAGAATATTAGTTCCAATTACCGTTGAATTGGTAAGACAAGGCAACAAGTAGTTGTAACTGAATACGAATCTATCTTACAGCGATACTACTGCAAAATGACAAGGTATTTATAAAGCCTCATAACATCACAGAAACCAAGCAGGACTCAAGGAATGGAATCACCCAAATACATGAATGTACTATTCTTGATTTCCATAAATACCAACTGTCTTGCACTGGTCCAGTTGTGCTTAGCTAGTTGCTGTTGTTCAAACCAACAGTACACTAACTCTAATCAACAATCAGGTGGGCAGTCAAAAAAAGTGATCACTCTGACTGCCTACATAATGATTTTGTATTGCGAAATTTAGAGTAGCAGAAAAAAATAATTTGGGTTTTATGATATAAGAATGATATTTTCTGCATCATTTAAAACCTAGGGTATTCTTAGTTTTTAAACTGCTTGTCAGTTGATCAGTATTTTAGTTTTTATGATTGATTTTAATGGCATGTGAACCTGTCTAGGGTTATTTTATGCCTAGAAGTTAGGAAATTGCATTCATTGCACATTCATACTTACATTTTTGTGTAACTGTTTCTTAAGAGTTTTATTGCACACATTCATATGATATCAAGTATTCCTATTTATTACATATATGATATCAATGTATATATGATAGGATATGATCTTTTTAATATATTAAAAAGTGATATGGCATCAAATGTTCCTATCTAATACAAATACATTTTTTCATAGCATATGATCATTTTTGATATATTAAAAAGTGATATATGATATCATATTGAAATATCATTCATATGATATCAAGTATTCCTATTTATTACAAGTAATTTGCATACAGTTATATGATTTCAAGTATTCCTATCCAATACTAATAGTGATATATGTTTCAAGTAATTATTTCTATCCAATACTAATAGTGATATATGTTTCAAGTAATTATTTCTATCCAATACTAATAGTGATATATGTTTCAAGTAATTATTTCTATCCAATAATATACATTTGTTTGCACAGTTTCAAGTCACTAATAATAATCATCCTTAATAAACAATTATAGTTTCAAGTAACTATTATTAATATAAATAATCTAAAGTTATATGACATCAAGTATTCCTATCAAATATAAATAATTTTAAAACAGATCTATTTGACCCATAGATGGGATCCTATCAGGTATTACCAATCCAAGTCTGAGTGGATGTGGTTGTAATGGCAATGAAGGGGTACTTCATACTCTCTAGAACTGGAATCTTACTATCAGATGCAGTTTAGTGTCATGCACAGGACACCCCTTTTTAGGGGTATTATACTACTCTGCAAGGAATACAATCAATGTATTCTAACCCCGTGAGGCAATTTGTTGCACATTTGCAAACATAAATTACATAAAAATATATACAAATTTAGGCTGCAAAGGATTAAGCACCACTGACAGGTTGATGCAATCTAGAGATTCTGCAAACATGTTCAGCAAAAACATATTAGTTATTCTGCTGAACTGATTCATCTAAAGAAAAAAAAAAAAGAAGAAAAAGAAAAAAAAAAAAAAAAAAAAAAAAAAAAGAAAAAAAAAGAGAAAAAAAGAAAAAAAAAAAGGTCTTGTTGAATGACCAGTTTAGCTCAGTCGGTAGAACATCTACCAAGGAAACCACAAGGTTCTGGGTTTGATGCTGGCCCTCACCAATTCAGGGCATGAGAAGCACAGCTTGGATCTGTGGGTTAAAGTGAGGAGCTGATGATAGGTGTGGCGCTCGACCTCAGACACAAAACAATCTCCCTGATCTAGCACTAGTGAAAAGGGGATAGACTCTATTGTAACTCGTGTATCTGAGTTAACAGAGAAAGTAGCAAGAAAACATGAATATTTTAGATAAAGAAAAGGTTTACTAGATAAGATACAAGTGAAATGAACAATCAGCAATCAAGAAGTTGCATTCACAAGTCTGTAAAGTTTTGTTCATTCTCCCGTCTGAGGTTTCCCTATGTATAGAAAACAGATGATTCCATTGTCCTCTTTTAGGTACTATATAACAGACTCCGTCGCTGTCCAGCTAATACTGAAGATAAGCCACTCCACCTAATTTACTTTTACATGACTCTCTAAAGACTCAAATTGGGTGATTGTTGTTGGCCAAGAAATCAGTCTAACTCTTCTGAAGAATTTCTTAAGGTAGGGGTGGGGAAAATGCATTCTTCTAACCGATGAAGTGAAGCTTTAGACAAGGTTGGTTAGTTGGGTTTTAAGGCATGTCAACCCATTGGGTTATTTTATGCCTAAGATGTTTTTGTTTTATTCATTTTTAATGAGTACTCAATTTGTTTTTAACACATTTTTTCTATTTAACCTATAGCTGGGATCCTAACAGGTACTACCACTCTGAGTCAGAGTGGACCTGGAAGCAATGGTGATGAAGGGGTGCTTCAGATCTGGAACCTTGCCATCAGATAGAGTTTAACATACCATCATACCCAGGACATGAAGACCCTCAGCCACTGCCTTCTAGCACATATATGATAAAAAGGGTTGGGACTTGCTATAAGAGCAATAGGATTTGGACAATCATATAGGTGCTAGGGCTTGACGTGACTATTGAGGTTAGTTAGCCTACTGTTGGTTTGAATAACAGCAGCTAAGTGTAACTGGAGCAGTGTCCAAGACAGTTGGTATAAATAGAACTCAAGAATGATCCATTCATGAATCTGGGTGATTTGGGTGATTCCATTCCTTGAGTTCTGATTGGCTGCTTGACTGTTTGATTTGAATGACATTGTGGAGTCTTATATATACTCTGTCATTTTGCAGTGGACTTTGTGGCTTTCGGGTTTGTATTGAGTTACAACCGTTTGCTGCCTTGTCTTCCCAGTTCAACAGTAATTGGAACTTTAATTATTCTTCAGTGACTAGCCAATAGATTGGAAGGGGCCTCTCCGACCACCCATCCTTCCACATGGTCTTATTGAAAGATCTATTTAAAATCGCACAGTTCCATTTTATAATCTGATATCAACGCTTTCTTGAAAAAAGTAATCTAAAAATAGGCATTAAAAAGTTAAGTTTTCAATTCATTTTAAGAAGCGTATGTTAATTAAATTTTGACTAAATTTGTAGGGAACAATGCCAAAGGACTTTGTTACTTTGTAATGAAGAATTCCAAGAGGTTTGTTACTTTGTAGCGTACAATACTGATAAACTCATTACTTTGTAATGAACAATGCTGAGAGACTCATTTCTTGTGCACTCTAATCGACAAAGGCAGACGGAACTTGTATTCCTTTTTCAAGAAGGCAAAGTCTGGTTCCTTTGATGACAATATACATTTCATTATTACATCACTCTCTTTCTTACAAAGATCCATTCTATGTGCTTCATCCAAATGTCATACTCACTCTGGTTCTCTTCCATTGGTTGTACCCTCAAGACTGCCATCTGTTGCTTATGTACACAAATTATATATATCATTCATAAGTGATGGTAATATTAATGACTTGTATTGCAAATGGCTGCTTACACAAAAACACACACACACAAAGCAGAATGCTATTTTATGCTTCAGGTAAGTGAACATTGTCACAAAGCTACAAACAGATAAATCAAATGAGATTTTATTTTTAAAGGAATATTTCGGTAATTTATGAGGAAGTGCGTCCCGGTCTCCTGACTCAGAAATTGCTACCCGGTGACTATTAAAATAATGTCCCCAGCTATGTTGTCTCGGCGGTTTTACCTGAAAGAAAACAACCAACTTAGGGCGTTAAATGTATTTTAGAGGGGGTGGGCTTCTCTTTATGAACAAATGGAGATGGGTGGATATATATATATATATAAACAAAGTAAAAAATGAACAAATTGAGTTAGATAGATAGATAGATAGATAGATAGATATCCATCTTCATATCTAAACAAGAATTACGACAAATTTCTATAAATAAATTTCTAAACAAATTACGATAAATAAATAAGAATTACGACAAAAAATACATTTAATGCCCTAAGTTGGTTGTTTTCTTTCAAGTAACACCACCGAGACGACATAGCTGGGGACATTATTTTAATAGTCACCGGGTAGCAATTTCTGAGGCAAGAGACTGAGACGCACTTCCTCATAAATTACCAATATTTCATATCATCATATAAATAAATTATAATAATATTTATCAACTGAAATAAAGAAACATTTACATTGAAAAATCTTTAAAACACTTTGAAAATAAAATAAATAAATGCAATAAAAATGTTAATATTTTTCCTGATTATCTTATTATAATGGAGATTCAATGTTTGTCTAATCAAAACTAGATCACTGCTTACATGACAATACCTTCAGCAATTGCCAAAGTTTATCAATGAGTATTTAATTTATAGTCCAAATCATTGATTAATACATAGAATAAATTTTATTTACTATTTCTCTGAATGTTTGAGATAAGGCTTGAAGATTAGGAATAAATAAAGGGTTAGGTTCAAAGTTCCGTGATGGCTCCTGATTACGACAAGAAAGTTCCCGAGTTCGAAAAGAAGGTTCCCAAGTCCGACAAGAAATACCTGAAGAAGGCCGGAGGGCATATCGTCCGAAACATTCTACAAATAACAATGAAGATGGTGACAATAGTCTGAATAACGCAGATAATACAAATCTTATTTATTAACGATATATCTATGAAAATCTGAGTTAGATTTACCCAAAAAAAACCCATGTTATTAGAACTTTTAAAATCTTGCAATGTCTCTTATATATCACTAAGAAATAAAGGTTTATATAATATATGGTGAGGTTAATTTATAATGACTTAACACATATTCTGAATCATATTAGGCATCCTGGTTCATAGGTCATCAAAAGAGAAAGGTTTTGAATAAATACAAGTCTTTATATGTCCCCTTTTATTTCAATTAATCCCAGGTCCACTCTGACTTGTAGTGGGACTCCCCGTTAGTGTCCCATCTATGGGTTAAATAGATCTGTTTAAAAATTATTTGTATTTGATGTGTGCAAAAACAAAATAGAAAACAAAAATTCTTAAGGAACAACGCAAAAAAGTAAATAGGAACATATTATGTTCTTTTTTTTCTGGCATATCACTCACAGTGGGTTATTTAATGCCGGCAAAGTTTTGAAAGATTCATAGTGAATAAAGAAATTTTGTATTTAACCCATAAATGGAACCCTAACAGGTACTACCAATAGGTTTGGGACAATCATATAGGTGCTAGGGCTTGACATGACCAGCCGATTGATCAGAGGGGGCCTCCTCTCCGACTGCCTGTCTAGCCTAAGTAAAGGCCCAAAGTGGAGGGTTACATGTCATGGACTGCTCCTCCACCAGGATTCTGTCTTTAAGCATCACAGGTTGCCACCAACAACCAACAGGTAGCCCTATTTGGGAGGGGTGTTGTACCCCTCTGCTGAGGTGCAGTCAGTGTATTCTAAAGCCTCAGCCGGCAGGGCTGGAATATACTATGAATGCAATTCCTTAACCTCAAGGCATAAAATAATAACTACAGACAGGTGGACATGTTAGAACAAATATATCAACCTGCCACAAGTAGAAATGTGACACAAGGTCAATTTTTTTAAGCAGGGAACAACTGGATTAAATTCAGATTATTCCTTTTCTTAGATCAATTGCCTTATTATGGTTAAAGAGTCTAGTATGCCCTACTATTTATCCATAGCTGGGGGAGAGATCTATTTGACCAATTGATGAGACCCTAACAGATACGACTACTCTGGGTCAAACTAGATCTGGGCTTAATGACAATTAAGGAGTACTCCACAGAACTGGAGCCTCACCATCAGATGCAGTTTAATGTCATATACAGGACACCTCTTTTTTTTTGGGGGGTAGGGTATTTCTCATCTGCAGGGGATACAGTCAGTGAATTCTAAGCCTTATCGATGGGGCAGGCTTGTGGCAAAAATGTTGACTTTCTTTCTTAAATTTTTTTCTGTGTAGTATATCCTTTTTCTTCCCTATCTTTCTTTATAATAAAAAGGGAATGGTCCATTATTTAGCTGAGATGATGGCACTTATAAGAAATAAAATTTCGGTGGATAAGTGTGTGTGTGTGTGTGTGTGTGTATGTGTGTTAGGTTATTTTGTTAGGTTGCATTTACCCAACCCCTCCACTACAAGTAGAATTTGAAACAAGATCAATTATTTTAAGCTGAGTTCAACTGGTTTGAATTCAGAATTTTCCTTGAAATATCTAATTTAGATTTTATATTTGTTTTAAAATTTGTCTCAAATTTAAATTTGAGTTACCTTAAAACGAATTAAATTTTACCAGATTTTCCTCCCTACACAAGTTTTCCCCTTTATCACATCCTGCTCAAAGCAGAGGGGTTGTGTAAATACATACTGTAATATGACAACTCTCCCACAGCAGACGACAAACCTCATCTTTTGTCATTGTTGTAACTTGAGTATCAGACTTAGCAAAGAAATAATAGGAAGAAACACAAGGAGTATTAAGGATAGGGAAAAAGGTTTACTAAGCAAAAATACAAAGTGAATAGAGTAATTAGCAGCTGCCTGGTTGAATTAAAAAATCCTGTGAGATCTCATCGTTTCTCTCTTCAGAGGTTTCATCAGACATTATAGCAAAAACAGACAATTCCATTATCATTATTTAGGTACCATATGACAGTCATCAAGGTACTCTGACAGTTAATTTGGGGGGTTCAGAATATTAGCAAATAATGGTCACATATAAATGATTAGTAATTACTAGTTTGCTTTCTGGTACTTTCTGGTAGCAGTGGGAGGAAACCTGTGCTAATGTAGATCTTTTGATTGAAGTTGTGTAAAACATTAATAAAAAAAAAAATTAAAAAAAAAAATGGGAGATAACTGTATTTAAAACTAAGTATGATGTAAAGCATCATGGGATTGATGCTTCTGTAACTGTTTTTTTATTTTTTAAAATCTGGATTTAGAGAAAAGGAAGTTGTTGTAAGTTGAGCTAAATTTAAAAAACCAAAGGATGTTCTTGATCTTTACCTGTAAAGAAATTTCTTGCAGAGAATTTAGAAATTAGAGTTTTTCTACTGAATTAGGTTAAGTAGATTACATATGTATATAAGTATATACATACATATCAAATATTTTTTTCAAGAACGGATTATACATAGAAATATATGAGTGTGTATATGCATATGTGTTTCTTTGAGAGTAACTCCACCCTATGAGCATGTGTGTATGTGTGCGGGGTGAGTATTTATATAAAACATACATATGCCTACATGAATCTCCATGACAGTGATCCAGCAAGAGAAAGAGACTTCAGTTTCCTTCTTACCCCCTCAAATTACTTCAGCCCCATTGTGTGTGTGCGTGTATATATATATATATATATATATATATATATATATATATACCAAATATGGATAGCCAATTTTATGATACCATATTCATTCACAAAATTGTACAAATATATCAATGTGAATGTGTGTGTGTATATATATATATATATATATATAGTAAGTAGTAAAGTCTGTGGAGTTGCCTATTGTCAGTATCAGATAAACAGTGAGGGAGCCTATCCCCATTTCACTAGCAATAGACCAGGAAGATTTATTTTTTGCTGAGGTGGAGCACCATACCTATCGTCAGTTAACAGATATATCAAAACGTTCATTTACACATATATGCACAGATTTAAAAGCATAAGATATATATCTAGTTTTCAAAAAAAAGATGGTGCTTAAAAAATTTGCATACAGATAATACAAAGACATATTTCAAAACATGTTTATTTATTAGGTGTGCAAAAGTTTCCAGCATATTCTATTTAAATAAATGAGAAAGATTTTCTTATGTGTATTCAGTCACCAGTTAAATAAAGAAGAGGTTGCTGGGAACTTCAGTGCACCTAATAGATATACACACTCTGAAAACATTAATTTACACATGCACACAAAAAATCTGTTACGATATATTTAAACACAAACTTCTACCAAAATATATCTAAACATGTGCACACATACACACCTCTAAATATATTCAAACACACACACACAAACTTCTCAAAATATTTTCACACAAACACACCTCTCAAAATATATTCACCCCCCCTCTCAAAATATATTCATACACGCACACATACATACACACACCTCTAAAAATATATTCACACACACACACACACACACACACACACACACACCTCAAATATATTCAAACACACACCTCTCAAAATATATTCAAACACACAAAAATATTCACACACACACACACACTCTCAAAATATATTCACACACACACTTCTCAAAATATATTCACACACACACGCACACCTCTCAAAATATATTCAAACACACACACACCTCTCAAAATATATTCAAACACACACACACACACCTCTCAAAATATATTCACACACACACTTCTCAAAATATATTCACACACAAAATATATTCAAACACACACACACCTCTCAAAATATATTCAAACACACACACACACACACACCTCTCAAAATATATTATTCACACACACACACACACTTCTCAAAATATATTCACACACACACACACACACACACACACACACGCACACCTCTCAAAATATATTCAAACACACACACACCTCTCAAAATATATTCAAACACACACATCTCTCAAATATATTTAAACACACACACACCTCTCAAAATATATTCAAAACACACACACACCTCTCAAAATATATTCAAACACACACACACACCTCTCAAAATATATTCAAACCCACACACACACACCTCTCAAAATATATTCAAACACACACACACACCTCTCAAAATATATTCACATACGCACACACTTCAAAATATATTCAAACAGATACATCCCTCTTAAAATATATTCAAACACATACACAATCTCTCTTAAAATATATTTGCACACATACACACACCTCTCTTAGAATCTACTTACACACACACACTTCTTAAAATCTACTTACACACACACTTCTTAAAATCTACTTACACACACACTTCTTAAAATATATCTAAACACATTAATAAGCACCTAACAAAATATATTCAAGCACACACACACACACACACATGGAGATAACTTAATACATTATTTTATACAACTACACATACATATTATATAAGAAAGAGAGAAAGACAAATGAGTTTTCATATACAAAACTTTGAAGTGCTGATTAATGGGAAATTTGTAATTTAAAGTAAACATTTTCAGACTGACTTAAGGGGAAACGTGTTTCACTGTTGCATTCAATGATATATTATTGAATTATTTTATTCTATTAATGCTTGTCTATTTGTTCATCTCTTTGAATAAAATGTATAAAAAGCCGATTTTCTTTCCTAACAGCATTCGTTTAATATCAACATAGTTAAGTGTAATTCAATAGATTTCAACATTTCCAAATGATCATTCAAACAAAACTGAAGCAAATTTCATTTTAGACAGATAATCGCTTATAAAACAAAACTCAACATGTTCACATGAATCTTTGTTCTATTTTTAAAGATCACAATATAAGCTTAAGAATTTTCATGGTAATCTGCCAAACTTTTCAAAGTTTATATTCCTAACAGAATTAAATCTTGAAGACGATTTACAAACCATAAATAAAACTATTGAGTAAATCAAAAAGTTTGACCTTTTTTTTTTTTTTTTTTGTTAGATGGCACAAGGAGCATTTTGTTTCAACCTTAGGTCATCATCAGGAGAAAATTTGGTTATTTCCTAGTGGGAAGGGTTAGGGTTGGGGTTTATAAAAAAAGGAAATATAGCGTGACCCCCCCCCCCAAAAAAAAAAACAGAACCCAACACTAAACTCCAACCCTAACCCCGTTTAAACTTTAAAAAACTAAAAACTAAAATTAACAGTTTTATTACAAAATTTGTGGGTTCTGTTTTTTTCCGGGTCGCCCTGTAATATCATTTTACTCAACAAGGAAATAACCGAAATTTTGTTGTGAAAAAATTGTTTTTTTTTTGTTTTTTGTTTTTTTAGAAAGTTTAAATTTTATAAGTGTTTGACAAGTCACAAAAATTCGGGCAATGAAATGTATTAGGAGTGGTGAGACCATTCAGTGAAAACCATTTTATTTGTGCTCCAGTATATATATATATATATATATATATATATATATATATCTAATGGAGCAAATTCCAGTGTGAAGTTAAGTACTTAAATGTAAAGGAAATGTCCCAGTTTTAATTAAACAAATTGTAACAGATGATGAAGAGTGAATACTTTACAACAATGTGAAAAGCAAGAGGTTGTGAAAGAGATGAAATAAACAACTTTTAATCATCTGGTCTTCATCCAAAAAAAGGTAATGCTACTTATATGATGAAATTAGAATGGAGTCTTTTAATATGAACACCTCCTGAAGAATCAAATGAGTGATTTGAACAAGTATTGCTACTCAGTAGATCAAAATTAACCCTTTATCTACCACTGTTTAGAATTGAATTTTCTTCAAACTGAAGAGAAGTAACTAACATAATTAATCAAAAGTTGCCTCCCTTGAAGTAGATTTTTTTTTAATAAGGTAGGATGATAATTTACAAAGATGTTTTAATACTTTTATTTATTGATCTCAGCTTTTTGGGGGTGGTCCAGCATTTTGATCTTCGGTTGGTTTGGGGTGCTCAAGTAGATATTGGGTATGAAAAAAACCCCCCAAAAAAACATCTAGAATTAGTTTAGAGAAAGTGTATAATAGAATAATGCTAGATTGGTTCTTTGGTGACCAGGTGTAAATTGTTCCAGCTTGGTTGGGAATGTTTTTTTTTTATTTACCTGTCATATTCACCAGGTATTGAAATTTCAGATTACCATTTATTTCAGTTGTTACAGAAATGAGAAACATTTTTTAATATCCTGAAAAACTGCAAAAAGCACCTAACAGCATTTCTTGAAAAAAAATTCTTGGAAATTAGAAAATTCTTTGAGAGCAGAAGATAATGTAATTGCTAAATATGTTGTTCAACAAAGTTAATGCTGAAAATCTTTTGAGTTAATAAACCAAATGACTGATTTTAACAGCATATCAATCCATCTAGAGTTATTTTATACCTAGAGGTTAGGGAATCGCATTCATTGTACATTCATATCTACATTTTTTGTGTAGTTGTTTCTTATGAGTATCCTTATTTGCTCATGGTACTATTGAAAAGGGGCCGGGTTAGCTCAGTTGGTAGAGCGTTCGCCTAGAAACCTCAAGGTTCCTAGTTCGATACCGGCCCTTGCCAACTCAGCGTATGAGTAGCACAGGGATCTGTGCGGTAAAGTAAGGATCTGATGGCAGGTGTGGCGCTCCACCTCAGATGCAAAAACAATCTCCTTAGTCTAGCGCTAGTGAAAAGGGGATAGACTCCCTCGCTGATTGGCTGATACCGATTTTAGGCCACTCCGACGACTTTTTACAATTGAACATGAATAACAGGTACTACCGCTTTGGTTCAATGGACCTGGTTTCGTTTCGTTCGTTTTATGGCATATCAACCTCAGTGGGTTATTTAATGCTGACAAAGTTTTGAAAAATTTATTTTTAACGGATACTCAGTTTTTTTTACAAACAGATTTTACTATTTAACCCATAGATGGGACCCTAACAGGTACAACCACTCCTTCAGTGGACCTGGGCGTAAAGGCAATGAAGGGCTACTCCACACTCCCTAGATCTCCAGAACTGGAACCTCACCATCAGATGCAGTTTAGTGTTCTACCAAGGCACCCCTTTTTGGAGGGTTAGAGTCAGTGTATTCTAAGCCCTGCTTACAGACCAGTAAACTAAATTAACTTTTTGGCAAACCTAATACTTAATATTTGCCAATGTTTTTTTTTTTTTTTTTTTTTTTTACTAGCATGTAAAGATAAATCAATGAGAATTCCTTAAAGACTAAATCTCAAGTATTAGTTACAACAGAATGAGGAGGACAAAGTGAAAACAAAGTACAAATTTCAAGATGGGGATGTTATATAATTAATATAATTTGGCACTTAACAGGTAAAATAATAAAAACATGAATCAACATCCTTTGGGGCTGAATGTATTAAACTAGCAATGATTCATGCTGAAAAAACAACAACACTGACCTGATAGATACTATTAAAGTATTATTCATGTATATATGCTTTTATATTTTTTGGATGCATGTGGTGTAATGGTTAGTGCCATAAAAATGGACAAGACAAACTGAGTTCAAATCCTGGACAAGGCTGCTTAAATTTCATATAGCGCTAATTACCTTGGGAAAGGTAGGAATCCAACCATTCTCCCTCCATAAATAGTTGGACAGACTGGGCTCTTTAATCTTGTTTAGGCAACCAATCTAGGAGAAGGAAAACTCTGAATTCAAACCTGTTAAACTCTGCTTAAGAAATTGACCTTATGTCACATCCTACTCATGTGGAGGGGTTGATAAATATATATATATATGCTTTTATTGTATTTATTTAAGTTCTTTGAGGGCCGGTTTAGCTTAGTCAGTGGAGTGTCCAACTAGGAACCACAAAGTTCCTGGTTCGATACCGGCCCTTGCCAACTCAGCGTATGCGTCACACAGGAATCTGTGTGGTAAAGGAGCTAATGCTAGGTGTGGTGCTCCATCTCAGATGCAAAAACAATCTCCTTGATCTAGCACTAGTGAAAAGGGAATGGACTCGCTGTCTGGCTGCTACCGACTTTAGGCCACCTTGACGACTTTACTACTTTACATCAATATAGAGTTACAGTTTTGTGAGGTTAAGCAGTGCAGAAATCCTGTGAAAGTGGAAAAACAGCAAATATTTCTAGCACCCATGCAAACCTTAACACTTAAGACTTAACAAGAGACGCAAATGGTTACCTTAATCTGTGAAAAAATTCACAATGGTTTGTGATATTATTTTACAATTCTATTAGGGTCATTACTGATGACAAAGGTATGAAAAACAAAGAAAATTGATTTTTTTTCAAGACTTTTTTTTTTCACACTTGGATGACTTCAAAACAATCACCTCCCATAAATTAATTTATTTTGAGGAAGGTCAGTGGGGTGGCAAAGGGAAATTGTGTAAGAGGTTCGTGTTTAAAGAAACCAGAATAATGTTTAAATGATATGTATTACCTTATCTATTATTTTATTGGTTATTTCCTATAAGTCAAACATAAACAAAGGGGAACCACTCTTGACTGATAAATTATTTATTTATTTTCCCATTAAACTAACCCTAAACCCTAACCCTAACCCCATCTTCTTTTTTCCTAGTAGATCAATGAATAAATAATTTATCAGTCAAGAGTGGTTCCCCTTTGTTTATGTTAGACTTATAGGAAATAACCATTTTATTACCTGATAGAAGGATAGAACTAAACCTAATTTAAGCATACATGTCTGTGTGTGTGTGTGTGTGTGTGTGTTAGTAGATTCCATGTTAATGCAAAGCCATCTTGATATTTTGAGAAATAACCCTTAAATATAAGATTTTTTAAATTATTATTTTGGCAGAGGAACCAATATATGTATAAATATAACACAATGATATATATATATATATATATATATATATATGTGTGTGTGTGTGTGTTGTGTGTGTGTGTGTGTGTGAATGGCAACATTTTTCTTCTTTATGAAATTTTCATTTTTACTAGTGACCATATTGAACTCACCAAAAAGAAAAATACATTGTACTGAATCATAATTTCATTAGCAACTGTAGAATAATACAGAAAGAAAGAAAGACAATACAATATAAGTACATATGTATAAATATATATATATATAGTATATATAAAAATATAACAAGTGTCTCTGTCTCTTTCTCTCTCTCTATATATATAAACAGTGATGCTGATAGATTTTTGATTTAGTGCATCCTGGGACGCACATATTTGCTTTGAATGAGTCACTGGGAAAATTTATGGGTCCCAACTAAAGCTGTCTAACTCCTACCTTGTAACCTACCCTGTGTAATTCGTTTCTAAGAAACTATTGACATGTATTTACAGTTAGCTTGAAATGGTGAGGGAAAAAAAAAGAAAAACACTGGGACACCTGGATATGATTTTACTGCGTCCTTTTAGATTTTTGTGCATCAGGTACACATTGTGAGTCAGAGTGAACCTGGGAGTAATGCCAATGGTTAGGTTACACTTTACAAAGATCCAGAAATGGAGCCTCACCACCAGATGCAGTTTAGCGTCATACCTAGTAAACCCCATTTTGTGTGTGTGTGGATGGGTGGGGGGGGATCTCAGCCCTCTGTAGGAGATACAACCAGCATATTCTAAGTTCTGCTGACAGGACTTAGAATGATAAAAATAATGCATTTTATGTATTTATGAATTTTTTGTTAGTTTTCTTTATATTTTCTAGTCAATATGCCGTCATCTATGATTTTCTGCAGGAGACAGAAAAAATTTATTAAAAAAAAATATGAAAAAAAAAGGAAAAAAAGAAAAAAAAGGAAAAAAAGAAAAGAAAAAAAAAAGGAAAGAAAAAGAAAAAGGAAAGAAAAGAAAAAGAAGAAAAATAAAAAAAATTCCAATTCAATTATTGATAGGAAACTTGTGAATAATCAAATCCATGGAAGTTAAACCTGCCAAAGTCAAGGTTTGTATTTTATAAATAAAAAAGCTATAACTTTTTTTGGTCAGTCATCTTCTACTATTCCACCCTCTCTCTCTCTCTTATCATTAGGTCTTTCCACAGCAAGCATCAATTTATACTACAACTGTCATTCGAACCCACACTATTATCTCTACTCTATATTCTATTTCCATATTCCAGCTTTACTTACTCAAGGGATTTGATTTTGAAATGTCTCATCTGGCATCACAAGGCCTTAACTTTTATTTGTTTTGTTCTTGTAGTCATCAGTTAATAAAAAAACAAAACAGAAACAACCAAAATAACAAAAAAAATCCAAAAGAATCAACAACCAAAAAAACTCAAAAAATAACAACAACCAAAAAAACTCAAAAAATCAACAAACAAAAATACAAAAAAAAAAAAATCAACATCCAAAGACAAAAAAAAACAAGCAAAAAAGAATCAACAACCCCAAAAAACAAAAAAATGCACCCCCCCCCAAAAAAAAAAATTCTTTATCACTACAAAGTTTCCTAAACAGATAAGATGCAGAGAAAAAAAAGTTATTGACAGAGTAGTTTGAAAAATAAATGGTGCCAGCAAGTCAGGCTATCTAAACGTTTTTTTTTTCCTTCTTTCTTTTTCTTCTTTAAAATTAATGTGACATTCAATTTGAGTAAAATAAAGAAGAAAAATTAAAAAAAAAAAAAAAAAAAAACCAGTCAGGCACTTGTGATGGCTCCCAAGTGGTGAATAAGAAACAACAAAGTCAATTGTCTAATTTCTGTTAGCAAATTAATTTTCATGAAGACACTTCATTTGTAAAACGAAGGCATTTATGTTGGGATCCAGTGTATTAACCTTTTAAATTCTGAATTCTATTCAAAGACTTTTAAATGATTATATTCTGCCCAAAAATGCAGAAAACGTGTGTGACTTGTTTATTAATTTTGATTTATATTTTCTTTCATCTTAATTTTTTGTTGTTTATTTTATGGCAACTCATTTGGGCAATGAAGAAGGAATCACTTCTTCAACATTCTTTGGTGGACAATCTATTGAGACAAAAGACAGTATTGTTATATACAATGAGAGAGAGTGAGTGGGGAAGTGAATATGCTATACATCAGATGCTTATCATCTGCTTTTGACTGTCAATCTTTGGCAATGAAAAAGGAATTTTTTCTTCAACATTCTTTGGTGGACGATCTATAGAGACAAAAAATGGTATTGTTATATACAATGAGAGGGGGAGAGTGAATATACTATACATCAGATGCTTATCATCTGCTTTTGACTGTCAATCTTTGGCAATGAAGAAGGAATATTTCCTTCAACACTCTTTGGTGGACAATCTATTGAGACAAAAGACAGTATTGTTATATACAATAAGAGAGAGAGAGGGGGGGAATATGCTATACATTAGATGCTTATCATCTGCTTTTGACTGTCAATCTTTGGCAATAAAGAAGGAATTTTTTCTTCAATATTCTTTTGTGGACAACCTATAGAGATAATCTATTGTTTCTTTTTTTCTTTTTTAGCTTTCATCAGTTGTATCCATGTGACAATTTTAGAAACGAATATTTCTCTTCAAATTCCTTTCAGCTATTCAAATTACAAAGCACTAATGATGCTAAAAGGGATTATTCAAGATTGTTGTTGTTGTTGCAAGGGGAAAGGTAATAAGAAGATGAGGAGGTGGAGGAGGAGGTGAATAAGGAGGAGAAATAGAAGGAATGTAAAACAAAGAGTCTTTTAGAAAATTCAGTTAGTCTTAAAAATATATTGCATATTAATGTCATTTCTCCATTTTCCTTTCCTTTCTATTTCCCTCTTTCAATTCCATTGAAGAAAATATGCAACTGATATATAGGATTATCACTTACTCCCACTCTTTATTTCTTACTGTATATACCAAGACCCTCTTTTTGTCCATATACATATTTATCAACCCCTCTGCAAAAGTAGGATATCACACAAGGTCAATTTTTTAAGTGGAGTTTAACATGTTTGAATTCAGAATTTTCCGTCTCCTAGACTAGCTGCCTAACAAAAGTTAAAGAGCTCAGTCTACCCTACTATTTACCCATAGCTAGAGGAAGAATAGCTAGATTCATACTTTTCCCAAGTGTATTAGTGCTATCGTAAATGCAGTTCTGTTTAGGATTTGAACATGTTACATAATATCCATTTCCCACGATGGTAGCCATCACACCATGCACCATTTTATTCATATATATATATATATATATATATTTATCAACTCCTCCGCACGAACAGGATGCGACACAAGGTCAATTTCTTAAGCGGAGTTCAACAGGTTTGAATTCAGAGTTTTCCTTCTCCTAGACTGGTTGCCTAACCAAGGTTAATGAGCCCAGTCTGCCCTACTATTTATCCATAGTTGGAGAGAGAATTGGATTCCCAAGGGTATTAGCGTTAAGTGAAATGCAATTACAATGTCCAGGATTTGAACTCGGGGTGACAAGTCCATTTCCCATGACTTTAACCATTACACTACATGCTTCTATTTTATTCATATAGATTGTCAACTAAAGAATGATGAAGAAGAGATTGTGTCTTCATTACCATAAACTGACAACCAAAATGAGTTGGGATAAAATAATCAACAAAAAATTAAGATGAAAAAAATACATTCAAAATTAATAAAGAAGTTACAATTGCTTTCTGAATCTTCAGCAGAATATAATCATTTGTACAAGGGAAACAAAAAGAAAAGTCTTCTAATATAAATTTTCAAAATAAGCATTTTTCATTTCTTTTTGCTTAGTTCTGTCTCTTTCATTTCTTTTTTCAAATTTTCTCTTCCTTTCTTTTTTCCTTCTTCCATTCAATCGAAGCAGATGATGAGCATCTGATGTATAGAATCATCTCTCTCTCTCTTTCTCTCCTTTCTTATTGTATATAACAATACTCTCTTTTTGTCCATATAGATTGTCAAACAAGGAATGTTGAAAAGGAGATTACTTCTTCATTGCTATAGACTGACAGCCAAAATTAGTTGGGATAAAATAAGCAACAAAAAAAAAAAAGAAAAATTAAAGAAAATACAAGTCCAAATTAATGTTTGAAATGTTTCATGTCAAAGTAGAAATAAATAAAACATTGGGCTTCCCACTTTGCTTTTGACAGGTAGCAAATAATTACCTGGGAAAGAATATCCCACCATCACCACCACCACAATAAAGATATAGAAATACATTTTTTTACTATATACAAAATACAGATATAAAAAAAATACCCTCTATTGTCTATATAGATTGTAAAGTAAGTAAAGTTGTCGGGGCGGCCTAAAGTCAGTATCAGCCAGTCAGCGAGGGATTCTATCCCCTTTTCAATAGTGCTAGACCAAGGAGATTATTTTAGCATCTGAGGTGGAGCGCTTCTTACTTTACCGCACAGATCCCTGTGCTACTCATACGCTGAGTTGGCAAGGGCCGGTATCGAACCAGGAACCTTGTGGTTTCTAGACTGAGCTAAGCCGGCCCTATAAATAATAAAGATATAAAATATATTTTTTTACTATATACAAAATACAGATATAAAAAAAATACCCTCTATTGTCTATGTAGATTGTAATGGCCAGTAATTATTTGCTAACAAAACTGAAATGTGAAACACAGAGTTTTATTGATTTTTACTTTGACATGAAGAAATTCAAACATCAATTTTGATTCGTATTTTCTTTCATCTTAATTTTTTAGTTGCATTTTATTGCAAATTGCTAAAACAATGAAAAAAAAAACAGTACAGATCGGAAATAATAAAGGATAAGTTTTCAGTGAGATTCAAATTTATGTCCACTTTCCATCAAGAACAATTAACTACAATTCTTTATGTCATGTCCAGTGTGGAGGTGTGTGATGTAATGGTTATGATCGTAAGAAATGAACACACCAAGACGAGTTCAAATCTTGGATACAGCTGTTTTCATTTCACATTGTGTTAATACCCTTGGTAAAGGTATGAATCCAACTATTCTCCCTCCTATGGGTAAGCAGTAGGGCAGGCTGGGCTCTTTAACCTTGGTAGGGCAACCAGTCTAAGAAAAGAAAAACTAAATTTAAAAAAAAAGGAGCTCTCTTCTCATTAGTTAAAAAAATAACAAGCTCTTCCCCTCTTCCTCCATAATCTCTCTTCTAAATTAAAGAAAAAAGAAGCCACAGTGAGTGAGGCCCTATTTTGGTTACCCCAGAGTCAATGATAATTCGGGTAAAGGCTTGCTTGGACATATTTTTGGAATGAGTGAAAGATCTACAACTAAATCTTTCAAATTGGCAGGGACAGTCCTACGATAATGGAGCTAACATGAAAGGAAAACAGGTTGGTGTACAATCACAAATTCACACAAAGATAAGAAGAAAGGGCTATACAACATTAATAATAGGCTTTATCTAAAAGCTTTAGCAGATCAATGGCTAGGGACCCCACTTATACAGTGTGATCCAGGAAAAGAAGCCACAGTGAATGAGGCCCTTTTTTGGTTACCTCAGAATCAATGATAATTCGGGTAAACGCTTGCTTGGACATATTTTTGGAATGAGTCAAAGACCTACAAGAATACTTTCTGGGAGTTGCAGGATGATAACAGATGGAAGATTTAGAAATAAGTGAATATATAGATAGTAATGATATAGGTTAGCGCTTCTCAACCAAGGACCACATAACATTTGTTTTTTGGTCCAGGCAAGCAAAATGGCTATAGGCAGAGGGGGGAGGGGTCCACCAGAGTCAAATAGGAATCAAATGGGTTCATAGGTAAAAAAAGGTTGAGAACCATTGATATAAGTGATGACCAAATTATCCTATGATCTAGTAGATTGTGAAGGTTGGTTCTTTGAGTAATTTCTAGAGGAATTAGGATTACCTGGTGGTGATATCTGTAAATATATATATATATATTTACCAACTCCTCCGCACGAGCAGGATGTGACACAAGGTCAATTTCTTAAGTGGAGTTCAACAGGTTTGAATTCAGAGTTTTCCTTCTCCTAGACCGGTTGCCTAACCAAGGTTAAAGAGCCCAATCTGCCCTACTATTTACCCATAGCTGGAGGGAGAGTAGGATTCATACCTTTCCAAGGGTATTAGTGCTAAGTGAAATGCAATTACCACGTGATATCTGTAAATAACATGCCACAGGTTGTACTGGGTTACATGATACTAACAGTAAAGAGAAACCTCACACCTGACTTAATTGGAGGGGTGGATTCATGCCTTTTCCATGAGGGTTTAGGTAAATATAAAAATGGTGTTTTATTCATTTTTTTCTCTTTTACATAAAACATTTCAAACATTAATTTTGACTAGTATTTTTTTCATCTTAAATTTTTGTTACCTATTTTTACCACTCTCATGTGGACTATAAGTTTATAACAATATATATAAACAAAAAAAAAATAATAATAAGTCTTTGGTAAGCTTATCTATTATTATTTCCAACCAGCATTGTTCCACCTTGGAGGTTGACAACCTGAGTGAGTTAAAATTTAAAAAAAAAAAAAGTAACTAAAAATTAAAATGAAAGAAAATATCAGTCAATATTAATTACTGATAATGCTTCATTCACAAAAATATAAAAAAAAAAAGAGAAAAGAATTGGCACTAATATTCAATATATTTTTAAGACTGACTGAATTTTTGCATTTTTTTTTTTATCTGCAGTGAACCAATTTATATGATTTCTCCCAGGATATCTTGGTCGGTATAGTATTTCTGCTGATTTTCTATAACTTATAATTTTGTGTGTGGGCTATATCATATTGTCATGGCAATTTAGCTGATCAAGTTAAACCAGAAAATTTTCTATATAGAGCAATGTTTCTCAAACAGAAAGCACCTGGTTCACAGGGAAAGAATTTCAAGGGCTAAGTGACAATCATCTGTAGGTTGCAGGTTCAATCCTGACTACAGGCGAAAATTACTAAGAATACTTAACATATCTTAACACTTATACTTGGTCATGTTTAATGGAATGAGAACAATCTACCCCAATGGATTAAATAAAGGGTTTGGTTCGTAGCTCCATGAAGGCAACTAAGTTCAATCCACAGATTCAATGAACTACAGATTGAAAATATCTTCTTTTTTTTTTTTTTTTAATTCCAGAAAAGTTCCAAAACGGAATACTTGAATTTGTCACATGCTATGCACTACACAGAATGCACATGACTGACGTGATATACAGGCATATCCAACTGTTGCCTCCAGCACAGATTCTCAATTACAACCCCCCCCAGTATTCATCATTTGAATATTGTTAGTTTCTTGTTCACTCAATACTTACGTTATGTATTCCCCCACCCCAAATTTGGAATAGAAACCTTTTTTTTTAAATTCCTTCCTCATTGCCTAAATACTAAAATATATATAAAAATACAACAATTAAAATATCTTGGGTATGACACTATACTGTATCTGATGGTGAAGATCCAGTTCTAGAGATCTGAGGAATAAGCATGAAGTACCCCTTCATTTCTATTACCACTTTGACCTGAGTGGTAACACCTATTAGAATCTTATTTATGGGTCAAATAGATCTGTTTAAAAAATTATTCATATTAAAGAAAACTGTGCACAAAGAACCCCCCCCCTCACAACTACACAAAAAATGTAAATATGAATGTTCAATGAATGGGATTCCCTAACCTCAAGGCATAAAATAACTCTAGATGGTTTGACATGCCATCAAAATCAATCAATCAACCTATTATGTTTTTACATTCAAATAAACATGAAGCACTGAATGAAAGAAATGTTGGAAACTAACAAGGTTTTATTTAATGCAGGGTAGAGAAATACATCTACCCCAAAACAGTTACTTCAAGCTAAACTTGTGTGCGACCAGCTATCTTGCCTACCAATTCATGTGTGTCATGGCTGAAGTCCCATTTCCGGTCCTAACTCCCACAATGCAACGGTCATGAGAGGCAACTGCCCCTACTCATCAAAGCGACTGTATATATTTTTTGTTAGGACTGATCCTAAGACAATCAAAACAACAATTTTTAAAAAATTAAAAATTATGTTTACACTCTGTTGCACCAGAGATATTTGTGAAAAGTTGTAAACAACGAAAATCATAATAATTTGCATTATCAAGAAAAAAATCTATCAAAATTAAGAAAGGCGTCTCAAAATTTTCTTATGCAAATTAGGATTTTTTTTGTTTACAAGTTTTTAAAAATATCTCTGGTTCAGCAGAGTGTAAACAGCATTTTTTTATATCAGAATTTTCTCCACTATTTCTATTTTATTTTATTGGTACAAGCATTTTGATGATAAAATTTACTTTTATACTAGGAGGGGGGCTCCTCAAGTATCAGTTTCCCACCAAACTGTTTTGCTCATATATTTGTATTAATAAGTAATAACTCTTTACATAATACTTACATTGTAATTGTAAGTATCATAAGTAATATTGAGATGATTTCTTCTGCTTAGGTTATATGTAAATACAACACGTGGTCTAATGGTTAGAGTCGTAGGAAATGGACTTGTCAACACGAGTTCAATTCCTGGACGAGGCTGTTTGCATTTCACATGGCGCTAATACTCTAAAATACAAAAAAGTTTGAATCCAATTCTCCCTCCAGCTATGGGCAAATAGGAAGGCAGACTGGGTTCTTTAACCATGGCTAGGTAACCAGTCTAGGAGAAAGAATACTTTGAATTCAAACCTGTTGAACTCCGCTTAAGAAATTGACCTTGTGTCACATCCTGCTTGTGTGGATGGGTTGGTAAATATATATAATGTTTTAATCAGTTAACAGCTGCATTGATTATTGTTCTATGCAATAACAATGTAGATATGGGGCTTTCTCAGTTGGTTGTTTGGTTTATTGGTATATCAACCCTCTTTTGGTCACTTAATGCCAAAGCAAGTCATTTTCATAAAGAAAAGACTTGTCTTACTTACAGTACCTGTTGTTGCTTAAGTGGTCTCCCAATTACATATGGAACAGGCTCATCACTGCTTAACTTTGGTGATTTAATCAATTTAATACAAAGATGGGATCCTAACAGGTATTACCCCTCAAGGTCAGAGTGGACCTAGGAGTAATGGCAATGAAAGGGTACTCCACACTCCCCAGAGCTCCAGAATTGGAACCTCACCAATAGATGCAGTTTAACATCATACACA
>CM042142.1:40340602-40370602 GCA_023376005.1 Doryteuthis pealeii
TTTTGAGAATTGTATCAGCCTTCTGCTGAAATCAATTAAAACTAGCTGTTTGGATATTATCATTTTCAGGATTTACCCCGACTAGTGTTTTCATCTTGGCTGTTATAGTGTCATGTTTTAGCCAATGTACTTTCCAACCTTCGTCAGGTGTCTGTCATCATTAATAACCTTCTGGGAATTAACCAAAACTATCATTCAATCTCCTGTCAATACTTAAGATAGTAATTTGATTTGAAATAGACATCTTAATTTTATTAAGTCCTACCTATTCAAGAATGAATAAAGTTTAACAGCCCCCAGACTGAGGGGTAACAGTTAAATCCTTTCAACATGAGATAAAAGAGTTTCATGGTGAGCTTTAGCCAAGAGAAAGTCTTATCGTTCTTCCGAAAGACAATACAAGCCAAAACTGAGTTAACTAAATTCAGGAGATGATCAAATCATTGGGTTGCGGGTGGAGGTGGCTAAGGGGAACTAACCTCAACTTCCTGTATTCCTTAGATTTAGTTCTTTTCAAATTTTTACCTATTCAGATCACAAGAATATTTTCTTATATGGCAAAAGTTTTAACTTCGTACCTACCAATACCAACTATACTCACCTGGACAGGTGAGATATCTGAGGAAAAGATGTCTTCTGTACATGTCTTCAAAAAACTACAATCAAATTATTCCTAATTTGATGCATCATGTTCTGGTATCTCTATTAATAATGGAGATTAGGTATCTATTTGTCTGTAACTGAAACTACGTCACTGCTTACATCACATTGCCCAAAATCGTCATAACATAGAATAAATACACTCAAAATGCAACTTAGACAGTCCTCATTGTTTTTTTCAAAACAAGTTCTAATAAATACATGCCCAGTATTATATATTTATATATTTGTTTTATTTTTATATATATTTAAAGTTATCAGAACTAAGTTTCCATTTCAAATTGTTTTATTTTTTTTTTTTACTCCTTTAATAAATTTGATGATTTTACTTACTTATAGTACAAACTCTCTGACATTGAATTTTTAACTCCCACTTCCCTTAGACAATATCTTTCAAGAATTAACTTTTACACAGCCGAAAGGTGTTTTTTTTTTCTTTTTTTTTTTTTTGATAGTACAAATAATGCAGAGTAGGTAATTACTCAACCTATGAGACACAAGGTCACAAGTATGGGGCATCCAGTGAGGATCAAACTCACTATTCAGTAAACAACCATCATATTATTCATTAGTTGACACATCATGTTTCTAATGTTCTGTTATACAAAGAATACACAGTAAATATTTACCCAAACCATTTTCCATGGGTAGGATGTGACACAAGGTCACAAGTATGGACCATTCAGTGAGGATCAAACCCACTATTCAGTAAAACTACCATTATATTATTAATAATTTGAAAACAGAGACTTCAAATATCATCCACAAACCCACTCAATAACCCCGTCTCTAATTAGTCAGTGCCATATTTGTTGTTATTGATTTATATACGAGTATTGTTAAGGGCATATTTTTTATTTATTTATGTATTTTACTTTCTTTTAATGAAGCTCTGTCAATCATTATTATATAATGACTGACACGGCTTCATTAAATAAATGAAATTATATTTTCTAGTCTACCAATATTGTCTGAAATTTCCAAGAGTAGTTCACAGAACTTTTAAAAAAAAAATAAATATGTATATATATATATATATATATATATATATATATATATATATGTTGAATAATCAAACCCATGAAAATCAAGGTTTAACTAAATAGAAAAAACTAGTGTCCATTAGTTTGTAACACAGGAAGTATACAATAGATATCTGTCTCTTGTCAACTCAGTTCAAAGGCCAAATGGGAATTGAATCAAATTTCTTTTGGTCATAGATGAGCAAAGCCCACTTGAATTTATATGCTTTTCATGGAACTGCTAAAATATGAAGTCGAAAATTGATATAAATGAGGGTCTAATGACATTTTACCGTCCGTGGTAAAATATCTAAATTGATTTGCTAATAAAGCGCAAAAAGAGGGAGGGGCACTGTAAAATATCTACATTAATTGCAGATGAAAAGTGAGAAACATTGCTTGGTTGTTATCTAAGTTGGTTTGGATTTTCTTGCTTCTCTTCTCTGTGTGTGTGTGTGTGTGTGTTTTGTACGTGTGTGTGTATATATATATATATATATATATATGTATGTGTGTGTTTGTGTATGTGTGTATATGTGTTGTGTGTGTTTTATGTATGAGTATGTTTATGCGTGTAAGCGTGTAGGTGTTTGTGTATATGTATGTGTATATATGTGTGGAAAATTATTTCTCATTGAAGAATAGTTGGTCGTGAATCCAAAAGGATTTAAGTGATCTCTCTCTCTCTCTCATTCTCTCTCTCTCTCATATGCACAAATCAGAAGCTGTTCAAATCAACTGCAGTAATCAACAAACTGATTTAACAAAGATAAATGCTTGACATGAGGTGATCCCTAATGAAGTAGGAATAAATTCATCTTTTGGCTAAAATATTTTCCAAACAAATCTAAAAGTAAAGAATTATAAATTCAAAGTTTGTCATCTTTATTGTCATATACACACAGTTGCCTGGTGTTCTGTCCTGCCTTCTTCAGGTGTTTCTTGTCGAACTCAAGAACCTTCTTTTCGAGCCATGTTTTGGAAAAACTTGGTGTAAATAAGGGTTGGAATCCACGACTACTAAATGATAGCAGAACCTCATCTTATATTACCCATGATGGCAAAAGATATAGTTGACTCACAATAAAGCATTTTTTAAACCCAAATATTTCTAAATGGTCTTATTTTTTAAGGTAATATAATTTACTGAACACTGCTAAAAAAAAAAAAAATAAAATAAAAGTGAAACGGTCAAGAAAGTTCAAGAGCGCCAGGAAAAGTATACAAGATGTGTTCAAAATCATCAGAATTAACAATGAACAAAATGGTAATTAAAAAATTTTTTTTAAAAGTCACCTTGACATTCCTTTGTGTTTTTTATGAATCAAATCATCTTGAAAAGTTCCTTTCTGATATGGTATGAAGCTTTTAGTAAAGTCATAGTGGTGGTGGCCTAAAGTCTGTATCAGCCAGTCAGTGAGGGAGTCTATCCCCTTTTCACTAGCATTAGACCAAGGAGATTGTTTCTGCATCTGAGGTGGAGTGCCAGACCTATCATCAGCCCCTCACTTTACCACACAGATCCCTGTGCTACTCATATGCTGAGTTGGCGAGGACCAGTATCGAACCAGGAACCGTGTGGTTCCTAGTCAGTTGCTCTAGTCCTCCATATACTCAAATATTACTTGAGGGTAATTTTCAATCTAAAAAATGAGAAAAATCCCACAGAGGTCTGCAGAGTTGGGAGACTGCTGAACTTTTCACTCAAGGGTTGTCTTGAAAATGAAAGAATGAAACTTGAATCTGTGAATAATCCAGGCATCATTGGTGGAGCATTTTCAGGAGCACTGGAGAAGCAACATCATCCAGAAGTAAGTAAAGTCGGCGGGGTGGCCTAATGTCAGTATCAACCAGACAGCGAGGGAGTCTATCCCCTTTTCACTAGCGCTAGACCAAGGAGATTATTTTGGCATCTGAGGTGGAGCGCCACACCTACCATCAGTGCCTCACTTTATCACATAGATCCCTGTGCTACTCATACGCTGAGTTGGCGAGGGCCGGTATCGAAGCAGGAACCTTGGGATTCCTAGCCAAATGCTCTACTGACTGAGCTAAACCAGCCCCTCCACTCTTAAAAAGGTTAGGATATCCCTGAGACTAGTGACAAAGCTTTCAATTGATAAAAGTACACATACAAATGCATTTGAAATGGGCAAAGAAAAACATGAAGGGCGATTTCTTAAAAGTTCTGTTCACAAATGAAACTCATGCAACACTTGATGGTCCTGATGGTTGGAAAAAGGTTGGGTAGTAAATATGTGTTGTATTATTGGAGGTGTCATGGTTGGTCTGTGGAAAGTGCCTGATGGCATAAAAATAGCTACAGATGCTTATATAGCCTTCCTCAAAGAGCACCTGGGATCTTGGCTAAAAAGTAAAGAATCACCTTTAGGAGAACCATCATATTTATGCAAGATAATGCGCTTTCATATTCATTGCATAAAACTGCGGAGTACTTGCACACACCTGTGTTTCTTCCTTGCCAAAGGTAGAAGAAGAATTTATTCACAAAGACCATACCAAAATTTCCAAATACTAATTATAATTAATAGTAATGTGTGAGTTAGTGCTTTTAATATCTAAACTTTAAATACTTGAAATCACAGGTTTTCAATTTTCATTAGGGTGTGTTGTATGTATTCATTCCATAAAAATCAATCGAATGCTTTAAGAGGTTATTTTCAA
This sequence comes from Doryteuthis pealeii, assembly GCA_023376005.1. Taxonomy (NCBI): domain Eukaryota; kingdom Metazoa; phylum Mollusca; class Cephalopoda; order Myopsida; family Loliginidae; genus Doryteuthis; species Doryteuthis pealeii. The sequence goes on from CM042142.1 coordinate 40,344,970, forward strand.
CTGGAGAAAAAATATACAATAAACTGAACATTTATGCCGAAAATATCAACTTGAAATTCTAAAGAAAAATGGTTTCTAAAATTGATCCTAATATTCTTTTTTTAATTTTTAAAGGTAGATTTTAAGATTTCATTAAAAAAGTATTTAGACTGGCTTCATAAGTTGTTTTAAAAAAAAAAAAAAAAAAAATTTAGTAATGACCCATCTTGTCATCATTACTTTATCATAAAGGTTCCTACAGTTATGATACTTTTTACTTATATTCCCTACATTAAAAACACCATGTGATTTATAATGTCCTAATAGCGATATATGTTGTATAGTGGGTCTTGTCAACGTGCCTCCAAATTCATGACACTAAAAAGGTATTTGGTACGTGGCGATCGTCTTGTCAATAAAAAGGTACAATGTGAGAAATATATAGTCACAAGCTGCTTAGCTTTTATTTTCGGGCTCATCTCGTGGGTTGTTTCGGAAGAGGAGGAAAGGCAGAGAGAAAGAGAGAGAGGACACTGATAAATTACTGTGATCCCACACTAGGGACCAGAGGCCCGTCCGTACCCTACGCCTCGGAAAGCAAAGAGAGGACCATATTCTTGTTGTTCGTCGTTCCACGTCACCACGTGACTTCCGGTCAACACCCGAAACTTCCGGTTGGCTTTCAATTCTCCATTCGAGGGGTCATGCCTAGGTCAAATCACAGTGCATTACTCCACCCCTTTTCAAAGCCTCCACCTTGTCTTATTTCTTCTTCCTCCTTTTCTAATAGTAGTCCTCCCAAAACTCAGGACCTTCATTATCTCGTTACAATTCCCAACATTAAAAACACCATCATGTGATTTCCAAGCAATAAATAAAAGTTGCCATTAGTATTAGATATGAATTCTAAGAAATAAGGTTTTCAGACAGCTTTATGGACACAGTGGAAGGATAAATGCTAAGGTTGTGCTGTACAATAGATAAAAGGTACAAGTTACCTACTAAATGGTGGCAAAGCTCAAGAAGAAGAAAAAGAAGAAAAAAACTATTACTAATCTTATAGATCACTATTAATCAATGTTAGTATTGATATGAAGCCATATTTTCTCAATGAGCATTTTGTGTGCTTTCTGACCTTCGTATTGACGTTTTTTTTTGGGCTTGGGTTATTGAGAGACCTTAACAACAAAAAAAGTCTTGAACAAAGAATTGGAAAATTAGATCGAGTGGGTGACTTCAAAATGGTTTTGCAAATATCAGGAAGAAAAGAGAGATAAAAAGAAGGGATTAGTTTCTCTCTCTCTCTCTCTCACACACACAGAAGCCTACATAAGATTTTTTTTTTAAATTCTCATTTTCTGTGAATACAAAATTAAACAGAATACAGACATTTATTTTCTTTTAAACCTGATCTTGTAAGTCTTCTCTTGTTCACCATTTGTTCCATTGTGATATAATTACTCTTATAGAGAATATTCTGAGACCAAAAGTTTATTTATACAAAGAAAAAAAATGCAGATCATGTTTTGCCAACTATGGGGGGAGAGATATTTTCATTCACTTGAATGGTCTGATGTTGAAAAAACTCTGTCTAACCCATTAGACAGTTAAAAAAAAAAAAGAAAAGAAAGGCCAACCATAATTAGACTTTGTAATAATAATGGACTCATAAAATAAAGTATGTTTTTCTTTTTTCTAAACCTGAAAAACATTCAACATTAATATCTCAATAGCAGCATGGATACTTGGCATTGCCCAAGGAAAATAACCTGAAATATTGCAATGCACTTCAAATATAAACTTTAATATAAGACTTCTAATACAAGAAAAAAAAAAGAAAAGAAAAAAAAAAGGTTATTAACACTAAAGATGAAAAAGTAGCTGTTACTGAAAAAAAAACTTCTGAAGATGAGGAAAAGTGTAATGGCTTCTTCATCAAATTATGAGGTAGACTTGGCAGTGAAAACTAAAGAACTTTGAAGTTGGGCTGAAAATCAAATTTCTACACTGAGAAACTAGTAGTGGAATGGTTATCGTCATAGGAAATGGACTCAATGACCCAAATTCAAATCCTGGACAAGGCTGTTTGTATTTTGGATAGTACTAACACCTTGTGTAAAGGTATGTATCCAACTATTCTCCCTGCAGTTATAGGTGAACTGTAGAGCAGAAAGGGCTCTTTAACCTTGGTATGGCAACTGGTCTAGGAGAAGAAAAACTCTTAATTCAAACCTGTTAAACTCTGCTTAAAATTGACCTTGTGTCATATTAGGCGCATGAGGAGGAGTTGGTAAATACACACAAAAGTAAATCTAGGATATCTATTAAAAAGATTTTTTACTAATTTTTATTTAGCAATTGGATTGTCTAAGGTCAAACAAATTGCTTAAGTTGGATACATATTTCTTAACTTTCAAGATAGAGATAAATTTAATATTAGGAATGTATTCTATATATATATGTGTGCTAAATTGGTTGATTGATTTGAAAGGCATGTTAACCTGTCTAGGGATATTTTATGCCTAGAAGTTAGGAAATTGTGTTCATTGTACAATTATATTTTTTGTGTAGTTCTTTAAGAGTTTTTGCAAACAGTTATATGATATCAAGTCTCACCATTAAGTCCTGGGTATGACATTAAACTGCAACTAATGGTGAAGTTCCAATTTTGGAGCTCTGGGGAGTGTGGAGTACCTTTCATTGCCATTACTCCCAGGACCACTCTGACCTGGAGTGGTAGTACTTATTAGGGTCCAATTGAGTTAAAAAATATTTTTTTCCATGCCCATCATGAATGAATAAAACAAAATGTCTTTGGCATGAAATAATACAAAAAGGGTTTACATGCTGTAAAATCCAACTAGCCAAACCAAACCAAACAATCACCATCAGATGCAGTTTAGTGTCTTACCCAGGACATCTCATTTTTTAGGGGTGGGGTCTTACCTCTCTGCAAGGGATACAGTCAGTGTATTCTAAGCCCAGCTGACAGGGCAGGAGATAAATCTGAGGAAAGTTTCAATATATTGGATAGTAAACAGTGAACAGACCATAAAACTTGGACAGGATGAATATGTAAAGAAAGTGAATCCTACACAAGTGGTAAATAACAGAAACTATTACAATAGATTATCAGTCGCTGAGATTACACAAGTTAGAAGTTAGACAGCTGATTGATCAGCTAAGTTTGTTAGCTACACAAGACTCAACATGATTTGAGTTGAGATGTTAGTGAACTGAGCTCTAGTCTTAAGCAGCAAAAGGCAGACTGCATCAAACAATACAAGAAAAGTCTCAATTATTCCAGGTTTAGCAAATTTTTAGTGTTTGCAGATAAATTAAGTTGAAATAGATCACTAAGTAGGCCTGAGCCTATTCTAGTAGTCACCACCCCAAACGGAGATTTAATTCTGAATTGAAACAATTCAGAATTTTCCTTCTCCTATGCTGGTTGCCTAAACAAGGTTAAAGAGCCCAGTCTGCCCTACTATTTACCCATAGCTGGAAGAAGAATAGTTGGATTCATACCTTTCCCAAGGGTATTGGCGCAGTTAGTAGTATATAGATGATTAATTGATTTTAAGAACATGCCAACCTGTCTGGAGTTATTTTATGCCCAGAGGCTAGAGAATTACATATATTATACATTTATGTTTACAATTTTTGTGTAGTTTTTAATTCTGCACACAGTTATATGTTATCAAGTATTCCTATCTAAAACAAGTAATTTGTGAACAGAACTATTTAACCCTTAAATGGGACCCTAACAGGTACTATCACTCTGGGTCTTAGTAGACTTGAGAGTAATGGCAATGAAAGGATACTCTATACTATCAAGAGTTTTCAAGAACTTAAGTATCACCACCAAATGCAGTTTAGTGTGCTATAAAGGATATCCCTTTTTTGGGTGGATCGTTTGGTTTGGTTTGTTTTACAGCATATCAACCTCTGTGGGTCATTTAATGCTGACAAAGTTTTGAAAAAAATTCATTCTTGATGGATATTCAATTTTTTTAAACACATTTTACTATTTAAACAATAGATGGGTACTACCATTCCAGGTCAGAGTGGACCTAGGAGCAATGGTGATGAAAGGGTGCTTCACAATCCCCAAACCTCCAGAACTGCTCAGCCACCTGGGTTCCATTCTTAAGCATCACGGGTCACCATCCACAGACAACAGGTGGCCCAATTGTAGGAGTCTTACCCTTCTTCAGAGATACAGTCGGTGTATTCTAACACCCAAGCTGACAGGGCATTTGGGTGGATAGGGTCTTATGCCTCTGCAGTGGATACAGTCAGCATATTCTATGCCCCATCAACAGGGTATAGAAATCCTTTGTTTGTGAATTTGAAAGACAGAGGCTTTATTATAGTTCTGATTGTGAGGAAAAAAACAAACAAATGTATGTTTGTTGCTTAGCAATTGAAACACATTAGAAAAATTGTTAAAAATGCTTGCACAACAAAAATATTGGTAATGGCTGACGTGGCAGAAGCAGGTGTCTTTTTTTTTAAACAGAAAATTATCATTGGAATCGTTACAACTTGAAGATAAAATCCCAAAGATAATCCATAAATATTCTTGACTGTAAGATCCAATACATTCAAGTATAAAATTTCTAGAAAAAAGTCATATATAATATATATATATATATATATATATAAATTAGGGTAGTGGAGGCATGAAGTCAATGGCGCTTAGTGACTTGGTTTGAAAATCGCAGAAGCGAGAAACTGTCAGTCACCAAGAGCTGTTGACTTCATGTCTTCACTACTTTAACTTAGATATACATGCTCTATCAATGATACTCAATAAGCACTCTTTACTTATAAGTATAGCAATCTATATTATCAATATTCATATACAGGGTGTCCACAAAGTCTATGTGCACTTTAAAATTATAAATTCTTTAAAGTGCACATAGACTGTGTAGACACTTTATTTCTGTACGTATATATATATAGATGGCAATCCTAAGAGAAATGGTTCCCAAAAAGGAGATAAGAAGAGCCTTTTGGGCTTTAAATCATGTAAAACCTGTGGATTCCTTAAGAAAAAAAAGAAAAAAGAATACCATTATTTAAAATTCTTTATAATATCTTTAAGCAAAAATGATATTCTATGAAGGTATTTAAGGCTACATTTGTTTTTTCTTTTCCATTTTTCTGTACCCCCCACTCCCTTCCCCCCACCCCCCCCAAAAAAAAGAAGGTGACCGAGGGAAGAGCTATTAATAATAATTGCCTCCTTTTCTTATTTGTGGACACACATTTTTCATTTCCAGAAATGTTAATTTCCTTTTGGTTACAACTTGTAAATTTAATTATAAAGAGTGCTATCTGTATCCTTTAAATACATACTCCATTTTGGTTGAGGAACTGTTTACCATTTCCTTGAGTCATTCTTGTCATTTTATTTCTGACTTGTAACAGTTTTGGACATTGAGTTAACAAAGTAAATCATATTTGCCTTTTTTTGTACTTAACTTTTTGTACTACAATTACAATATAGACAGTGGAGACATATATATCTCATACACACATATATATATATATATATATACAACAAACCTGCTGCACAAGCAGGACATGAAACAAAGCCAATTTCTTAAGCATAGTTTAACAGGTTTGAATTCAGTGTTTTCCTTCTCCAAAACTGGTTACCTAACCAAGGTTAAAGAGCCCAACTGTCCTACTATTTTACCCATAGCTGGTTGGTTGGTTGGTTTGATAAAATATAAAAAAAAAATCCATTTTTTAAAAAGGTTTCTACAAAATGTTTTTCATTCCACATGATCTATCATTTCCTTTTTTTATGATTTCTTTTTTTTTTCAACAAAATTAAACTTCATTCATACAAAAATACTACTAACTACACTATGTCAAATTGTCAGTCTAATGATAAATCAAATAGACCAGAAAAAGAAATGGACTCTTGGAATCAAGAGACACGGAACAGGAAATCAGAGGAAGAATTGAGACCATCCAGACCACAGTACTGTTAAAATCAATTAAAATACTGAGAAGAACTCAGACTTCAGTGAAAAAAATCACCAGTTAAAATTGGTGTGAAAAATTTGCGAGGTATGGAAAGAAAACAAAAACAAAAAAAAAACAAAAAAAAACGCCAGCAGTGCTGAAAGGTGAAGATGTTACTTCAGCATACAAGCCAACAATCAAGATATAATAACAAAATACTTTAAAAAAAAAAAAAGGTTAAATCTTATCTTTTAGACATGACTATCCCATCTGATAAAAATATCTCACCAAAAGAATTTGATATACTTTTGAATTACAAGAACATGCAAATAGAAATTACAAGAATGTGGCATTTAAATGTATTTCAAATAGAAGCACTGAGAATAATTAAGAATAATATTGATACAAAAATTAAAAATTCTGAAGAAATCTATTTACAGTGCTACCTTGATTTATGAATTTATTTTTTTCTGTTTGTAACTCAATTTCCTTATATATCAAATATTTCCCATGAAATGCCATTAATCTATTCCAGCCCAAAACACCCTAATTTTTTTGTTAGGTTTTTAATTAAGAAAAATAGTACTGTATTGCATAAAAACATAATAAAATAGAATGTAATGAATTATGTGCTGATCCTAGCAGGTACTATCAACACTTGGGGTCAGAGTGGACCTGGAAGTAATGGCAATGAAAATGTACAACACACTTCCCAGATCTCCAGAACAGGAAGCTCAACATGAGATGCAGATTAGTGTCATAACCAGGACACCACTAGGGTAAGGATATCATACCCCTTTGCAAGGGATACACTCATAAACCCATAATACCCAGCAAACAGGGCGGTGGAAATAAGCTTTGGAGTAAAGGTTTGTAAAAATGAAAATAGTTTTGATATATTTGTATTATTTTGATTTTTCAGACTGTTGGCCTCATCTTTATTGTTATATGCACAACATTTCTAGCAATGTGCCCTCCAGCCTTCTTCAGTTGTTTCTTGTCAAACTTAGGGTTCTTCTTATTCGAATTTTGTGCAATTAAATAAAGGGTTTGGTTCGATGTTCCATGAAGGTGCTCGAGTTTGACAAGAAACACCTGAGGACGGCCAGAGGGCATATTGGCCGAAACATTGTGTATATAACAATAAAGCTGAAGACAACTAAATACAAATTATTAAGCCTCATCGCAAAAATTCAGACAAATAAGTTTTGATATACTCTAATAATATAGTCTATCACTTTTACAGGAAAATTTCCAATAATGAATTTACAGAAAAATAACTACTTCATTAATACATACATCAGACAGACAGACACTGAAATAAGAGCCAGTACACACGTGTGTGTGTGTGCGTGTGTGTGTATGAGTTATTTTCTGGGAAGTGATTTGACTGAAATTTTAAAAATAAAATCTTAGATATTCAAGATTATATCTGATTATACCAAATATTTTTTTTTTTTTCAGTGTAGCATAACAATGTGATTAAAATATATTTGCTTTTGTTTTTGTGCAATAAGCACGTACAAAAAAAAAACCCAAAAAAACTCTTTACTGTTAGACAAATAAAAAGATGGAAAACAAATTTAGCAATAAAATAAACACTATATAAGTTCATTATCTCTTTGTAGACAATATATACCTGAAAACTAGGGCATTTATTAGGAACACAAAAATCAACTAAGTATTTAACCTCTTACCTAATAACTCTGTTGGCTGACTGACAGAAGGGGTAATATGCCCCATGCCAACAAAAAACAAAAAAAAAACAAAAACAAAAAAAAACAAAAAAAACAAAAAAAAAAACACAAGGGTGTCCCGATGATGAGTCTCCATTTCTGAATATCTTGGAAGTGTGGAGTACCTTTTCATTGCTATTACTCCAAGTCCCACTTTAAACTAGAGTGGTAGTACATGTTAGGGTCTGATCTATGTATCAAATAGATCTGTTTTAAAATATTTGTATTCTATTGGACTGTCAGCGTCCCCCCCCCCAAAAAAAAAAAAAAAAAAAACTAAACAAACAAAAAAATACTGAAGAAGCAACTAAACAAAAACAAAACAAAACCAAAAACAACTGAAGAAGCAACCCCCCAAAAATGGTCTCCTGGGTACATCTGATGATGCGTCTCCTGTTTTGGATATCTTGGCACTATGAAATACCTCTTCATTGCTATAACTCCCAGTTCCACTTTGACCTAGAGTGGTAGTACCTGTTAGGGTTCCAAATGTATCAAATAGATCTGTTTAAAAAATTCATATTCTGTAGGACTGTGTGAAAAAAAACCAAAACTCTAAAGAAACAACTACACAGAAATATAAATATGAATATACAATGAATGTGATTTCCTTACACCTGGTCATAAAATAACCCTAGAAAAAAAAGAAAGTGTGGGAGGGTGATATCGAGTGAGAGAGAGAAAGAGAGAGAGTGATACTATAAAAGAAATAAAGTGGAGATAGATTCTAAGAAAGAAAGAAGAGAGATATTAAGAAAGAAAGTGGGGGAGAAACTAAAAAAAGAAAGAGAAGAGGGGAGATACAAAGAAAGAGAGAGAAGAGATATTCAAAAAGAAAGAGCGCAGAGATACTAAGAAAGGGAGAGAAGGATACTAAGAAAAAAAAGAGAGGAGATACTAAAAAAGAAAGATAGGAAGGGAGATATTAAAAAAGGAAGAGAGAGGGGATATTAAGAAGGAAGAGAGAGGGGATTTAAGAAGGAAAGAGAGGGGAGGAGATATTAAGAGAGAGAGAGAGAGAGGGAGGGAGGGAGATACTAAGAGAGAGAGGGGGAAATACTAAGAGAGAGAGAGGGGGAGGAGGGGGGAGATACCAAGAGAGAGAGAGGGAGGAGGGAGGGATATACTAAGAGAGAGAGAGGGAGGAGGGAGGGAGATACTGAGGGAGGGAGATAATAAGAAAGAAAGATAGGAGGGAGATATTAAGAAAGAAAGAGAGGGGAAGGAGAGAGAGATACTAAGAAAGAAAGAGAGAGATAGTGGGGATACTAAGAAAGAAAGAGAGAGTAGAGAGATAGTAAAAAGAAACAGAGGGAGATAGAAAGAAAGAAAGGAAGGAAGGGAAGGAAAGGGAGATATTAAGAAAGAATGCGAACAGGGAATGACTAAGAAGACAATCTATCAACAGACACTTTCATGTTTCTGGTTGAACAATAGTTATCAATTTCCATCCAGTTTGCAATACATGACAACTGTAAATACAAAAACGCAAAATAACCGTCTAATAGTTTGTACATCTTCCACATGTGTATGTATTAAAACTAATACACAATCCAAATCCTACAATTTAATCTACAAACTACAAATATATAAAGAACGTATGAGATTACTTTGTTTGATAGAATGCATCTTTTATTGACCTTATTGCATGCAAATGTCTGTTTGCCAAGACAGAAAAGAAACAAAGACAGAGAAGATGGAATGTTCTTTATTATCAGTTTGTAGAAATTTCATATGATAACTAGAAAAGCATTTACATACAAAGATAAATGAAAATATCAATCTCTTTTCTTTTTTTTTCACTCCAACTTATTCTTTCATAGATTCTCAGAGGAGAATTCACCATCATCATCATTATCATCATCAAGATGTTCCAACAGCATATCTTATTATAATGGAGATTATGTATCTGTTTGTCACCAAAACTAAGTCTCCACCAATGTCACAACTCCTTTAGTTATTTACTTTATATTCTCAATGGTTATTAAATAATCATTATTTAACCTTAATTAGAATCTTATTTATTAACAATGTCTCTGTTAAGGTCTACCTAAGATAAATTTGCCTCAAAACAGCCATTAATATGTTTAAAATCCTGCAATATGTGTTATATATCATTAAGAAATAAATGTTTACATAGTATACGGTGGGAATAATTTGCATACTGTTTTTACAAAACTGTGTTTAATAAATAATTACTTGGTGTTATTGATGTCTAATATTATTGTTTTATTCTCAAACATTAAAATAAATCCTATGTATAATTTTATATTGAAATCAGTTAGAATAAAGTAAAAATAAGCATAATCTTTTTTGTGTTCTTATTTAATTTCAGTAGTCTTTCTTATTCAATAAAATATTTAATCATATTAAAAACTTAAATATTTGAGCCCAGAGGACGCATATTTTTGCTAGTACTTTTCAATACAAATAATTTTCATACAGTTATATGTTATCAAGTACTCTTATCTAATACAAGTAATTTTCAAACAGACCTATTTGCATAGTAGTTGCATGATTTCAAATACTCTTATTTGATATGAATAGTTTATGCACAATTATATGGTTTCAACTCACTAATAATAATAAACAATTACAGCTTCAAGTAACTATTTTTAATACAAATGATTTTCAGTTATATGTTATCAAGTACTCTTATCTAATACAAATAATTTTCAAACAGACCTATTTGCATAGTAGTTGCATGATTTCAAATACTCTTATTTGATATGAATAGTTTATGCACAATTATATGGTTTCAACTCACTAATAATAATAAACAATTACAGCTTCAAGTAACTATTTTTAATACAAATGATTTTCAGTTATATGTTATCAAGTTCTCTTATCTAATACAAATAATTTTCAAACAGATCTATTTGACCCATAGATGGGACCCTAACAAGTACTATCACACCAGGTCAGAGTTAACCTGGGAATAATGAAGGGGTTCTCCATACAACCCAGAGCTCCAGAAATAGATGCAGTTTAGTGTCCTACCCAGGACCCCTTGTGTGTGTGTGTGGGGGGGGGTCTTACTCTTCTGTAGAAGATACAATCAGCATATTTTAAGGGCAACTGATGGGCCTAAGTAGCATGAAGTTAAAACAAAGAAACAGCTTTATAGATTAAAGAATAACAGTTGATTTATTATTATTAAGCAATAGAAATATGAGAGTACATTTCTAAGATTTTCTTAACATTATATAATAAAAAAAACAACAACTGAAGGGACTGAGTAAATAGCATGAAGTTAAAACAAAGAAACAGTTTTATATAGATCATATAACTATTATTCAATACTACAGTTGATTAGTTATTATTAAACAACAAATATGTGAGTACACTTCTAAGATTTCCATAACATTATACAAAAAATCGACTGATAGGCCTGAGTAAGTAGCATGGAGTTAAAACAAGGAAACAGTTTTATATAGATCATATAATTATTATTCAATACTACAGTTGACTGATCATTATTAAGCAATAAAGACCTGAGAGTACACTTCTAAGATTTCATTAACATTATACAACCCCCTCAAAAAACAAAACAAAAACCCAACCTATGGGCCTGAATAAGTAGCATGAAGTTAAAACAAGGAAGCAATTTTATATAGATCATAGAACTATTATACAATACTACTGTTTTGACTGATGATCATTAAGCAATAAAGACCTTAGAGTACACTTCTAAGATTTCATTAATATTATACAACCCCCCCCCCCAAAAAAAAAAGAAACAACCTATGGGCCAGAATAAGTAGCATGAAGTTAAAACAAGGAAGCAATTTTATATAGATCATAGAACCATTATACAATACTACTGTTTTGACTGATCATCATTAAGCAATAAAGACCTTAGAGTACACTTCTAAGATTTCATTAATATTATACATCCCCCCCCCCCAAAAAAAAAAACAACCTATGGGCCAGAATAAGTAGCATGAAGTTAAAACAAGGAAGCAATTTTATATAGATCATATAATTATTATTCAATACTACAGTTGACTGATCATTATTAAGCAATAAAGACCTGAGAGTACACTTCTAAGATTTCATTAACATTATACAACCCCCCTCAAAAAACAAAACAAAAAACCCCAACCTATGGGCCTGAATAAGTAGCATGAAGTTAAAACAAGGAAGCAATTTTATATAGATCATAGAACCATTATACAATACTACTGTTTTGACTGATCATCATTAAGCAATAAAGACCTTAGAGTACACTTCTAAGATTTCATTAATATTATACAACCCCCCCCCCAAAAAAAAAAGAAACAACCTATGGGCCAGAATAAGTAGCATGAAGTTAAAACAAGGAAGCAATTTTATATAGATCATAGAACTATTATTCAATACTACTGTTAACTGATCATAATTAAGCAATAAAGATCTGAGAGTACACTTCTAAGATTTCATTAACATTATACAACCCCCCCAAAAAAAAACAAAAACAAAAAAAAAAACAACCTATGGGCCTGAATAAGGAAGCAATTTTATATAGATCATATAATTATTATTCAATACGACAGTTGACTGATTATTATTAAGCAATAAAGACCTGAGAGTACACTTCTAAGATTTCATTAACATTATAGAAAAAAACAGCTCTCTGAACCTTTGCATCAAGCTAATAATTCAACCACCAAAAAATGAAGTTCTTCTTTGATAATTTGATAGCAATGAAACAAGAATAAAAGTCATTAACAGCAGCAGCAGATGATTGTCTTCAGTTGGAAAAGCAAAAATAATAAATTGTAGTTTTGTGTAGGAGTCAACATAAGAAGAAAACTTTGGCAAAGAATTACTGGTAATTAAGACACACAACAGAACATAACATGGTTAGAAAGGTAAGAAGTAATTTTGAAAGGAAAAGTTCAGAGGTCTGGCCTTTAAATATTGGACAAGTATAAAAGGGGGCAGCAGTTTTTACTCAAAGCTACAATCAATCCACAATTCACGTGCCAAGTCTTAACGCATACACAAGCACAAACAAGAGAGAACGAGGAAAGGCATGCAAAATACTTGGTATAGATCGCGAGCGCGTACATTGAGGAGATTTATCTTGTCTCTGTTGAAGCAAGTCAGTTGATCAGTTAACTACTAAAGTAAATCTTGCTTGCAGGTAATCTTGCTGTCCAGAAACAGCCCAGTCTTCAATATTCTACACTGTCGATTAGGCTACATGTGTTTTATAGTTCACTCGTGGAAGCCCATTGATATTTCATGATAGTGATTGATTCAGAACAAGAGTAGGAACCCTCCCCCTTTTTTTATACTTTTTTTTAATGGCATTGGAGTTTTTAAGGATCTGGAAAAAGTAACTTGCAAAGAGAAATGGATTTGCATTAACTTGAATGTGAAATATTAGTCAACAATTAACTTGTTCAGCATCAAAAAATTGTACTGAGCATTATGACTCAAATAGTAATGATCTGTGAAACTAACTTGATAACTATTACTTCATGGTTAATAGCATCTCTCTCTCTCTCTCTCTCTCACACACACAATATATACATAGTATATATACATAATATATGGTTATTACTAGCTAACTTGGTGAGTTTGTATTGGACCAAATTTTTTGTGATATTATTAGTAGAGTGCTCAATATTAGTAATAGAGCAAGTTATATATTTAAGAATATATACTAGTATAAATTTCATGGGAATTTCTGTGACCCTAGGTTTCATGCTGTGGTGCAATCGCCAGGATGAAAAGCTTAAAAAAAACCCCAAATCATATGGTCAATTATTACTTGAATAGTAATGGTCTGTGAAACTAGTTTCCTATCCATTACTTTATGGTTAGTAGCATCACACACACTATATATATATAAATATATATATATATATTGAAATGAACAAAATCATTATATTTTTTTTTCTTAAATCCAAAAAGTGCTCAACTGCTAGCCAGTAGAGGAGGATAAAATCTAAAATGAATGAATGCTTTCTCACCTCCTCATGTCAACCTCATGACAATAAGTTTCATATATTTGGGAAAAAATACAATCTTCAGATAAAAATATTGTATTTTTAAAATTTGTTTTAATTAATGCAAGATCTGTCTTTTTATTTCAAAAAAATATTATATGTAATATGTAAAATTCATGTAACTATTTTATTTAATGATAATGATTATATGGTTTCAAGTAACTAATAATAATCCTTTGTAAACAATTATAGCTTCAATTAATTATCCTTCAATAATCATTGTTTCAAGTTTCAAGGTTTCAAGTATAACTATCTAACACTAATCATTGTTTCAAGTATAACTATCTAATACTAATCATTTTCAAACAGATCGATTTGACTCCTAGACAGGAACCTAAAAAGTACTACCAGAGTAGATATGTGAGTAATGGGAACAATTGGGTAACTCCACTAGAGTTCGAGAAATGGAGTCTCACCATCGGATTCATACCCAAGACACCCCTCTTTAGGAGGAGCTTTTGAGCAAGTAATACAGTATACTCTAAGCCTTGCTGACAGTGAGTGTGTGTTTGTGTACATGTATGTATAGTACACACACACACGTACACATATATGTCTGAGTAAATCTTTACTTGAAGAGAAAGCTTGTAAAATAAGCAGCTTCAATTCAAGAGTCCTGACCTTTTGGAATAGATGGGTATTTCAATTCATGTGGGTTGTATATCATTGATTGTTTGTTTTGTTTTATGGCATATTAACTCTTTTCAGTTCATTTAATGTTCAATCAAGTCATTATTGATAAACAAAGCAATCAGGTTGCTTACAGTAGCTGCTGTTTCCGAAGTGGTCACCCAATTAAGTATTGAACAGGATCATCATTGCTTAACTTTGGTGACCTAGTGGGAACTGGTGCTTTCAGCATGACTACCTAGTGGATGAACAATATGTTTAAGCATCGAATATATATATATATATATATATATATATATATATATATATATAAAATTACATATATTTTCTTATGAAATTGTCTTATTTTTAAAATATTATAATTTCATTAAATTAACTATTAAATTTAAAAGAATAATATTGTCTTGTATAAACATAGGTAATTTATGAGGAAGTACGTCCCGGTCTCCTGACTTAAAATGACATGAGCTCGTGGAACACTTGTATATATATATATATATATATATATATATATATATATATATAAATTACATATATTTTTATGAAATTGTCTTATTTTTAAAATATTATAATTTCATTAAATTAACTATTAAATTAAAAGAATAATATTGTCTTGTATAAACATAGGTAATTTATGAGGAAGTACGTCCCGGTCTCCTGACTTATAAATTGCTACACAGTGACTATTAAAATAATGAGCCCAGCTACGGTGTTACTTGAAAGAAAACAACCAACTTAGATTAAATAGATTTACTTGTCGAAAATATCTATCTATCTATTTATCTCCATTTGTTCATATCTATCTATATTAGTTTGTTTATCTATCTATCTATCTCAGTCTATTCCAAACTATATATCCATCTTCGTATCTAAACAAGAATTATGATAAATAAACAAGAATTACGACAAATTACAATAAATAAACAAGAATTACGACAAATTATGATAAATAAATAAGAATTATGACAAAAAAGAAAAGCCCCTCCCCTAAAATACATTTAACGCCCTAAGTTGGTTATTTTCTTTCAAGTAACATCGTAGCTGGGGTCGTTATTTTAATAGTCACTGGGTAGCAATTTTTGAGGCAGGAGACCGGGATGCACTTCCTCATAAATTACCCAAACATATTTATGTGTATGAATATCTTCATGCATGTTGACATGCACCACTTCACTAGGCAGGCATGTAAAGAATCATTTTCAGAGGCAAATCACTTCCAAGGTCAATGCCCTGATATGCCTGAAGATTCTCTAAGAGTACACACAATAGAATTTGGTTCTAAAGTGGAGACATTGAAACACAAGTGCCACAGAGTTCCTTAGATGCCATCCTTGAAGCTGGTTCTGTTATTCAAACAGCAGTTTTGCTTAAATTGATTCTGAAAGAGAAAAATCTTTATCTCCTCCCTCCCCCACCCACCCACCAACCGCTAGATATTTTTCTACCTCACCTTTTACTTTTCATGGCAAAAGGACCAAAGAGAAATAAATGAAGCAGGCTTTGCATACCAAGGATTCACCTAAATGGTGAAGTGCAAAATTCTCTTTTAGTATTTTGCCAGAAATTAACATTTACCCGTGATTGCTAATAAAATACTTATTCCTGCCCGGTGACATCTTCCAACTCATATGACTTCAATACCAAGCCAGATATCTGAGTGAAAGGTTTTATGTAGCTTTGCAGAGGTAAGTCTTTTTGGACTTACCTCTGCAAAGCTGCACAAAATACTTAGATTATTTTTGTGAATAATTTGAAGGCATCAAACTAGGATTGTGACTTTTTAAAATTATTTTGTCATTTGCAGTTACAAATAAAGATTTTCTGTTATATTGTTTTCTTTTAACAGTATTAATGTTTTGTATTCTGAAATTTGATAATTACAACCCATTTATGGACATTTTAAGAATCTATGTACTTTTATAGGTGTGTACCATATATTGCGCACATTGTGGTTTTTGACAGTTCTTCATGTGCCATATGTGGCGGCCAATATATTAAATAGCATTATTGTATATATGTATTTACCAAACCCCTCCACCATAAGTAGGATGTGACACAAGGAAAGCTTTAAGATAAAATCCTAAATAAAAAAAATTATCATTATATAAAAAACATGTTGAAATTTTTAAAGAAAAACTCAAATATGAGAAAAAGATCTTTTTAAAAAGAGAAAAAGGTCATGTTTTGACAAGGTATTTAGCAATCCCTCCACACAAGAAGGATGTGACACAAGGTCAATTTCTTATGTGGAGTTTAGCAGGTTTGAATTGGGAGCTTTTCTTCTCCTAGACTATTTACTTAATCAAGTTAAAAGAGTCCAATCTTTCCTACTAGATACCCATAGGTGGAGGGAGAATAGTTGGATGCATACCTTTCTCAAAGGTATTAGTGCTATCTGAAATGCAAAATGCCTCATCCAGGATTTGAACTTGGGTCACATCCTTCTAAAAGTGTGTATTTATCTAACTTCTCCATCACAATAAGATGAGACTCAAGGTTTAAACAGGTTTGAATTCAGAGTTTTCCTTTCCCTAGACTGGTTGCCATACCAGGGTTAAAGAACCCAGTTTATTCTACTTTTTACTCATAGAGTGAGAATAGTTTTATGCCTACCTTTCCCAAGGGTGTTAGTGATATGTGAAATGTGAACAGCCTCACCATGTATATTATTGTATATAAGCAGGATGAGATGCAGGATGAGACACTGAATCAATTTCTTAATAAAACTGTATATCATGAATGTCAATA
Source organism: Doryteuthis pealeii (assembly GCA_023376005.1). Classification (NCBI taxonomy): domain Eukaryota; kingdom Metazoa; phylum Mollusca; class Cephalopoda; order Myopsida; family Loliginidae; genus Doryteuthis; species Doryteuthis pealeii. Next base: position 40,362,044 of record CM042142.1, read on the forward strand.
TTTTCAAGTTTTGAAAATTTTCATCTACATGTATTTACCCAACCTCCCCACCATAGGCAGGATACAAAACCAGGTCAATTTTTAAGTGGAATACAGCTTGTTTGACTTCAGAGTTTTCTTCTTCTAGATAAGTTGCTAAACAAAGGCTAAAAAAAACAAAAAAACAGTATGACCTACTATTTATCTATAGCTCTGGAGAGAAGTGATAGATTCATGCCTTTTTCCAAAGTCAGTGTGATATGAAATTCAAACATCCTCATCCAGGATTTGAACTCAGTTCACCAAGTCCATTTCCTAAGACAATAGTATTATTGTATATATTGTCTATAACTTTGATAAGAGTCATTAACACTGCACATTGTTTTTTTGTTCATTCTTTTTTTTTGGGGGGGTGGGGCATTTAAGCTATTTCTTCATTGGTATTATGTATAGGTTCCCAATTTGTTTTGTTCTGTTCTAGCCATGGAAATTTTTCAAAATTAAAATTTACCCCATTGTATTTTTTCCAATAAATTGAATTTACACTTTTTTGAATAGTAAAGTAACCAACAAAGGAAACATTTTTAAAATACTGTTTTAACTTTTTTTATTAGTGGAATTTTAAAAATCAATAATAATAGCACGTAACATGTTAGTTCCACTTATGAACAATTCACTGTGCGTTGCAATGTTTGTTATAAGACCGACAACATTCAATTATTACAGAAATGGTAAAAAGAAGAAAAAGAAAAGTATTTTCTTCTCAACTTCAGATTTTAGAATTATGATTTAAAAAAAGAAATCAATTATATTAAACTTTACCATCTAACAGGTGCTGGGCACCATTCTTCTCTCGAAACCAGAAAATTATATATACTGCCTCATTCAACTTTCTTACTCCCCAGTGGTGGTGCTCCCTGTTAATTACATAGATCTTATCCCAGAGAAGGGAATGTGCATGCATTTTTCTCTTTATAGAAATGATGAATGAAACTATAGATTTTCAAACTGGGGTAATGTTATATACCCTACCTATGAACATTAATGGGTATGTCCCAAGCCTCATAAATACATGAGTGAATAGTCTTATATCACTAGCAGTGGTTTACCTTCTTCACACTGTTGGTGAGTATTGTATTTTATTAATGTTATAAAGATTCCATTTCATTTCATTTCCAACCTCCATTTGGTTATTTCTCATTTAGTAACCTTTATTAGGTTAAATTTGCTCTCTGAGATGATTTTAAGATAATTGATTGGAAACACAACTGATATAGAGTAAAAAAGTTGAAAGAGGCATCAGGTATCATTTGTTTTTAGTGAGTGAATAACAATCATATTAGTTCCAATTACCGCCGAATTGGTAAGACAAGGCAACAAGTAGTAACTGAATACGAATCCATCTTGCTGCAATACTACTGCAAAATGCCAGGGTATTTATGAAGCCTCATAACATCATAGAAGCCAATCAGGACTCAGGGAATGGAATCACCCAAATGTGGACTATTCTTGATTTCAATAAGTACCAACTGTCTTGGCACTGGTTCAGTTGTGCTTAACTAGTTGCTGTTGTCCAAACCAACAGTACACTAACTCACTTCAACAGTGAGGAAGGTGTATAAGTCAAGGTTGTATAGATTTCAGCCAGTGCCATGTGGTGTATAGATTGAAATTGCCTGGTTAATTGATAGCTGCATGGGTCATCTGTGCATCAAGTATTGCTGAAATAGATTCATCTGATTGGCATACTAACAATCCAAGAAGCGTTACAATCATTTAATTTCAGATTGATGGGCGTGCAAAAAAAAATGATGTCATTATTTGAATGAGAACTTCATAAGTTCTTCAACACCTTGTTTACTAAACAGACAAACAATTCCAAATGATTTCCCAGGTTGAATCATTGTATTGCTTGGATGGGCAAGATACACCTGAGGAAGGCTGGAGGATACAGCAGCCGAAACATTGTGTTTTTATATATCACAACAAAAATGAAAATAATACATATCAAGTCCCATCTCAAAAATTCAGACAATCGTCTTTCTGTTTCAATTTTCTGAGGAAATAGATATTTTCCATATTTTTTTTTTTTAGATTATATGCCCAATGAAGGATGAAGAACTGTCCAACCAAAACATTATAGCAAGAACACAGTCATTCAATTGTCCAAACATTCTTTGCAAATACTGTATTCATTTGCATAAAATCCCATGAGATTTCATTGTTTCTCTCTTCTGAGGTTTCATCAAACATAATTTATAACCCCAAAAAACAGGCTATTCCATTCTCATTATTTAGGTACTATATAACGATCATTAATTGGGAAGACCTTTCTTGTCAGTCCCTTTTAAAAAGAGAAATGGTTTAATATAGTGCTACTAAATTTGGTAAGCTTAATTATTGGACCCCAGGAAAAAGGCTTTAGCATATTGTTCTTGGAGAAAGAGATCCCACCGCGAGGAAGACTCTAACAATAAACAATAATTAGCAGGAATCTATTTTGCCGCAAAGCATAACTAATCAAATGGAATTTAAATTTCCGAAATATCTAAAGCCAAAAACAAACAAGAAAACCCCAAAGAAAATGGAATTATTTGTTATTAGAAAATAATCATTTCCATTTGATTCAGATTGCTAATTAGGTTTTATGTAGTTCTTAAAGATGTAGAATAATTACATAGCCTTATTAGTGAAGGTGGGCTTAGGAAATGGAATTGGTGACCAGAGTTCAAATCCTGGATGAAGCTGTTTGCATTTCACTTAGTGCTAATGTCCTTGGGAAAAGCATGATCCCCCCAGCTATTGCTAAATAGTAGAGCAGACTGAGTTATTTAGTCTTGGTAATGTTCCTCTCACCCAGCTATGCGTAAATAGTAGGGCAGTCTGAGTAAGGCGACTAGGAAATTTTTTCTAGGAAAATAAAAACTCTGAATTCAAACCGGATATACTCCACTTAAAATTTGACCTTGTGTCACACACTGCTCATGGCAGAGAAGTTGGTAATCTACACACATAGCATTATTGCTTAGTTCTGATGAAACAATCCGGACAAATAATTCAAATCAATAAATATCATATTTGTCACTCAGCTAAATATCAAATACTGTGGAGAGTTTTTCTGTACTATATACAGTTCAATGTAGAGCTACCAAATAAAAAAAAAAAAGAGAAAGAAACCCACAACGTTCCTGATTTCTCTAAAACTTCACTTCCTTGTACAATCTAATGGTGGTAAAAATGTTTAAAAAAAAAAAAAAAAAAGAACAAAAATGTTTACCTCGAATTAAATACTGACTGTCTAAATATGTTTTGACATCTTAAATAAAAGACTTGTGCATTTAACACACAGAGAAAAAGTACATTTATCAATGGAAAAGTTTCTCTCTCTCTCTCTTACATATACACATATGCACACTCCTGAGGTTCCAGTATGCACACGTAAGACTAATGTAGATACAGAAATTTGCATCCAAATGAACATTTCTATTATTACAACTGTCTGGTTCCATTAAGCTGATAGTTAATAAAATTCCACCAAGTGTTTTGAAATGGCATCAACTAGTATTTACTTCATGTGTACCCATTGACTCGTACATAGTGACATTCTTCGCTTAGTGTAAAACCAAAAAGCATTTCTTGTCTGGATTGGCTCTAAAGTGCTTGTCCATTATACTATTTGGTTGAGACGATTCTGATCTCAGATCTCTTGAATTCCCAACAATTTATAATTCTCTTTCACTTGGAAGTGGTCACATTTTCTTCGTTGCACTAATGTTGATTGTTTCAGGATGTCTTATGACTTAAACCGCCTCTCCATGTACAGTGCCAAGAGAATGGCAAACTGAAACCAAGATCAGTTCCAAAAGATGGGAATCAAGTTCAAGTGCCACTTTAAGTTTCTTATTGTCTCATTTAAACGGCAGGTGTGATGCTCCACCTCAACAAAAAATATCTCTCTGGTCTAGCACCAGCAAAAAGGGGTTTGACTCTCTTGCTGTTCAGCTGATACCAACAATAGGTCACTTTGCCAAATTTTAAAAACTTTATTATCTCATTTAAACAATATCCTGGGTATGATACTAAATGGAATTTGGTGATGACTCTCCAATTCTGGAAATCTAGAGAGTGTGGAGTACCTTCTCTTTGGCCATTACTTCCAGGTCCACTCTGACCTAATGGGACAGATGGAGGTCAAAGTTTAGGTACCAGACATGTATGTTAAAGAGGTTTACGTACTGGACATGTATACCAAAAGAGGTAGGGCCCCTGAAGGAAAAATTGTGATATTGTAAAAAGTAACTGTACCTCTTTTTGGTATACATGTCCAATACCTAAACCTGTTAGGGTCCCATTTATGGATCAAATAGATCCATTTGTGATAATGTTTAAAAATATTTTTTAAAATATTTATAATGGCTCTTAAAAAACATTGATCTTACGAGTATGAAGAGTTTACATATTTAAAATGAATAGTTTTGAATATATAATTAGATATAAATAATTGGTTTTGGTATGAGATGACTTGATAAGGGTTGACATACCATAAAGCCAAACGATAAATCACTAAAACCATATAATTGCTTGTGAATTATCAGATAAGAATACTTGAAACTGTATAACTCTGTACAATTATTTGTATTAAGACTAGTGAATTGAAGCTATAATTATTAACAAAAGTTGGTTGGTAGATTTGTTTTATGGCATATCAACACTTTTTGGGTCATTTAATGCCAAATCAAGTCATTTTTGATAAACAAAGGTCTTTGATTGCTTACAGAACCTCCTGTTGCTTAAATGGTCACCCAATTAAGCATTGAACAGGCTCATAGCTGCTTAACTTTTGTGATCTAGTGGGAACCTATTTACAAAGGATTGTTATTATATATATATTTACCAACCCCTCCGCACGGGCAGGATAAGACACAAGGTCAATTTCTTAAGCGGTGTTCAATAGGTTTGAATTCAGAGTTTTCCTTCTCCTAGACCAGTTGCCTAACCAAGGTTAAAGAGACCAGTCTGCCCTACTATTTACCCATAGCTGGAGGGAGAGTAGGATTCATACCACATCCAGGATTTGAACTTGGGGCGATGTGTCCATTTCCCATGACTTTAACCATTACACCATGTGCTTCCTTGTTATTATATACTTGAAACCATATAATTGCATACAAATTATTAGTATTCAATAAGAATTCTTGAAACCTTGTGTGTAAATAAATTATTAAATAGAAATAGTTACTTAAAACCATATAATTGCTTGAAAAAAAAAAAAAAAACAAAACAAAAAACCCAACTGAATTTGGAATTAAATAACCCAATAAGGATTGAAATGCTATAAAACCAACACACCTACTACAATTAAATGACAAACATCAAAGGAAATTATTGGTTTGGTTTGGTTTCTTTGTTTAATAGCATATCAACCTTCATATGTTATTTAATGCCAAAGCCATCCTTGTAGAAGAACAGTAGTGATACTATTCAACCCATAGCTGGGAAATGAATTGGTTCATTCCTTTCCCAAGGTCATTAGTCCAAGAAATAATGGTTATTCTTGTTCAATTTTGAAAAGACCCTTTAAAATGTAACAAAAGTCTAATCGCTAACATTCACTATCAATATGAACAAGGAGTTTTGCTTTAAATCTACATAAATTCTTTTTCTTTTTTTTTGTTTCTTTTTCCGTTGGTTTTCATAAACAGCTAAGTACATCAATTATGTAGTCAAATGATTAAAAAGAATATTTATTTTATGTAGGAAACATTTATCTTTCATCACAAACTTGTCAACATCTTTCACTCTCTGATGAATACAAGATAAATTGAATATTATATTTTGAAAATCTATAATCCAAATTCAACAAATAACTATGACAGACTACAGACTTATTGGTCCACCCTTAAAAGCTGGTTCTATTGTTCCAAAAGCAGTTTTGCTTAAATTGATTCTGAAAGAGAAACATCTTTATCTACCCCCTCACCCAATATCGTTTTAATTTGCACTATTTTTTTGTTTTACTGATATATATCTCCCTGGTCTAGCACCAGCAAAAAGGGGTTTGACTCCTTACTGTTCAGCTGATACCAACAATAGGCCACTTTGCCAAATTTTTAAACTTTATTGTCTCATTTAAACAATATCCTAATATATGAGTTATGCAATTATTTGCCTCTTATATTTTGAAAATCTCTTATCAAAATTCAGCAAATAACAATGACAGACTACAGACTTATTGGTCCACCCTCATATACACAGTATACAATTTGAATGTTCTTTTGAGTAACAATTTTCATCCTATACTATATCATCATCATCATCATCAAGAGATGCTGATAGCACAGATTCCCTTGAATCTCTCTCACCGTCCCTACCTATTGGCCAATGCTCTTGGTAAGTAATTTGGATGATATCCAGTGCCTGCACAGAAATGATAAATGTAAGTTTTTTTCTGGTATTTCAACACTGGTGTGTCCATGTGTAGGAGTCCATAGAATAATGTTGTTTAAGAATTTATACTTAGTACCCAGCATGTCTTGCTCATTTAATTTGGTGGTTTGTGAGATTGGAGGTAAGTGGCTGTATAGTTGCTATTTTGTAGGGTGCTTTTTTTCAGGATCATTTTAAAACAACACACAGCATCCTTGTATACTTAGCATCTAGTTTTTTTTTCCCAATTTTTTTGTTAGATTTCAAGTGGTACAGCCATATAGTAGTATTAACAAATTGGAAGAATTCCTGTTTTATTTTTTTTATCAGAGATCAGATATTCCTATACAATATAACACACTTCAATCTTTTTGATTTGTAATGTTGCATTTCTGGAGAATCAAATGGAGACACTTTCAATTCTAACTAAAGTTAAATTTAGATGTCAAAAGCCTCATCCCTATTATTGGCAATAATAAAGGCTGAATTAGTCTCTCTTTTACTATTAAGACTCTTTCAATCATTTGAAATCAGTTGAATGTCAAGGTAATGAGAAAAATATCAAGAAAGAAAAAAGAAAGAAAGAAATATCAAGAAAAAAGTAGAATAGGAGAGGAGAAAGAGGGAAGAAGTAGAGCTCTCAAAGTAGTTTTGACTATCAAGAAAGAAAGACATATCAAGTGTAGAATTATCATATTACTTCCAATTACCATTGAATTGGTAATATAAGGCAACAAGCAATCATAACTGAATATGAATCTATCTGGCTGCAATAGTACTGCAAAATGCCAGGGTATTTATGAAGACTTATAACATCATAGAAACCAAGCAGCCAATCAGGACTCAAGGAATGGAATCACCCAAATGCATGAGAAGACTATTCTTGATTTCTATAAGTACCAACTGTCTTGGCACTGTTCAGTTGTGCTTAGCTAGTTGCTGTTGTCCAAACCAACAGTACACTAACTCACTTCAACATCAAGGAAGAAAGAAAGAAAGAAATATCTAGAAGAAAGAAAAATAGAAAGAAAAGAAAGAAATATCAAGAAAGAAAAAGAAAGAAATATCAAGAAAGAAAAAGAAAGAAAATATCAAGAAAGAAAAAGAAAGAAATATCATGAAAGAAAAAGAAAAAAATATCAAGAAAGAAAAAGAAAGAAATATCATGAAAGAAAAAGAAAGAAAGAAAGAAAAGAAAGAAAAGAAAGAAAGAAATATCAAGAAAGAAAAAGAAAGAAATATCAAGAAAGAAAAGAAAGAAATATCAAGAAAAAGAAAGAAAAAGAAAGAAATAAAGAAAGAAAAAGAAAGAAATATCAAGAAAGAAAAGAAAGAAATAAAGAAAGAAAGAAAGAAAGAAAAAAGAAGAAAAAGAAGAAAGAAAGAAAAAGAAAGAAGAAAAAGAAAGAAATATCAAGAAAGAAAAAGAAAGAAAGAGAGAGAGATCATTCTAAATAATATGAAACTTTTTGTTGATCAAAAAAGCTAGAGATTTGGAATTTAAACCTCTTTTTTCTCTCCATATGTTCAAGATGTTGACAAAGATCTCTTGTGATTTTCTTGCCTTGTTCTAAGAACTTACAATAAAATAGATTTATCATATACAATCAACTGCTCACCAAGATTTTTGTGTAGAGACTTCTGGGCATTGGTTTTGTGTTCAAAATTTCAGATTCTTTCAAAAAGAATAGAAGAATTAATTCTATAGTCAGTAATTGTCATAAGTAATAATTATATTCTTGATAAATTTAAATTTTGTTCCAATTAAAAAGTGTCACAACACTTTCTACAGTATTCTATGCTTTATAAATCTAAAATTACAGTATCAAAAATATAGGTTGTGTGAAAGAGGAAATACAGTACAAGCACTGTATGTGATGCAATTAATGTACTGTATATATACTTATAGATTAATTATATGTATATTTTTATATATTTATGATATAATGGACTTTAAAAAAATATTTTCTAGTCTATATATCTTGTCTGCAATTATCTAGAGCACACCACAAAAAAAAAAAAAAAAAAAAAAAAATCATACTTAATTTTTGATGGTATACTCACGAATAATCCAATCTACAAAAAGTAAGGTTCAACTCTATCAGATTTATATCATACAAAATTCAATACAATTTGATCTCATAAAATTTTGAA
>CM042142.1:40375602-40400602 GCA_023376005.1 Doryteuthis pealeii
CTGTCAGCACTGCAATTTTAGTTTTTAAACTGATGTTAGTTTTTACTTTTAAAATGAAATGTAATAGTACTTTAAGTATATATATATATATATATATATATATATATGGAACTATGGTAATCATTGCATGTGCAAAAATGATCACGTCATTGGCTTTCATAAACAAACGCGCATATAAAAATTAACGGTTAATAACATCATATTCACACATTCACTATACACTTAACATCTTTCATTTTGTCCCTCATATAAACACTACTTAACAGTGTCCTGAAGATGGTACAATATACCGAAATGCTTAAGTATTGATACATAAAATTGTTTCCCCTAATCATAACATCCTGTGTTTGTTATATTTTTAAAACATTTTCTTCTCATATATATATATATATATATTATTCATTATATATTTGTTAGAATGAACATATTCTGTTGTAGAAATTTGTTGATTTGTATAAAAATAAAACTGTCTTCAGTATACAATACTTACTTTTTTTCCTATTTTAATGAGAAAAACTTGGCAGAGAAGTCACATTAAAAAAATATGTATACTTAGCAGTCAAAGTGTTAATTTAGAAAAAAAAAAAAAAAAAAAGAAATAGTTCCAATATAAAGGTTGGTTAGTATCCCCCCCCCCCCAGAAATGTCTATTTTTTAAAGGTTTTTTTTTTTCTATTGAGGCTGCCTCACCAATTACTCTAGGCCTTCTTGGCAAATGACAATTCTTCTTTGCAGCGACAGTCTTCACATCCCAGCAGATTGCTTATAACTCATTGCTTAATACTATTTCTATATTATCTTGTATTTCCTGTTATCCCTTCAGAGAGCAAATCTCTCTTATCTTATCTACTATCACTTCAGTGTCTTTCACACTTTGGACACTCCCAGTTCAGATCTTAATCACAAAGTCATCTTTGTTTCTCTCTATTCAATAAACATTTATAAGTAATAGTATATCTTACATTTTATTATCTTTCTGAGTTATTAACCCTCGCTTGTAAGATCCATTTTATCTTATCCAGGATATTGAAATGAATGATAGTTGGTGTCTATCATTTCCTCAAACATGGTATAAACATGAATATTGAACAAATCCTGACAAAGAGATATAACAAATAGTATTTGCTTAAACAATAAAGTCTAACAGAAAACAAATACAAAATAGGATAGATAAATGTCAACAGCATGTTATTTTTATGTCGAGAGGTTAGGGAATTGTATTCATTGTGTGTTTATATTTACATCTTTTATGTAGCTGTTTCTTAATTTTTTTTTGCATACAGTTATAGAATGTTAAGTATTCCTATCTAATACAAATAATTTGCACACAATTGGTTTCAAGTATTCCTAGCCTTTTAATACACAATTATATGGTTTCAAGTAATTATTCCTATTTTTGATAATAAGTAAAGTAAAGTCGTTGGGGTGGCCTAAAGTCGGTATCAGCCAATCAGCGAGGGAGTCTATCCTCTTTTCCACTAGGCCAAGGAGGTAGTTTTTGCATCTGAGGTGGGGCGCCACACCTACCATCAGCTCCTTACTTTACCTCACAGATTGCGGCTCCTTGTTATATGATTTCAAATAACTAATTATGATAATTATAATTCTTAGTAAACAATCATAGCTTCAAATAACTATTCTTAATACAAATAATTCATAATTACATAGTTATAAGTAAAATAAGTAAAGTAGGTGGAGTGGCCTATTGATTGTATCAGCAAGACAGCAAGGGAGTCTATCCCCTTTTCACAAGCGCAAGACTAGAGAGATTGTTTTTGCATAGAACCATGAGGTTTTGCAACGTATGGTCTATCAACTGAGCTCACAGAACTATTTGATCAATAGATGGGACACAAGCAGATACTACCACTCCTGATCAGAGTGGAGCTGGAAGTAATGACAATGAAAAAGTTCAGAAGTACAGTTGTGATTATATATATTTACCAACCCCTCTGCACGGGCAGGATGTGACACAAGGTCAATTTTTTTAAGTGGAGTTCAACAGGTTTGAATTCAGAGTTTTCCTTCTACTAGACCGGTTGCCTAACCAAGGTTAAAGAGCCCAGTCTGCCCTACTATTTATCCATGGCTGGAGGGAGAGTAGGATTCATACCTTTCCCAAGGGTATTAGTGCTAAGTGAAATGCAATTACCACATCCAGGATTTGAACTCGGGGTGACGAGTCCATTTCCCATGACTTTAACCATTACACCACGTACTTCCTACAGTTGTGATTATAAGCCTGATTAGCAAACATATTTTCAAACCAGTGATTTTCTTATTGAATCAATGTTTGCCTCAGCATCAACCCAGTTATTGAAAGGTTTAAAGAATTTGCCACCGCTGTCGGATGCTCTAAAGGTGGGGGGGGGCGGATTGAATGAACAAGTCAAACTTGGGTCTACATTAACTGACTAGCCAACTAATCATCAGAATTTTGGGGGGCAGCATCGATGAAGTTTGAAATCCAAAGGCCAAAAAAATAAATGGTTTCAGCTTAAAAGGTCAGAAAATTTACTTTTGTGGGGTTTTTTTTGTTCAAAAGGTCAAATGTACATTCAAACAAAGAGAGAACTGATTTGAATATCAAAAGACTGAAATGTGCAAAGGTGGGGTGCTTAAAAAGACTTGGATAGGACATAATAGCTCACTTTAGAGGAAGAGAAAGAGAAAAAGTAAAACAGAACAAAACAATGAAGAATTGGCTATCAGAATTTTCAAGGTTGATAACAGATATCTCACACAAGACATTCCTAGTTTGATACCAAATATTTGATAGCAGAAATTTCTATCTTGATACCTAATTTCCCACCGGATATTCCTAGCTTGATACCAGATATTTCCCACTAGATATTCCTAGCTTGATACCAGATATTTCCCACTAGATATTCCTAGCTTGATACCAGATATTTCCTACCAGACATTCCTCGCTTGATACCAGATATTTCCCACTAGATATTCCTAGCTTGATACCAGATATTTCCCACCAGACATTCCTAGCTTGATACCAGATATTTCCCACTAGAAATTCCTAGCTTGATACCAGATATTTCCCACCAGACATTCCTCGCTTGATACCAGATATTTCCCACCAGATATTCCTAGCTTGATACCAGATATTTCCCACTAGATATTCCTAGCTTGATACCAGATATTTCCCACCAGACATTCCTAGTTTGATACTAAATTTTTATCCCCGATAAACGCAGATACTCATCTTCATATATTCCAGGCAAGAGACTTTAAACGTAATCAACAAAACATAAGGACAAAATCTTTAAGATGCACCTAGCATTCTTTTTATTAGCCAGGACTAACAAAAGAAAAGGCTAGGGCAGATAACCTGACCCCTATACACAAAAAAGAGATTCGGAGCAGATAACTCTGACCTGTAAATTGCTAGTATCTGTGAGTTTTACTGACTAAAGTGAATATCAACATGTACAACTAGTAAGTAAGTAAATTCATTGGGGTGGCCTAAAGTAGGTATCAGCTAGACAGCAAGAGAGTCTATCCCCTAGTGCTAGACCAAGGAGATTGTTTTGGCATCTGAGGTGGAGCACCACACCTACTATCAGCTCATCACTTTACCTGAAGTCAGTATCAGCCAGACAGCAAAGGAGTGTATCCCCTTTTCACTAGCGCTAGACTAAAAACATCTGGGCATCTGAGGTGGAGTGCCATACCTATCATAAGCTCCTCACTTTACTGCACAGATTCCTATGCTACTCATATGCTGAGTTGGCAAGCGCCGTTATCGAACAAGGAACCATGTGGTTCCCAAGTGGATGCTAGCATGAATATATTATTTTGAAATTTTCAACTGTTGTCCTCTTTATTGTGATATATAAAAACACAACGTTTCAGCTGTTGTGCCTCTGGCATTCCTCAGATGAAATGTGTTTTTATATATCACGATAAAGATGAAGACAACAGTCCGAAAAATCAAACTAAGGGCTATCAAGCTTCATCTAAAAAATTCAGAGACATAGCATGAATATGTTATAAATGTACAAAGAATGACAAATAGTTATTTATGCACAATACATCTGCACATAACACACAGGTGAGATTTAAAAAATTAAAGAGTATTGTTATCTTTAAAAACAGAAATAGAAAGCAAAAAACAATAAGTAAGAAAATACCTGGATAGATCATGATATCATGGATAGACATCAGTGATATCATAATTCATCCAGGTATTTTCTTTCCTGGTAATGACACGTGGAGAGGAGGAGTTTTGGGACATGGTTATTCAGTGAATGTAGCTCTTTATATAGAAATAAAAAAAAAAATCAATGAACCAAAATAAAAGAAAAGATTTTTGTGTATGAAACATAAAAGAAATTTGCTCATACCACCAAAAGATTACAATAGTTCATTAAGCATTTTTTTGTTTTTGTTTACTGATTTATATAAGAATTCGTAAAACAACAAAATTATTTTTCAGTTGAAGACACATAGAATGAAAAATGCATAGAAAATGTGCACGTTCTCCTCAGATATTGAACGCATGAAAGAAGAGACAAAGAAGAGAAATATCTTTCAGAAAGGTTTGAGAATAAAATACGCAGAAAATAATAAGACATTCTGGAAGAGAAACCTTGTGGCTAAAACAAGTTGGATACAAAATAATAAAATGATATTAATCAGCTGGATGTTTTGGTTTAGAGAACTGTAAAATAACTGAACATGAATATAAAATGAAGAAAAGTTTGAATTATTAACTTTAAAAATGTATTTTCTAATTTTGAAAAGAGTCCTGATCATTTCAATAGCCAAATGGACAATCTATGTTTAAAATATCTTTTGTTGTAATTTTGAGATGAGTTATTATTATTCTAAGACAGGGTATTTTCCATCCTTTATATATATTCATTAACAAGTTACTACCATGTAATCATTGCAGTAGCATAAGTAGTTAATCCAAAAGGGCTCAATATATCTTGTAAAATATACAGCATTAATAGTTGGAAAAGTTGTAGAAAAGTTTTTTCTCTACCACAGTTTTGGTGTTCTAAGTACACTGTCTTCACGAGAACTAAGTAAATCTAAGTGGCTAATGTGTCATATCATTCCAAGATATGCTATTTTTCATCCTATATATATATATATATATATATATATATATTGTTGGCATCCTTCCGTCTACAGGAGACGATGGAGTAGTGTCAAAGATTTGTTTTTTCCCCCTCTTCTTTGAACTACATATCCTGGGCGGGTTTGTTTGGAGGATAAGCTGTTGCCTATGTAGCAAATCCCCCCCTCTCCACACTGCTGTTGTGATCCAAAGGAAAGGTAAGGTACCAATGCGGTTTGGTAACGGTAGTGTCACAGGAGTTAATGGGTAACACTGGATTCCAGCATCACACCGCCTTAGGGACTCCAGCTCCTGATTTATTTTTGGGGTTTACACCCTTAGCCTTTCCTTGAAAAGCAGCAGAGGTTTTGGGTCGGACTTTCCTTGACTTTGGTGGGTTGCCGTCCACAGCTAAAGAGCCTCTTTTAACCCATTTGGGGATCCATGCGAGTAGCAAGCACCGCGAACCTGCTACTATTCATGTTCCTGTCAATATGGATATTCATCAACAAGTTACTACCATGTAATCATTGTAGTAGCATAAGTAGTTAATCTAAAAAGGGCTAAATATATCTTGTAAAATATAGAGCATTAATAGTTGTAAAAGTTGTAGAAAAGTTTTTTTTCTAAAACGGTTTCGGTGTTTTAAGTACACCATCTTCAGGAGAACTAAGTAAATCTAAGTAGCTAATGTGATATATACTCACCTGGTTTAAGATCATTTTAATTCTATCTCCTAAAAGTAAATTAACTTTTGTCTCTAAATCTAGTTCCTTTGAAGCTAGTCTACCCTATGTTGATAGGTAAAAGTGATTAATGATTCTATCCATCGGCCATGCTGCTCCTATCATATTTTTTATTGCTCCTTTTTTATTTACTTCTTACTTGTTTGAACTTTTAAAATTCTAGTCTTCTGGTAAATCTATTGAGCCATTTGTTTATTTATTTAGTGCATGTATTATATTTATATTTATCTTAGTAATACATTAATGCATTAGTCAACCATTTATAATATTAATACAATAAAACACTAAGTATGTATTTACCTAATCTCCTTGCAGGAAGCAACACAAGGTAATTTTTTTTAGTGGAGTTTAACAGGTTTGAATTCAGAGTTTTTCCTTTTCTATAACTGGTTGCCTAATCAATGTTAAAAAGCCCAGTCTGCCCTACTATTTACTGATAGCTGGAGGTAGAATAGTTGGATTCATACCTTTCTCAAGGGTATTAGCACTGTGAGAAATGCTACTAGTCTTCTCCAGGATTTGAACCAGAGTCCAATATTTACAATGATAATCATTACAGCAAAGGCACCTATCCAAGAATGTATGTTTTCAAATGTTATATCCTGTTATCATCTAAAATAAATAATGGACCATTCCATTTTAAATGTGAGGAAAGAAGGGAAGAAAAAGAACTAAATGTCAGAGAGAGAGAGAGAGAGAGAGAGAGAGAGAGAGAGAGAGAGAGAGAGAGAGAGAGAGAGTAAATATAATAAGAAAGATAAAAGAGAGAGAAAGTGATGATTCAATTAATCAGATGCTTATCAGGGCACATGTGAGGGTCAAACACTCACTAATGCTAACCATAGTTCAATAGCAAGATACTCAAAGATATTTATTAAGCTTAGATTAGTCTGGGATAGGGCCACAGAAGACAGCAAGGATTAAATTGACTATATCAGTAATGGTCTGTTAGGCTAACTATGAATTTATGATAATTTATTTGGCCATTTAGTTTGCATATTCTGGGATAATGCCATAGTAGGTAGGGATCCATTAAAAAAAAATTGTATGCCATTGCAATGGCTGTCATAGAAATGATGACTAGTATGAGCTTCAATAAAACTTTTTTTTTAAAAGTCAATGAATTTTAAAAAAATTAATAAAAACTTAATATCCTAAACACTTTAAACCTGTGGTTCTCAATTGTTCTTAACTTTTCCTTTAATTCTTTTTGTGGATCCCCTTTCCACAGAAAAAAAAACACATTTTTTTTTTATTTTACTAATAAGCGAGTTTGTTTTAGGTAACTTTAAATCTATGACTGTCAAATGTAAAGTTGTTTTCATCTACTTGATTGCCATAAAAAAATCCATAGCAATATGAATATTTTTACTTATTTTAGTATTTGAATATGGCATAGATTATAGTAGAAATGTAATCCTTTTTTTGTGGACCCCCATAGCCATCCCACAGAAAAAAAAGTTTGCTCTCCGTGACTTTAGATTTATAACACTGTCAAATTTAAAGTTTTTTTTCTTTTACTTTATTGTTATAAAAAATTCATAGCCACATGAATATTTCTGCTTTTAATATTTGAATATGGTGTAGATTTACTGTAGAAATGTAATTCACAGTAATAATAATTGTTCTGAAAGACAATTGCACTATGGTCCCACTAAAATATCACTGTGGACCTCCAACTTGGTATTTTTTTGTGTGGATCCTAAGGCATACTATACTCCAGGCCTGCTCATGGTGCAACTAAGAGCCAGAACTGGAAGCCCATTTTAAACGTACCTTGATCCAATGAGAGCAAGGTATTTTACCTTTAGTTTGAGCTAGCTACTCCAGTGTTGTTGGCTTAAGAAATTTAAAGAAATCTTAACTTACATTTGGAATATCATTCATCATTTGAATAAGAGGTTTGGTTAGACCTGTAAATAGTGAGAATGTTTCTGTTTCAATATTATGTAGATCATATCTTTTACCAGAAATCTTAATTACCCTTTTGTTTTGTTTAATACTTATCAATGTCCACAATAATATTATATATTTTGATTTCTCTGAATTTTTGAGATGAGGCTTGATGATTAGTATTATCTGAATTCTTTGGACTATTGTCCTCATCTTCATTGTTATCTGTACAAGGTTTTGGCCGATGTGCCCTCCGGCCTTCTTCAGGTATTTCTTGTCAGAACTCAGGAGCCATCATGGAACATTGAAACTAACCCTTTATTCAGTCCACAGGGTATCCTGTTCTCATTCCGCTAACCATAGCTGGGGTAGAGGCGTTAAGCTGTATTAATTATTATTCTATGTTACTGCTGCCCTTGGCCAGGATTGAACCTGCAATCCAGAGATAACTGAGATAACTGTCACTTAGAACTGTCTTAACTGAAACGTTGTTCAGATAACAATGAAGATGAGGATAATAGTCCAAATAATGCAGATAATACTAATACTTTAATTTATTCAACTTTCAGCACCTTATCCTCAGGTATTGGTAAAATTCTTATTCTAAGTATTTGTTTAGTTTAATACTTATCAATGTCTACAAGAATATTACATATTTTCATGAGCAGGCCTGGAGTATATTGTACCATGATGGATCTGCAGTAATGGTCCATATGGACCCTGGTTGAGAACCACTGCTTTAAACAAAACCTCAGAAATTGTTACAAGAACTTTTTAAATCAGGCATTGGAATTGCAGTTCATATAAAAACTTTTTATCAGTTTTTATAGTTTAAGTGAAAAATTTCATTGCCTTTTTTTTTTTTATTCATTTATTTTATTTTCTATTTAATTTAACAAAAAATCTTTTCCTTTGAAGAAAAGAGAAAAAAAAATTGATTTTCTTTTTAAAGAAAAAAAAGATTATTTAATTTCTTTTTAAGACTTTATAAAACCTCTGAATTTCAACAGATTAAATATTATAGAAAAACAACAATATTTGGGCATACGTATGCATAAATATATATATATATATATATATATATATATATATAAGAAATTTGAATATTAAAGTAAAAATTTGAATATACCAAACCGTTCAGATCTATAACATCTGAATACATCTAAATATACATAAATATACAGTTTTAAGATCTTTCTTTTGGCACTCTCTCATGCAAAGTGTGCACGTGGGTGGGTATGAAGAAAGAGAGGGCCAGAAGAGAGAAAAGAAAGTTTAAAAACTCATTTAGAAGCAAGAAAATTGATGCATTAGAAGGATTTCTTTGAAATCTAAAGACTTTTCAAAAGTAGTTGTCAGGAATTTTAATACCCTTATTTTTCTCCTTGGCCAGAATCCAATGTTAAACTTGGAAATTTAAATAAGAAAGTTCAAAGCAGACAAAATGAAGCAAATTCAATGGCAGAAGCATTCATTCGAGGGTAGCCAAGACACACACACACACACACACGCACGCATACACACACACACACAAAAGAAGAAAAAAAAGAAGCTTTTGAAACTGATTTTTTCTATGTTCCTTTGCTTTATTTCAGTCCAATCAGAAAACAGTTCACCTATTTTCTCATGTGAGAAAATTACTGCCTAGATACAATCAGGTCCCTGTTGCCCTTAGGTAGTTAGGGAACATTCAATGACTTGTTAATAGTGTTAGCTGTTCCACATAAGTGATGTTAAATTTCAGATCAAATCATTCCATTCAGTATAATACTAGCAACAGTAACCAGTAAATTTTTTTGGGGGAAAATGTTAAAAGATGAAATAATTTTGATATAGTGTGGCAAGGTTCTATGGATACAGAAATATGAGCATGAAATAAATACATATCAAAAAGGATATTAACTATAAAAAAAAAGTTTGATTAGTTTCTGAGATTTATAGACAATATTTCTTGTTCTTTCATGTTTTGCAATTATGTATGAAGGATGCAAAAAAGTTATCCCAAAGGAATGGTTTGGTTTGGTTTGGTTTACGGCATATCAACCTCAGTGGGTCATTTAATGCCGATAAAGTTTTGAAATAAATTCATTCTTAATGGATACTCAATTTTGTTTTATAAATACATTTTTCTATTTAACCCAGAGATGGGACCCTAACAGGTACTACCACTCCGGGTCAGAGTGGACCAGGGAGCAATGGTGATGAAGGGGTGCTCCACATTCCCCAAACCTCCAAAACTGGAAGCTCACCATCAGATAAAGTTTAGCGTCATTCCCAGGACATGTAGACCTTCAGCCACCACTTTCTAGCACCCATATAATAAAAAAGGTTGGGGCTTGCCATAAAGGCAATTGGGTTGGGGCAATCATATAGGTGCTAGGGCTTGACGTGACCAGTCGATTGATCAGAGGGGGCCTCTCCGCCCACCCGTCTAGCCTAAGTAAGGGTCTAAGTGGAGTGTTGCAGGTCATGAACTGCTTATCCACCAAGATTCTGTCCTTAAGCATCACGGATCGCCACCCATGGCCAACAGGTGGCCCCATTTGAGGGAGTCTTACTCCTCTGCAGAGGTGTAGTCAGTGCATTCTAATGCCCCAGCTGACAGGGTGGCCAAAGGAATGATCAAGTGCAATGAAATGTAGAATACAGTGGGTTCACTAGCCTTGGTAGGAGTTGAAACTCAAGTATCAAAGTTAACAGAGAAATAATAGGAAGTAACATAATGAGTATAAAGGATAGGGAAAAAGGTTTACTAAGCAAAGATACAAGGTGAACAGAGCAATTAGCAATTGCTCAGTTGAATTAAAAAGTCTCATGAGATCTCACTGTTTCTCACTTCCAGGGCTTTGTCAGACATTATTTATAGAAAAACTGAGGATTCTATTCTCATTATTTAGGTAGCATATGCCAGTAGGGAAACCAGTCTAGGAAAAAGGAAAAAATCTGAATTCCAAACCTGAGGAGAGTTGTTTGAAGAATCTGTGATAGACTAGTGCACCATTCTTCTGTCATTGGCTCATACCAAAAATGTGCCTGGTTTTACACAAGTCTTTTTTACTATAAACAAATTAGCTGTGTAGTCATTTTCAAAGCTTTGATTTTTAATAGTCACCATTGATGCTGATAATCAAACATAATTATTATACCAGAATTATAGTCATCAATATGAGGTTAATTTTAAGTTAGAAATTAGATAAATTAACAAAATTATTTGGTTACAAGAGTGACCCAGAAAAAACAGAACCCAAATTATTTATTTTCCCATTAAACTAACCTTAAACCCCAACCCTAACCCTTGTTAGACTTAAACTTTAAAAAAAAAAAAAAAAAAATTAAATTAACAGTTTTATTACAAAATTTGTGGGTTCTGTTTTTTCTGGATCACCCTGTAATATTATGTTACTCAACTGGGGAGGGGTAGGGTTAGTTTAATGGGAAAATAAATAATTTGAGTTCTGTTTTTCTGGATCACCCTGTAATATCATGTTACTCAACTGGTTAGGGTTTAGGGTTAGTTTAATGGGAAAATAAATAATTTGGGTTCTGTTTTTTCTGGATCACCCTGTAATATCATGTTACTCAACTGGGGAGGGGGGTTAGGGTTAGGGTTAGGGTTTAGGGTTAGTTTAATGGGAAAATAAATAATTTGGGTTCTGTTTTTTCTGGATCACCCTGTAATATCATGTTACTCAACTGGGGAGGGGGGTTCGGGTTAGGGTTTAGGGTTGGTTTAATGGGAAAATAAATAATTTGGGGACTGTTTTTTTCTGGATCACCCTGTAATATCATGTTACTCAACTAGGAAATAAGCAATTATTTAGCTATATAACAACACTTCCACCCAAGTTAGATGTGACACATGGTCAATTTCTTAAGTGGAGTTTAACAGGTTTGAACTCAGTTTTCCTTCTTCTAGACTGGTTTCCTAACCAAGGTAAAAGAGACCAGTCTGTCCTCTTATTTACCCATAGCTGGAGGGAGAATAGTTGGATGCATAACTTTCCCAAGGGTATTATTGCTATAGTTTAGCTTTCTGTGGCTGGTTGGTAGAGCATCTGCCTTGGAATCACAAGGTTTGAGGTTTGATACCAGCTCTTGCCAACTCAAAACATGAGTAGCACAATTTGGATCTATGCAGTAAAGTGTATAGCAGATGGTAGGTATGGCACCCCACCTCAGACACAAAATCAATCTCCTTGGTTTAGCTCCAGTGAAAAGGGGATAGACTCCTTCACTGTCCAGCTGATACCAACAATAGGCCACTCTGTCTACTTTACTTTTTTACTTAATTTTTAGTGAAGTTAATGATTTTTCAGTGGGATCTGTGGTTAATTGTGATATCTTTTGCCTCACATCACATAAGGGCTTCAGTAATGATGCTTCCACAAGGTAAAAATGTTCATCATAGAATTTATCAGCAATCTAAATCAACTACGTTAATTTAGTGAATGTCTTTAAATGGCTTACAGACAATATTAACCGATTTTCAATCGATGCTTATCAAGATTCTATCCTAAATGTTCCTCGCAAAAGACATGTGATCTTTTCTATCCAAACACCTGATGACAAAAGTTCTTCTTTATCAATCTTACACTTGTCAGATTCCCAATACAAATGTGTAAAAAAAAAAACAAAAAAAACCCCAACAAAAACGAAGATGCAAGATGGATTCAGTTCAAACAGGTTCATTAAAACAATATAAAATAAAAAGAGTAGAACAAAAAAAGAAAAGAAATGAAAATACATAGAGTATTGTAAAGAAATAATTACAACAATTTTTTTAAATGAGAAGTTGATTTTCTTCACAACCAAAGATACCAGAATTTTTATTATTTCTAGAGGAACATGCAATAAAAAAAAAAAAGTTTTTGTTGGTTTGTTTTATGGTATATCAACCCTTTTCAGTTCATTTAATACCTAAAAAAGTCATTTTAATAAAAGTTTCTGTGTTGCAAGTTCTTAATATCTTCAAATTGGTATAAATAATTTTCATTGCCTTCATTTGGTTCGGTTTCATTTGTTTAATGGTATAATAACCCTGTGGGTTATTTAATAAACTGTTAGTGTGAGATAAAAGTTAGTACTCAAGTTTCCTTTACAGGTGTATTTTTGTACATGTATTTTTCGCGAATGTATTTTATATCTGATTCATAATTTTTTTATATATCTTTATTTCTCTCAAGAAGTATAAAATGGCAAAAAAAGAAAGATACATACAGCATTGCCAAGTAATAAGTACAAACCAACCAAATCTTTTAAAATAAAAAGTTCATTTTCTTCTCAACCATAGATACCAGGATTTTTATTATTTCTAATGGAACATTATGCAATCAAATCTGGTATCATTTGGTATTATTATCAAACTCTACAGCATTCAAACTCTTTAACCAAAAATAAAATTGCATATATATATATATATGTAAGTTGAAAATGGAAGCGAATCTGATGGTATGTTGAAATGAAAAATAAAGGAAAGATAATGTTGAATGGATAAAATAGGATTTATCTTATTTTATTTTTTACTGACATGTGTTTTGGCCAGGGGTTTATCTATGTATACATGTATTTCATCTATTATTATTTTTTATTTATTTTTCATTTCAACACACACACATATATATTTTTGGGGGGATCCAAACTATACTGTAATTAAGAAAAATTAGTTTAGAAATAGTTTATTAATAGTTTGTTAATTTCTGGTGTTTCTGTTGAAAAGAGGAAATAGAAAAAAGTACTTAGCAATTTTTTAAAGACCTCTGAAGAAGGCATAATATACATTGAATGAAATAAGAATGATTCACCCAAATACTTTTTTCTAAATGTCTTGATCTGTCTAAGAATGAATTACTTAATAAAACTTTGGTAAGAAAGTTCATCATTGATCAATAACAGTCAGATTCAATAATTGATTTTTCTTTTTTTCCCTTTTTTTTTTTCTTTTTGCATGTAGAGAAAATAATCTGAATATTGGACAGAGGAAGTTTATTAACCATAACCTAATAAAAGAAAAAAAAATTCTTATACTGAATAGAATCATTTTGGAAGAATCTACAGAATTCTGCCAAAAATGTGCCTTAAAGGAGTACCAGACAGTTCAGAACAAAAGAAACTGTTTACTGACCCAGACATACATAATAATGATACCTTCTCCTCCCACACAGTCCACATGTAACAGGATAGGATCAAGCAATGTTCAAAATCATTAAAACTTTTAGCTTTGTCTCATGTAATGGAGCAACTGATATTATAAACAAAACAAAAGATTACCATTAAATAAACATTGCTGCCTCAATTTTCACCATTTTTGGGTGTGGATAGCAGACATAGATCTCAGATTTCAAAGATGGCAGACATAGAATCACAGAAACAAAAGAGTTTGTATTTGACAGAATATTTTACAATCGGATCATATCTAGAAAATGCATTATCAATGTGATATAAAATGAAAACTGAACATGTAAACACACACACACATCACACTCTCTCATATATATATATATATATATATATATATATATATAGGAATGAGGTATAACTGCGGCACCATGGCAAAATGTCAAGGTGCCCTTAAAATCTAGGCATATCTACAGAAAAATGCTGAGGTACTCTTACAAAACTAGCCATGTTGATGCCCTTAAAAAACTAGCCATGTCAAGTTTTGCTTTCAACTCCCCCCACCCCCCAAAAAAATTATTACTTTTCATTTAGAATAAAAGAAAGAGTGAGAAAACAGAAAAATTAATTCATTTTATCATCTCAAAAACTTTTCTTGGAATTCAAATAATGTTGTAATGTTTGATTTCTTTTTGGAAAATGTTCCATTGTATATCATTGCTAAAAATTGTAACATTATAATCTATGTTATTTGTGAATAAAAAGTATTTTTTAAAAGCCTTTTCTTGTTTATTTTCATCCATTTTTAAAAGATTTTACATTGATATTACTTTTCACAAATAAAAAACAAATTTTGTGAATTCTAAAAAATTTCAGTGGTGTCATCATTTTTACGGGGTCTGCCATGCCAATTTTTGCCTGATCCTCTCTTAAGCTAAACTCATCCCTATATATATATATATATATATATATATATGTGTGAATAAAGGAAGTGAATCTGACAGTATGTAGTATAATAAAAAATTGAAAAAACACAGGTTTAAATGAGTTAAGTGGTGAGTTTATTGGCCGACGCTGCATTAATTAGATCATCTTCAGGGCTTTTGTTGGTATGTGGAAGGTGATAAAATTTTTTATCTCAGAATAATGAGAAAGGCAAGTAATAGTCCTAGTTTATCGGTCTGTTTTAAATTTGGAAGTCTGAGAAAAAAGAATGTTGAAAAAATGAACGGTTTGAAATATGACGTCAAATATTCTTTTTTGCAGTGTGAGTATTAGAATGTGTAAGTGTTTGTATCGAAAAAAGCATTGTGCATTTTTTATGTGTTTACGAATGTGTGGTTGCGCGTGTGTGTATAAATCTTTTGCGATAAATGGAATCATATATATATATATATATATATATATATATATATATAGTTTACTAAAGTAATAAAGAAAGAATGTTCAATATTGATGATAAAGAAAATGTAGATCTAGATTTGAGCAGTGTAGGCACAGAGTCAACAGTGCTTGATGACTGTCAGTTTCTTGCTTATGAAATAGTTGAGAAACTAACAGTCCCTAATCATAGATGCGTGCATATATATATATATATATATATATATATATATATAAATAAAGTAAAGGGATTAAGACCTAACCTTCTCAATGTTGTCACAATACTAATAGTTTCATATGTGTTCTATGAAAAACATTAATTTTCTTTAGTTTTTATACTACTCTGCTGACCAGTTTGAGCAACTTTGATTTATCAAGCACTTTTTAAAATGTCTGTTCATTCTCATCTGCTAACTAATATATATATATATATATATAATACTTAGATATTTACATTATTGATGCTAGTAGAATATATTGAAAACAAATTCCGATATATTGAGTCTGGTTGTATGACACTGAAATGAATTTAGAAATTTATTAAAAAAAATAAAAAAAGACATTTACTTTTAAAACAAAATGTCATGACAAAGAGCTCAGACATGTCTGCTTTTATTATTAGCTCATAAAAGCACCTGATTTGTGGTATTTTATCCTGAAATAGTTTTAAACAAGATCTGTTTGATATTTTTAAAGTAGAATCTCGGCAAGAATAAATCACTGAGAGACAAACAGTTGTATTTAAGGCTTGAGTTATATATGTAACATTATTGAACTGAATCTCACTGAACAGAAGTTTCTTTTCTTTCCCTATCAACATAGACATGTAAGTGACTGCATTGAATTAACACTAAAATATATTATATTATATGATATGATAAAAAAAATCTTAAAATTATATTTCAATGTCTGTAAAAATATATTTGATATGAAATAGATAAATGTAATTTTTAGTTGGACAAATTACCTTTACTGTCTAAGAAAGAACCATTTTCTCAAAACAAGATTTCCACCTTGTTATGTGTATGCAACCTTCCACCGTGGGCAAGATCACAACTAAGTTACAAAGGCACCGAAACAGCCAACCCTACAGATGGACATGAGTACATGGGGGGGGGGTCCCCAGAGTGAAATGGATAATGTGCTGGACTACAACATAGTAGTGAGTGAGTTTGACTTTCAGTTGCGTACCATGTTCACTTTTGGACTAATACCCTTGGGAAAAGTATAAAGTCTCTCATCCCCTAAATAGTAACACACATATATACACACACACACACATATATATAAAGTAAAGAAATAACAAAAGACTTAGAGATTTAGAAAATAGTCTATTTCAGGGAGCTTAGACAAGCTTGTCTAAGCTCCCTGAAATAGACTATAATGCTAAATCTCTAAGTCTTTTGTTATTTCTTTACTTATAAATTTGCTCTGTGACTAACATTAAGAGCACACATTGAGCTCTCAAACTGCAATAGGTTTTTAAAAAAAAACTCTAGTGTCGTAAGGAAGATTTCTTCTCTGGACTTTTGGATTATATATATATATATATTCCTCACAAATGCTATCTAATCCACCCCTCTCCTGTCCACTTTCTCTTCTATAAAACACACATATGATGCTTTAATGATCAAATAAACAACTGATGAAGCCGAGCTCAATGCTTGGCGAAATATATCTCCCACATACACGCGTCAGAGTTTTGTTCCTTTGTCCACATTTCTCCCTCTAATCTTTACTACATACACACACAATGTATTCAGCAATGTGGTGTGAATAAAGAGAATCATAATCAGTAAGATCAAAGGAAAGAGCTCTCTAATTTGGTTGTATGACATGATAAAGTCAGCCATGAAACATGCATAATCAATTAAGTATATGTTGTCAGGTGTTGATATGGGTTTGGCCAGGGAACATGGATATTAAATAACCAAAAACAATTGCACTCAGATTTCCCCCCCCCCCTTCTTTAGTACCAAGATGATTTGTGCAGCATCCTACAAATGTTGGAAATGATTAAACAATTTGAAATACAAACATTTTTTGTTTGACATATCTTTCCCTCTCTATTGTAGAATAATCATACTAGGTTCCAATTACTGTCGAATTGGTGAGACAATGCAACATGTAGTTGAAACTTAATACGGGTCTAGTCCTGCTGCCAAGTGCCAGAGTATTTGTAAAGCATGACATCATGGAGGCTAGGTGGCCACTCAGGACTCAAGGAGTGGAGTCGTCCAGATGCATGAGTGGACTATTCTTGAGTCCCATAATTACCAGCTATTTTGGTCACTAGTTCAGTTGTGATTAGTCAGTTGCTGTTGTCCAAACCAACTGACTGACTTCAATATCTATTATATTTCCAAAAATTACCTCAAACTTTTACAATAATTGTCATTGTAAACTGTTTATATTTTACTGGATTAAATACTGTTAAAGTCACTTCCTATTTATAAGAATTATATTATGAATGAGGCATGGTAATATCCATACTATTGTATGGCTGCACCACTTCTACCCTAAGAGAATAAGCTAGACAGGAGTTGCACAAGAATGCTACATGTGGTCTTAAACAAATCGTGGAAACCACAATAAAAAAACTGTATGGTCACTTGCCCCCTATTCCACAAACTATCTGAGTGAGATGAACAAGACATACTGGGCACTGCTGGAGAAGCAAGGATGAACTCATAAGTGATGTTCTCTTATGAAAACCATCACATGGGCCTGCTAGTGTGGGTTGTCCAGCACAGAGGACTTCCTGAGAGCAATGAATGTTGGGGATGGTTGGCAAGAGATTGTCATGGATAACCATGTCACTAGCATGACATGATTATGAAATACTGTGAAAATCACTTTCTATTTATAAGATTTATATCATCATTACTTGTAAAATGCTAATGTTGGATTTTGTTGATATAAGGCATGAGGTAAATGGTCACTCCTAAATATAGACTCGTTGACTACCACGTGACCTGGGGTAGATTTCTATTGTCCAATCACAGGCACTGCTGCTGCTGCTTCTGCTGTATTAATAGAGGCAATATTCTGAGCTTATGTCATTGATACTTGGATTATCTTGGACGACGGACTTACAAAGAATACCCTAACACCGGATTCTTATTGGCTTGCTTACTTACTTATTACATCTGGAACTAAGGATGCCGACCAGATACTTAACAATTTTTAAGCTTTATTTTCACTTTATGTAAGTTATTCCCACCAGTTTTAACTGGTAGTTTTTCACTGACTACAAGGTCTCAAAGACTCTTCTAAGTATTGTAGATCTTAAATTCTTAACATCCTATACCACCTCATTACCTCTGGCCAGAAGTGACATTTGTTTTCCTAATCCACCCCAAACGATAGCCTTTGTTTAAAGGTAATATTAAACCTATTTAGTCTTTGATTTATGGGAAATTTAGTCTTTGATTTATGGGAAATAACATGTAACTTTAAATGAAAAGGCCATTTTTAGCCATTTATTGATAAATCCTTATAGAATGGGGGCTCTGGACTTGGAAAATTCTCAACAGAATGTTAAGAAGAGCTGTAATCTGGGTGGTCTTAATTCTTCTCAGTTCTCCAGTCCCCAATCCTCTTTTCCTGACCTTTGAGGACTGTTCCAAGGGCACCAACTACAATTTTTATCATTGTCATGTTCCACGGAATTTTTAGCTCTCTTGCAAGATCTAAGTATTTGTCTGTCTTTTTACTTTCTTTTTTATTTTACTCTCTGATCCATTGCGAATTAATGATTATTAGGTATTGTTACTGGTATGCCGCTATAGCTGATAGAGTGGAGACAGATCAAGGAATCCACCAGTTATTCTCATTTTCTTGATAGAACTCAGAGAAATGATTAATTAGCATTTAACAGATTTGTTGGTAGAGCATCCACCTTAGAACCACAAGGTTCTGGGTTCGATATCAGCCCTCGCCAACTCAGTATTTGAGTAGTACAGCTTGGAGTTGATGGTAAGTTTGGTGCTCCACCTCAGATGCAAAAACAATCTCCCTTGTCTAGCATTATTGAAAGGGGGATAAACACCCTTGCTGTTTGGCTTATACCGACAATAGGCCATGACGCCTACTTTAGTTTTTTTTAATTACTTTTTATACTTAGTTGAAAAATTACTCAGAAATTAATGATTGAAAATTGGTTTATTCTTAACTCTTTACCAACTTTAAGGTGCTCACAGCAGATCTCCCACCACTGTGATCCTACCATAGATCACTAGCAGTAGCTCTCACATGTGTCACTTGTTTACACTAAAAAATTACATATTGAAATAGAATGAGTTCTGAGGTGAATAGATAGTGAAATTTGAAATATCCCATCATACAGGTAGAAAATACCTGGGAAATTTGGTAGGCAAAGAGTTAGAGCATTTAAATGGTAATTCTTATTGGCCAGGTTGTCTATGTTTTCCATATCACTGGTTACAAAGCCCTACTAGTCTATTCTTGATCTCACCTTTCTTCTCCTTATTGGCTTGAATCACTTGACAATCTCATCTTCCCATAGTCATGGAAGTCTTCCAGTGGTCATTTCTGGCCTCTCAGATACCACTTGACAACTGCATGGGCTCTCCTGTTGTCTGTGAACCTTGCAATGTGTCCGGCCTACAGCCTAGCATAACTTCTGCTTTTGGTACTCTGGGATCATGTGCTTCATCCTGAGCCGCACTCAAATTACCTTGCTTTGGATATGCTCATGTAACAATATTTCCAGCATGGATCTTTTCATAACTTTCTTTCTGGTAACCAGTCACAGTTCTTCCATCTTTCTAATAGCCCAGTTATTCTTGCATATAATATCGCAGGAAAAAAAATGGCGCTATTGAAGAGATTGGCATGTAGAGTTTTCTTCGGATTTGCCTTGAGCACCTCTTTTATAATGGTAAACGCTTTCAACCCTGATCTTATTCTCAGCAAATTTTCTCCATCTGTGTCTTGGCCCATATTCACCATCTGCTCAAAACAGACGTACCTTTTCACCTCCTCTATCTCATTATTTCCCACCAATATCACGACTCTGTGGGTACAGGCTATTATAATATTATGCTAACAGAAATTGCTAAATTCTAATTCTCTTCCAAAGTTGCTTAATTCGACTAAAGAAATTTGCTTATGACATAATACAGAAATATAAAATAGTATAAGATTTTTGGATGTTTGTTTATTTAGAAACGTTGCTGAATAAAGTGTATATTAAATTTTTACTTGAAGGCACTTACAACGCATGTATCGCATAAAATTCGAATTTTATGCGATACATGCGTTGTAAGTGCCTTCAAGTAAAAATTTAATATACACTTTATTCAGCAACGTTTCTAAATAAACAAACATCCAAAAATCTTATTCACTTCGCCGAAGGGCATATGGTCTGTTTGTTGTTATTATTCTCTCAATATCGCCCCCTTACCTATTATGGTAGAGGCGTGTAGTAGTATCATTTGACAAGCTTAATTTCGCTAGGATGGTCAGCTGTGTACTGTGGCCGAGGCGATAAAAGTGTTTCACTAGTGTTTCACTGTGTCTGCTGAAGTCCCGGTTTCGATTTCTGTCGGAGGGAAATCGTTAGTATATACCGCTGATGAGACTTAATAAAGTCAAAACAGTCTGTACGGTATTCTACACATCGAGCCATCCTTTGCTGGGATTACACTTGTCAAGTTCATTTTCTATAAGAAAAGTATCGAATTTTATGCGATACATGCGTTGTAAGTGCCTTCAAGTAAAAATAAAATAGTATTTATTTCTTACAAATGAAGAAGATTTGATTGATTGATTTGAATAGCATGTCAACCCATCTATGGTTATTTTATGCCTAGAGGTTAGGGAATTGTATTCATTGTAGGTTCACATTTACATTTTTTTGTCTAGTTATTTATTAAGAGATTTTTTTTTTGCACTTGGTCCTCTCAAATAATCTTTTAACAGATCTATTGAACCCATAGATGAAACCCCATCAGCAACTAACACTCTGAGTCAAGGTGGATGTGGCAGTAATGTCAATAAAGG
Source organism: Doryteuthis pealeii (assembly GCA_023376005.1). Lineage (NCBI taxonomy): Eukaryota > Metazoa > Mollusca > Cephalopoda > Myopsida > Loliginidae > Doryteuthis > Doryteuthis pealeii. Next base: position 40,396,843 of record CM042142.1, read on the forward strand.
GGTACTCCACACTCCTCAGATCTCCAGAACTTGAGCCTCATCATCAGATACAGGTTAGTGTCAAACCCAGGACACACCTTATTAAATGATGGTGATGGTAGTAGGGGTGTTATCCCTCTGCAGGAGATAGCATATGCAAATGAAGGGGTACTCCATATTACCCTTGATCTCCAGAACCAATTTTAGTAATTTTTTAACAGATCTATTTGACCCCTAGATGAGACCCTAACAAGAACTAACACTCTGAGACAGAGTGGATGTGGTGTTGTATACCCTCTTTACTTCTATTATTCTTCTGATCATCTCTTGGTATCTTATGTTCTTCTTCTAGTGTCCGGACTTCGTCTTGGGGACTTCATGTCTGGTCTTCCATTGGGGATTTCTTGTCTATCATAAGCCCTGGGTCATTGGTAGTTTTTGGATAAATAACCCAAGACTTCGATTTTCTTTAGATTACATTTTATTCCAAAATCCCCACCAAGCTACTGCACAGATTGAGTCGGCAGTGCACTTAACGCGACTTACTTTCGTGGTTCGGCCAATACTAACTCTTTCTAATTTAAACTGGAAGAGGGCCTTCTCCCCCGATTATCACAGTATCCACTAGAAAAGGGATCAGGATGAGATCAAGACTTGTCACTCAATCCTTCAAGGCTGCCGGATGTACTCATTCAGCCTTTTTGGTTTCTACACTAACTGTACATAAGTGTTAGGGTACTAACAATTATGTAACAGTGGTAGTAATGGCAATAAAGGGTTACTCCACATTCCCTGTATCTGCAGAATTGGAGTCTCACCCTGCAATTTAGATTGATATCCAAGACAAAGCAAAGAGAAGTGACACTATCTTTATGTCTGTTTAAAACATCAATAGGTGAGAAATCTTTTAGTTACTTTTATCAATAGTCAGTTATCTGTTTGTGTGAATGCGAAAGTCTTGTAGCTTCTAAATATGAACAATCTTTAAAAAAAGTTTTGAATCACACAAAGTTTTTACTGAAATGAATCGTTTATTTGTGGATGACAAAAATAAATGTACTTGTTACTTTCTGAAGAAAAAAAAAAAATTTTTTTTTTTTTTCAACAACTATGAAACCTTAATAGAGAAAATTTTTTTTTTTTTGAATAACATAATTAGGAGAAGTTGCATTTACAGAAATACTGAAATAAGCCCTGGGATAAATTTTCAAATACAGATGGATGAAATAAAACAAAGTCACATGGTGGGGGTATGGAATGGGGGTTGTGAGGGGGTATGGGAAAAATCAATTGAACAGAAATGAATCGATGAAATAGAGCAAAGCTGGAAACAAAATAATGATGCAATGTTGATGTTGCATTTTCTATTTCTTTTTCAGAGGCAGAATCTTTTTCTTTTTTAAAAAAAGAAAAAAAGAAAAAGAAGATACGACAATGATATAATTGACAGTGACAAAAGTTATATTCACATTCTCTTGAAAAATCATTAACGTTGATATCAGTAAATGCTGTCTTTATGAAAGCGTCAATACATACAAACACAAATGCATCCACACAAAGAGAAGAACTAGATTAGAAATTTAACTATTTTTCGTGCTGTTGAAGTTTAAATTCAGAATTCTTTCTTTCGTTCTTTTTAAAATTTTTTTATGGCATATTAACCCTTGTTGGGTTATTTCATGCTAAAGTTGTTTTGTTCTAGTCATTCTTGACGGGTATAGAAAATTCTTTTTTTGAACTTAATTCTTTTTTAAAAACACATTTTTAAAAATCATTCTCTTCTATTTAACACACAGACGTTAACCCCTCATTAGGGTGTCTTAATATTATTGAGGTTTGTTGAAATCTGTGAATAGGAAGGCCGGGTTAGCTCAGTCGGCTAGAAACCACAAGGTTCCTAGTTTGATATTGGCCCTCGCCAACTCAGCGTATGAGTAGCACAGGGATCTGTGTGGTAAAGTAAGGAGCTGATGGTAGGTGTGGCGTTCCACCTCAGATGCAAAAAAAATTTAGGCCACCCCCAACGACTTTACTTTAAATCTCATAATCGAAGGGAAAAAAATTTTCAGCAGGTGTGTGGGGACCCCCTTTGATTAAAATGAAGTATACTCATCCAAGTACACTGGGTAATGTAGTTTCAGAATATATATGGTTATGAGGTCCATCTCCAAATTCCTAGAACAAATAAAAACAGACAGGAACTACAACTATATATATATATATGCAGATCTGTTGCACAGTCCTTACTATCATTCTTATAGTAATCCCAAAAAACGAAAAAAAATCAAAGTTATTAATATTTAAAAATTCATATCCTTGATAAATTTTTATCAAAATGTGTTAAAACATTTAAAAATACAAAATAAACAAAAGAATCAATTTTAAGAGAATGTGTTGATGTGTGCATTGCTTCTACGTGTGATGAACTCTTCTTACCTCTTTTTCCATTTGGTCACTTGCTTTGAGGTCCAGCACCACAATATCTCTTACAAAGTTTCACCTATAAAAGACAGAAGAGAAAACTATCATAAATAAAACACATTTTGGTGATTATTAAATCTCATAAAAATGTCAATACAGTAATACCTCACTCTATATTGTTATGACTGCAGTCAAAATAGATCCAATTATCTGACCTAGACCTAGACTAGCCTACTTTTTTGTGTTAGGTAAATTTCAGTAAATTATAAAGCCTACTAGTAGCCTAGCTATGTTTTTTTTTTAAATCTTCTTAGCCTATGTAATAGGTATATTTTGGTAAATTATAAGCATAAACAATTGATACAACCAGGAATTATTGGTACCATATGTTATGAATGAATTTCACAGACAATGTATATATTATGTTATTTTATATAGCTTTTAATATTTTAATATTTCACTATATTAGAAAAGGGATGTGTCTTTGAAAATTATGTAAATCGAAACAACGTGAAGGTATAACTGTATGAGATAACTCAATGGTTAGAGCAATGTTTTGATGTTAATAGGCTCATCAGTCAAAAAAAACAGCTTAGCAAAAACAAGCAAACATGGCCACAATCTGCAACACTCCATAAAGGAGATTCAGAGACATATACTAAGCTTAACTTAGTTTGGCACAAGGCCAGGGGTATGGAGCACCAACTGAGAATCAAACTCACTAACAATGGTGTGTCCACCTAGTTTACTAACCATTAGACCATGGGAAATGTCTAACTTTTAAAGTCCATATACCAGAAATCATTTTGACATTTGAACATCTTCTTCATTTTCTTTATCTTATCAAAAACCATACCTACATCAATAATAGTAAAAAAAAAGTATTGATTGTACATAAATATTTTTCTACATAAAACTATCTCATTTGTCAATGCCCTTAATCCATATAAGAAAAATTACATAGATAAAACATCATACAGTGAAAAACTAGAAAAAAAAGTTAAAAATTCACCTAATAACTACATGTCAGATTGATCCATCTCACATATATATACAATTGTACACACACACACACACACACACATATATACAATTGTACACACACACACACATATATACAATTGTATACACACACACATATATATATATATATATATACTTTGTACAGACACACACACACACATATACTTTGTACACACACACACACACACACACACACACACGCATATACATTTGTAGACACACACACATATATATACATTTGTACACACATATACACATTTTACACACATACATATGTGTGTGTGTGTGTGTGTGCACACACTCAAATATATATATATATATATATATATATATATAT
>CM042142.1:40408102-40410672 GCA_023376005.1 Doryteuthis pealeii
GATCCTTTCCTCAGCCTTTTGTCATTGGAGTGGGTCTTACCCCTCCATAGAGGGAGTTAGCATATTCTCCCAGCCAAACAGAGTGGAATAATATATTGGTGTCATAGTTATTCTCAGATGTACACATGAAATAAGCTTGGAGTAAAACATAGAAATAAATAAAAAAATGAAAATATTTTTGACATACCCAATATTATATATAACATAATCTATAATAATATAGAGAATAGCTATTCTTTAGATGTGTGCATCAAATAAATTTGGTAAGGGTCAGTAAATAACTAAAATATTATTCATACAGCTTTATATTATATATATATATATATATATATATAATATGATATAGTAGAGAGAGAGTGTTTAGATGTCTATATGAAAAAATAAGCTCTGGAATAAAGATCTAAAAACTCAAGTATTTTGATGCGTTCATCAAAAGATGGGCATATCTTCAAAAGAAGAAATCAAACATTGATTTTGCAAAGTTTATTCTTGGAGAGCATAATTCAACTGGAGCTCTGGGAGTGTGGACTACCTCCTTCATTGCTATTACTCCCAGGTCAACTCTGACTCAGAGTGGTAATACCTGTTAGGGTATTATCTATAGGTCAAATAGATCTTTAAAAAATATCATTTTAATTAATTACGGGGCATCCAGCAAGGATCAAATTCACTTTTTCGTGGCAATGGATCTGCAAGACTATCTTGCTAACTATACACCATGAGATATGAGTAATATTGAGTTTTGTATGTAAAGTAGAATTTCTCTTTCTTCTTCCTGGAAGAAGGTTCTTGGGTCAAAGATAGCTGTGATATTCGTTTTTTTTTTTTGTGTTGTGGTTTAAAAGGAAACTCATTTGAGTGAGGATTGTTATAGGAAATTTATGTAAGTATTATTTTAAAAGTTTACTATTTGTGCTTCTTTATACACAAGGAAGAGAAATATGTCTAATAATATAAAAAGTATTATTTCCAAATAATATCTCTATATATATATATATATATATATATATTATTGTATTATGTGTATGTGTGTGTTTTTTAGTTTCTTTTTCTTACATATACAAAATTTTCTATCTATATATTATTGATTCAAATAAAATATGTGCAATTTCAGCTGCAGGCTAAAAAAAAAAAAAATAAAAAAAAAAAAATGGAGTATAATATGAAGAAATATTTTTTGTTATGATACATTTGAGAAAATCATCATCTCTCTTCAAGAGTTGTTTGTTGTACTATTGTGATCTTTCCTTTTGATTTTTGTTCCTACAATACTTGACCAATTATTCTCCAACCTTTTAAGGTTTACAAATCTATATCAAAATTTCCTTCGTAATTTTGAAAAGAGACATTATTATTCCAAGATTCATTCGCACTATTGAACTCATTTGTATTTGTTTTTTGCTACAAAGTTTCACAGCATTCAATTTTCCAGCCTTTGTACAGGCGTGGGGTGAAAGCGAGTTAAGGGTTACTGGAGTTGAAAGCAATAAGGGGTCACTGGAGTGAAACAGCATTAAGGGGTCACTGGAGTGAAGCAAGTAAGGCTCACTGAGTTTGAAAGCAATTAAGGGTTCACTGAGTTGAAAGCAATTAATGGTCACTGGGGGGTCGATGCCAATTAAGGGTCACCGGAGTCGCAGCAATTAAGGCGTCACTGAGATCGGAAGAAATTAAGGGCGTCACTGAGTCTTGAAGGAATTAAGCCGTCACTGGAGTCGGAAGGAATTAGGGTCACTGGAGTCGCAAGGCAATTAAGGGGTCACTGCAGTCGCAAGCAATTAAAGGGCACTGAATGAACCCTGGGGGTTAAAACAATACAAACTAGACTCTAGTTGACTTTACTCTTTATATGTACATTTCTTTACTGTGGAAGCCATCACATGGGCATGCCAGCATGGGCTAACAGCAAAAGACATACATGACCAGCTCCTTGACGGATACTGGTGCGCCAGAACCTCCCCAGAGCAAAGAATGATAGAAAAGGTTGTAAGAAGATTGTCATGTATCCAGCTCCGGCACGACAGATGCATGGATTACATACTCAATAAAAACCGAGGACAATAGTCCAAAAAATCAAAATTAATCTTGCAGAAGAAACGAGGCTTAATAAGAATAATTCATTGATAGTTCGGTCTGTTGTCTTCATCTTTATTGTGGTTATAAACCACAACTTTCAAGCACTCTAAATCTCGCCGGTTTCTATTTAGGTGTTTTTTATTTATTATTTTAGTTTACCTTATTATCTGAAGATGAACTTATTTTAGGGAATAAAAAATAGATTAATAAACACCTATAAAACAGAACCTGATTACCAGTGGCCGAACGTTGTGTTTAACACAATAAAGATGAGGAAACAGTCCAATAAATATCATAAATTATTCAATCTTGGAGATGTTTCAAGTTTGTTAATCTTTCTGCACCCATGTATCATCAGTTTTATGTCAGATATTTCCATTTACACCAGAAATCTAAGAATTTTTTCTCCTAAAGATCGATCCATAACTGCCAAACATTATAAGAAATGGACAACCCTTTTATGTTCAAAACAAATCCACACAGATTGAGGCATG
>CM042142.1:40410772-40415772 GCA_023376005.1 Doryteuthis pealeii
GAGAGAGATACAAGCTTAATTTCGCTAGATAGGTCAGCTGTGTACTTGGTGAGGTCGATAAAGTGTTTTCACTAGGTTTCAAATGTTGTCGCTGAAGTCCCAGCTTTCGATTTCCTGTCGGAGGGGAACATCGTTAGTATATACCGCTGATGGAGACTTAATAAAGTCGAAACAGTCTGTACGGTATTCTACACAGCTCGAGCCATCTTTTTGGATTAACTTGTCAAGCTTCATTTTTCTATAAAAAAACGTATCGAATTTTATGCGATACATGCGTTGTAAGTGGCCTTCAAGTAAAAATGAAACATAGTATGTGTATTCTTACAAATGAGAGATTTGATTGATTGATTGAATAGCATGTCAACCCAGTCTATGTTATTTTTATGCCAGAGGTTAGGGTAATTGTATTCATTGTAGGTGTCACATTTAACATTTTTTTTGTCTAGTTATTTATAAAGGATTTTTTTTTTGCACTTGGGTCTCTCAATAATCTTTAACAGATCTATTGACCCATAGATGAAACCCCATCAGCAACTAAACAGCCTGAGTCAAGAGTGGATGTGGCAGTAATGTCAATAACAGGGGTACTCCACACCTCCTCACGATTCCAGAACTGTTGAGCCTCATGCCATCAGATACAGTTTTCGTGTCAAACCCAGGACACACCTTTATTTAAATGATGCGTGATGGTAGTAGGGGTTGTTATCCCTCTGCAGGAGATAGCAGATATGCATAATGAAGGGTATCCTATTACCCTTGGATCCAGAACCAATTTTAGTAATTTTTTAACAGATCTATTTGACCCCTAGATGAGACTAACAAGAAGCTTAACAACTCTGAGAAACAGGAGTGCGATGTGGTGTTGTATACCTCTTGTTACTTTCTATTTTCGTTCTGATCCCATCTCTTGTATCCTTATGTTTGTCTGTACTAGTGTTTCTGCGGATACTGTGGGGAAGTTCTTTGCTACGTCCTTGGGTGCACTTCTATGTCTGGTCTTCCATTGGGTGATGTTTTGTTCCTATCATTGAAGCCTGGGTCATTGAGTTTTGGATAAATAGACGGGCTCAGAGACTTCGATTTCTTTAGATACTATTTATCCCAAATCCCCACCAAGGACTACTGCGCAGGATTGAGTCAGCAGTGGCAATTAACGGCGACCTTTGTGGGTTCGGCCCCGATACTGACCTCTTTCACTATCTAAATGAAGAGGGCCGCTTCTCCACCAAATTCTCTCTCAGCAGTATCTACTGGAAAAGGGATCAGATGAGATGCAACGACTTGTCCGACTCAATCCTTCAAAGGCTGCCGAGATTTTTTAAAAAATGGAGAGGATGAATTTTTTTTTTGTACTCATTCAGCCTTTTGGTTTTTACACTAACTGTACATAATGTGTCTAGGGTACTAACAATTATAGTAACAGTGTAGTAATGCAATAAGGTTTAGCTTCCACATTCCTGTATTGCAGAATTGGAGTCTCACCACACTGCATATTTAGATTGTATCTGCAAGGACAAAGCAAAGGAAGTGACACTTCTTTATGTCTGGTTTCTAAAACATCATTAGGTGAGAAATCTTTAGGTTATCTTTTATCAATAGTCCAGTATCTGTTTGTGTGAATGCGAGAATGTGCTTGATAGCTCTGAGAATATTGAAACAATCTTTAAAAAAAAGTTTTGAATCACACAAAGTTTTTACTGACATGATCGTTTATCTTGTGGATGACAAATAATGTACTTGTTACTTCTGAGAAATAAAAAAAAAAAATTTTTTTTTTTTCAACAACTATGCAAACCTTATAGAGAAAATTTCTTTTTTTTTTTGAATAACATAATTAGGAGAAGTTGCATTTAACAGAAATACTGACATAGCCTGGGTACAATTTTCAAATACAGATGGATGAATAAAACAAAAGTCACATGGTGGTGGGTATGGAATGGGTTGTGGAGGGGGTATGGGAACACAATCCAATTGAGAAGCAGAATGATCGATGCATAGAGGCACAGCTGGAACAAATAATGATGCAATGTTGTGTTGGCATTTTCTATTTCCTTTTCAGAAGCAGAATCTTTTCTTTTAAAAAAAAAGAAAAAAGAAAAAGAAAGATACGACAATGATATAATTGGACGAGATGACAAAATGTTATAATTCACATGTCTCTGAAAAGTCAATTGAACGTTGATTCAGTAAATGATGTCTTTATGAAAGCGTCAATACATACAAACACATAATGCATACAACACAAAGAGAAGAACTAGATTAGAAATTTAACTATTTTCGTGCTGTTGAACCGTTTAAATTGCAGACAATTCTTGATCATTTCTTCTTTATTTTAGAATTTTTTGAGATATGGCATGCTTAACCCTTGTTGGATTATTTCATGCTAAAGTTGTATATTTGTTCTAGTCCTTTCTCTGACGGGTATAATGAAAAGTTCCGTTTTGTAGCCTTAATTCTTCTTTTAAATAACACATTTTTAAAAGATCATTCTCTTTATTATACAGCACAGACGCTAACCCTCATTAGGGTGTCGTTAATATTATTAGAGGTCTTGTTGAAATTCTGTGAATAGGAGGCGGTTTATAGTTCATCGGCTGAGAAACACAAGGTTCCTAAGTTTGATATTGGCTCGCCAACTCAGCGTATGAGTACGCACAGGATCTGTGTGGTAAAGGTCAGGAGCTGAATGTAGGGGTGGTGGCGTTCCACCTGCAGATGCCACAAAAAATTCCTGGGCCACCCAGAGCTGACTTTACTTTAAATCTCATAGATCGAAGAGTGGAAAAAGATGTTTCAGATGCGGTGTGTGGGGACCCCTTTGATTTAAATGAGCGTATAGCTCATCCAAGGTACACTGGTAACTGTAGTTTTTCAGAATATATATGGTTTATGCAAGTCCATTCTTCCAAATTCCTAGAACAAATAAAACAGACAGGACTAAACTCATATGATGACTATTTATAATTATATAGGTATGATATAGTACTATATATATGCAGATCTGTGTTGCATCCAGTCCTCACTATCATTCTTATAGGTAATGAGCACAAAAAAAAGAAAAAAATCAAAGTTATATATATTTTTGAAAATTCATATCCTTGATAAATTTTTATCAAAATGTGTTATAAACATTTAAAAAAATACAAATAAACAAAAGAATCAATTTTTAAGAGAAATGTGTTTGTAGTGTGGCATATGCTTCTACGTGTGATGATCTTTCTTACCTCTTTTTCCATTTGGTCACTTGCTTTGAGCGGTCCAGCAACGCACACATATCTCTTTTACAAAATTTCACCTATAAAAGACCAGAAGAGAAAACTATCATAAATAAAACACATTTTGGTGATTATTAAATCTCATAAAAAATGTCAATACAGTAATGACCACTCACTCTATATTGTTATGACTGTTGCAGTCAAAAAATGACTGCAGTCAAAATAGATCCATATATTGACTAGACCTAGACTAGCCTACTTTTTTGTGTTAGGTGTAAATTTCCGTAACATTATAAAGCCTACTAGTAGCCTAGCCTATTTTTTTTTATCTTCTTAGCCTATGTAATAGGTATTTTTGGTAAATTATAGCATAAACATTGATACAACCAGGAATTATTGGTACCGATATGTTATGAATGAATTTCACAGACAATGTATATATTATGTTATTTTATATATGCTTTTAATATTTTAATATTTCACTATATTAGAAAAGGGACATGTCTTTGAAAACTTATGTAAAATCGAGAACAACGTGAAGAGAGGTATCCGCTGTATGAGATAGCTCAATGGTTAGAGCTGTTTTGATGTTATGAGGCTCATCAGTCGAAAAAAAAAAAACAAAAAAAAAAACAGCTTAGCAAAAACAAGCAACATGCTCACAAATCTGCAACACTCCATAAGGAGATCAAGAGACATATACTAAGCTTAACTTAGTTTGCACAAGGCCAGGGGTATGGAGCACCACTGAGAATCAAACTCACTAACAATGGTGTGTCCACCTAGTTTAACTAACCATTAGACCATGGGAAATGTCTAAACTTTTAAAGTCCATATACCAGAAATCATTTTGACATTTGAACATCTTCTTCATTTTCTTTAATCTTATCAAAAACATACCTACATCAATATAGTAAAAAAAAAAGTATTGATTGTACTATAAATTTTTCTACATAAAACTATCTCATTTTGTCAATGCCTTAATCCATATAGAAAAATTACATAGATAAAACATCATACAGTGAAAAAACTAGAAAAAAAAGTTTAAAAATTCACCTAATAACTACATGTCAGACTGATCCATCCTCACACATATATATACATTGTACACACACACACACACACATATAATATAGTATATATATATATATATACTATACATACATTTGTACAGACACACACACATATATATACATTTGTACACACACACAACAACATATACATTTGTACACACACACAACACACACACACACACACACACATATACATTTGTAGACACACACACTAATTTACATTTTGTACACACCATATACACATTTATACACACATACATATGTTGTGTGTGTGTGTGTGAGCACACCACTCAATATATATACGGTTTATATATATTACTATGTGTGTGTGACACACCACACATATATAAAAAACATGGTCATATTATATATATATATGTTGTGTGTGTGTGTGTGTGTGTACCTTCATATGTTATCATAGATATAGATATTCTTAAGCCTATGAGACTCTCGATAAAAATTATATTCGATTTGATGTATGTCTGAATGTAAATGTACAGAAAGAAGAGAGAGAAAAAAAGAAGAGTTCTCATTCAACCAGGAAATTATTTGATATAAGAGAATCTTTTAAAATATTGGAAAAAAATGCAAAAAAAACAAAACCTCCAACTGCAGAATGGAACATTTTGTTTCAGATCAAAGGCAAAAACAAAAATGCTTCATTAGTCATACCTTACAGGCAAATGTTCAGAAAATAGTTTGAAAAATTTCT
>CM042142.1:40423272-40510772 GCA_023376005.1 Doryteuthis pealeii
TTAGATGTGTGCATCAAATAAACTTTGTGGTAAGGGTCAGTAAATAACTAAAATATTATTCATACAGCTTTATATATATATATATATATATATATAATGATATAGTAGAGACAGTGTTTAGATGTCTATATGAAATAAGCTCTGGAATAAAGATCTAAAAACTCAAGTATTTTTGATGCGTTCATCAAAAGATGGGCATATCTTCAAAAGAAGAAATCAAACATTGATTTTGCAAAGTTTATTCCTGGAGAGCATAATTCAACTGGAGCTCTGGGGAGTGTGGACTACTCCTTCATTGCTATTACTCCCAGGTCAACTCTGACTCAGAGTGGTAATACCTGTTAGGGTATTATCTATAGGTCAAATAGATCTTTAAAAAATATTCATATTTTAATTAATTACGGGGCATCCAGCAAGGATCAAATTCACTTTTTCGTGGCAATGGATCTGCAAGACTATCTTGCTAACTATTACACCATGAGATATGAGTAATATTGAGTTTTGTATGTAAGTAGAATTTCTCTTTCTTCTTCCTGGAAGAAGGTTCTTGGGTCAAAGATAGCTGTGTATATTCGTTTTTTTTTTTTGTGTGTGTGTGTTTAAAAGGAAACTCTTTTGAGTGAGGATTGTTATAGGAAATTTATGTAAGTATTATTTTAAAAGTTTTTACTATTTGTGCTTCTTTATACACAAGGAAGAGAAATATGTCTAATAATATAAAAAGTATTATTTCCAAATATATATATATATATATATATATATATTATATATATATATATATATATAGTGTGTGTTTTTTTAGTTTCTTTTTCTTACATATACAAAATTTTCTATCTATATATTATTGATTTCAAATAAATATGTGCAATTTCAGCTGCAGGCTAAAAAAAAAAAATAAAAAAAATAAAAAATGGGAGTATAATATGAGAGGAAATATTTTTGTTATTGATACATTTGAGAAATATCATCATCTCTTCAAGAGTTGTTTGTTGTACTATTGTGATCTTTCCTTTTGATTTTGTTCCTACAATACTTTGACCAATTTATTCTCCAACCTTTTTAAGGTTTACAAATCTATATCAAAACTTTCCTTCTGTAATTTTGAAAAGAGACATTATTATTCCAAGATCCATTCGCACTATTGAACTCATTTTGTATTTTGTTTGTTGCTACAAAGTTTTCACAGATCAATTTTCCAGCCTTTTGTACAGGGCGGTGGGGTTGAAAGCGATTAAGGGGTTACTGGAGTTGAAAGCAATTAAGGGGTCACTGAAGCAAGTAAGGGGTCACTGGAGTTGAAAGCAAGTAAGGGGTCACTGGAGTTGAAAGCAATTAAGGGGTCACTGGAGTTGAAAGCAATTAATGGGTCACTGGGTCCGATGCAATTAAGGCGTCACCGGAGTCGCAAGCAATTAAGGCGTCACTGGAGTCGGAAGGAATTAAGGCGTCACTGGAGTCGGAAGGAATTAAGGCGTCACTGGAGTCGGAAGGAATTAAGGGGTCACTGGAGTCGCAAGCAATTAAGGGGTCACTGGAGTCGCAAGCAATTAAGGGGTCACTGGAGATGGAATCTGTAAAACAATACAAACTAGATCTCTAGTTGACTTTACTCTTTATATGTGACATTCTTCTGTGGAAGCCATCACATGGGCATGCCAGCATGGGCTGAACAGCAAAGACATACATGGACCAGCTCTGAGCGGATACTGGATGCTGCGCAGAGGACCTCCCAGGAGCAAAGAATGATAGGAAAGGTTGGTAAGAGATTGTCATGGATATCCATGCTGCCGGCACGACATGATGATGATGACATACTGCAATAAAAACGAGGACAATAGTCCAAAAAATCAAAATAATCTTGAGAAACGAGGCTTAATAAGAATAATTATGATATTTCGGACTGTTGTCTTCATCTTTATTGTGTATAAACACAACTTTCAGGCCACTGTAATCTCGGGTTCTATTTTAGGTGTTTTTTTATTTATTATTTTATTTACCTTATTATCTGAAGATGACTTATTTTTAGGGAATTAAAATAATAGATAATAAACACTTAAAACAGAACCTGAGGTTACAGTGGCCTGAACGTTGTGTTTATACACAATAAAGATGAGGACAACAGTCCAAAATATCATAATTATTCAATCTTGGGAGATGTTTCAAGTTTGTTAATCTTTTGCACCATATCATCAGTTTTATGTCAGATATTTCCACTTTACACAGAGAATCTAAGAATTTTTCTCTGAGGATAGTCGGATCATAACTGCCAACATTTATAAGAAATGGACAACCTTTTATGTTCAAACAAATCACACAGATTGGAGGTCATGACTCGACTTATCCATTTTAAGGGTGAGAACTTTGCACAAAAGCTTCACTTGTCATTGGCAATGTGAAGTGACTATGTTTGAGAGTGAAAAGGATCAATAGATTGATAGATAACGAAACTTGATAGAAAAAGGATCAATGAAGGAGAAGAAGAAAAAATAGTGATAAAGAGGGAAACCTGAATTAAATGGTTGAACTGAGACTAAATATATATATATATATATATATATATATATAAATAATTGAGAGAAAAATAAAGAGATTAAAAAGATGTAAATGAAAGAAAAAAAAAGGAGTTACAGGGGAAACAAAGGTGTAAATGAATAAAGAAAAGAAAAAAGAAGAGAAAAAAGAGAAAAAAAGAAAAAGAAAAAAAAAAGGAAAAAAAAGGAAAAGAAGGAGAAAAGGAAAAAAAAAAGGGAGAAAAAAGAAAAAGAAAAAAAAAAAGAAAAAGAAAAAAAAAGAAAAAAAAGAAAAAAGGAAAAAAAAAAAAAAGAAAAGGAAAAGAAGGAAAGAAAAGGAAAAAAAAGAAAAGGAAAAAAGTAAAAAAAAAGTAAAAAAATTGAAAAAAAAAAGAAAAAGAAAAAAAAAGAAATACAAAATCATAACAGACCTAACATAGAAAACACCAAATAAAAAATGAAGAGGTACAAATATTAGGGAGCATGGAACGTATTGGCATTTTTTATTGACCTTTACTCAAAAGGTCATTTCCTGTACACAGCTAAAGCCTTCATGTTGTAATTGGGAGCCTTCAAGGAACTTTGAACTGAACCCTTTATTTAATCCATTGGTGGAGATAGGCTCCAGAGTTCGACAAGAAGGTTCCTGAATTCACCAAAAAGCAACTGAAGAAGGAGGGCACATTGGCTGAAATGTTGTGTATACAACAATAAAGATAGGGACAACAGTGTAAAAAATTTAAATAATACATTAAAAAAAAAAAGGATATGAAAATGAATAGAGGAAAACTAGTCTAGATTAAAAGCATAAGAGAAAAGATTTGGTATCCTTGGGGAACGAAAAAAGTTTTAGTAAATAGGCCAGGTTGATCTGTTTTCCAAGACTTTTCTTGTTCCCCAATGATACCTGTGTCAGAAAAATAAGGTCTAAAAAGTTTTAGTCTTACTGTGCTTTTAACCTGGAACACATATGAAGGTAAAATGATAGAAACTAGGACCTGTGGATATACCACAGTATGATAATTTAATTATTACAATAATTTATATGTTTACTTAAGAGCTACTACAATAGTTCAATATGTAAAAAGTATAATTAAACTTGATTTAACTCTCTCTCACTCTGTCTTTCTTTTCATCTTTTCATTATGTTCGATTGAAACAGATTAGTGTTATCGCTTCTGCAACGCTTACTCCCCCCTCTCTCTTTCCCCACAGTTTCTTTCTTCTTTCTTTATATTTTTTCTGAGTAGCATGTCCTTTTTCTTCCTTTTCTTTATAATAAAAACAAAATGGTCCACTATTTAGCTGAGGTGATGACACTCATAAGAAATAAGAATTCAGTGAATAAGCAACACCGGATAATCAGGATTTACATTTTTGCATTACATCTTGGATGATTTGGACAGTCTCATTTTTAACCAGAGGCTGTTGCAAGATGATAACGGATGTATGAACACGAGTATTAATATATTGATAGAAATAGATACACAAATATTGGCAAGTATAAAGTTACCATTAGAAATTGCTGTATAAGATTATTTATTAAAAAAAACCCTGCTATATAAGATTACTATTAATTGGTTGTTGCATGAAATAAGCTGATATAAAGCTAGGAATCTCCTGTTTGTGGGCATAAGCAGCTACACATCTATCATTATACTGTTTCCTTACTAACATAACATTCTGAGTAAGCAAACACACACACATGCAAGCATTATCATCTCATGAAAAATGTATATTAAAACAAGTCTTTTACTCAAGTGTATTACTATTAGCACTATGTGAAATGCAAACAGCCTCGTCCAGGATTTGAACTTTAGTTGCTGAGTACATTTCCTATGATAACCATTACACAATGAGTATCTCCACATAAGTCGTAGGAAATGGGCTTGTCGACCTGAGTTCAATTCCTGGACGAAGCTGTTTGCATTTCACATGGTGCTAATACCCTTTGGGAAAGGTATGCATCCAATTCTCCCTCCAGCTATGGGAAAATAGCAGGGCAGACTAGGCTCTTTAACCCTGGCTAGGTAACCAGTCTAGGAGAAGGAAAACTCTGAATTCAAACCTGTTAAACTCCGCTTAAGAAATTGACCTTGTGTCACATCCTGCTCATGCAGAGGGATTAGTGTGTGTGTGTGTGTGTGTGTATATATATATATATAAAACATATACATATAAATAAAAGGCATCTTTCCTTAGGTTTCTAAATATCAAAGTAAGTCTTAAATTATTATTACATGTAATTCATATAGTTTATATTAATAATAGTATGAATGTTAAAATAAGAAAATCAAGAGAAAGATAATATTTTTGAAAATAAAACTTAAAGTAATACAAAAACATAAGGAGACATTTTCAAAACATGAGTGTAGATGACCATAATTTTCAGACAAACTATATAGAGAAACATCTATGAAGGCACCCATGGTGTAATGGCTATTGTTGTAGGAAATCACCTTGGTGACCATGTTACATAATCTATGCGGTTGCATAAGATTATTGTCAACTCCCTGTATTTCTGAAGGGATGGCCCCTTTTCATATCACGGGCGAGACTTTCCATGGAATATTACAGAAAGCCCGCAAAATATGTGAAGTTACGTGGGACCTGGTTGGGTCCTCAGTTTCAGCTTGGACGTCAGGCAGATAAGATGTTACTGCTTTACCTGAGAATCACCTGCATACGCACGCTATGTTTAGTTAAGTAAATAAAAGCTTACGAAAATAACATGGTTTTGTGGTTGATGGATGTCTTGGTAACAAGACT
This sequence comes from Doryteuthis pealeii, assembly GCA_023376005.1. Classification (NCBI taxonomy): domain Eukaryota; kingdom Metazoa; phylum Mollusca; class Cephalopoda; order Myopsida; family Loliginidae; genus Doryteuthis; species Doryteuthis pealeii. Next base: position 40,428,552 of record CM042142.1, read on the forward strand.
GACCTAGAAGACCAGACACAAAGTCCCCAAGACTAGGTCCAGACGCTGGAAGAAGAACATAAGATACCAAAGATGAACAGAAGAAAAATAGAAGTAAGAAAGGAAAGAAGGGTATACAACAACCAGAGTTCAAATCCTGGACGAGGCTGTTTGCATTCCACACAGCATTACTACTTTTGGGAAAAGTATTCATCTAACATTACTCCTTCCACTATGGGTAAATAGTAGGACAGACTATACAAATATATATTAGTAGGCAGAGTGGCCTATTGTTGGTATCAGCCTGACAGCAAAGGAGTCTATCCCCTTTTTACTAGCACTAGACCAGGGAGATAGTTTTGCACCTGAGGTGGTACGACACACCCACCATCAGCTCCATACTTTACTGCACAGATCCAAGCAGTGCTACTCATGTGCTGAGTTGGCAAGGGTCGGTATCAAACCTGGAAACTTGTGGTTCTGAGGTTGATGCTCTACTGACTGAGCTAAACTGAAGCTAACAGATCTAAAAGGGGGTAATTTCTAGAATATTTAAGCTTTATGATGATAAAGGCCCCAGTAAGACACTCAAAATAATGGCTCAGCAGAATTGGGCAATTCAAAAATGTTCCATAATAAATTTTACAGTCCATGACACCATTGAGGCCTTTTTTTTCTTTCTTTTTTTTAACACAGTGCTTTGATGTTATTGGGAGATAAATATAGCTTTGATGAGTGAAGGGAGAGAAAAATATATTTTATGTGCAAAAAGAAAGATTTCAACGAGCTCTGTTTGACGATATAATGGGTTTAAACTAGCAGTAAAAATTTACAAAATAGGCCTCAATGGTGTAGCAGACTGTTAATAATAATAAGAGAAAAGCAATACAAACTTAAAGCAAACAAAATACAAGTTTCTACAGAACCTGATAAATCTTGAAGCCTTTAGAAATAAATACACACACTATTTCATTTAACATTTCATATATACTGTATATACTTGGATATAAGGTGATCCTATATATATTTACCAACCCCTTCGCACGAGCAGGTTGTGACACAATGTCAATTTCTTAAGTGAAGTTTAACAGGTTTGAATTCAGAGTTTTCTTTCTCCTAGACTGGTTACATAACCAAGGTTAAAGAGTCCAGTCTTCCCTACTATTTACCCATAGCTGGGGAGAGAGTAATTTGATGCATAGCTTTCCCAAGTGTATAAGCGCTATGTGAAATTCAAAGAGCCTCGTCTAGGATTTAAACTCGGGTTGATGTGTCCATTTCCTAAGACTCCAACCACTACACCATGCACTTCTCATATACATATATCTTGATTCTGGATTTATGATCTCATAATAATTAATTCATGGAATTACTTCTTTAAGCTGGGAGTTGCTCTTCATTTTTCCAATTATGTTTGGATTTAACTCATACAGACGTCAATACCAATTTTTTCTCTTTTGTTAGATCTTCAAAGTTTAACCTATATATATTTAATATTATATTTAAATGTATGTTTTCAAACAGCATGCAGCATCCTTGAGTAGTTCACAGCTAGATTTTTCTCCAGGAATTTTGTTAAAGTCTAAGTGGTGCAACTATCAAGTAGTGCTGACACTATTTTTCCTTTCTTTCAATCTTTCTTTCTTTCTTTTGTTCTATTTTTCCTTCCTTCCTTCTTTGTTTCTTTCTTTCTTTCATTCATTCTCTCTTTCTTTCTTTCATTCATTCTCTCTTTCCTTCTCTCTTTCTTTCTTTCTTTCTTTCTTTCATTCATTCATTCTCTCTTTCCTTCTCTCTTTCTTTCTTTCTTTCTTTCTTTCATTCATTCATTCTTGTAAGAATTTTCGTTTTTATTTCTGATAATTTTTTAAGCTTTGAAAATCATCATAACATGATAATTTCACAAACAGCAACATTATATGAAATAAAAAATTATTTGCCCAACCATTCACCATGGGTAGGTTTTGACACAAAGTCACAAATATGGGCCATCCAGTGAGGATTGAACTTACTATTCATTAGTTGGTCGGTTGGGTTTTACAACATGTCAACTCATTGGTTTATTTTATTGTGGAGATGTTTTATTCATTCTTGATGGGTACAATTTTTTAATACATTTTTTGAACTCATGTTTTTCTATTTTAACCCATAGATAGAAACCTAATAGATACTACCATTCCGTATCAGAGTGAACCTGGGAGTAATGGTGATGAAGGGGTACTCCACATTACCCAGAACTCTAGAATTAGAACTCAATCATCAGATAGAGTTAACTTCACACCCAGGACATCAAGACCCTCAGTCACCACGTTCTAGCACATATAAAATAAAAAGGGTTAGGGCTTGACAAAGGAGCAATAGGGTTGGGACAATCATATAGGTGCTCAGGCTTGACGGGACCAGCCGACTGATCAGAGGGGTCTCTGACTGTCTTCTAGTCTAGAAGGGACCTAAGGGGAATGTTGTATGTTATGGACTGCTCAGCCACAAGGGTTCCATCCTTAAGCATCGAGTTGCTATCTACAGCCAACAGGTGGACCCATTGAGGGGTTCTTACCCTTCTGCAGAAGTGCAGTCTATGTATTCTAAAGCCCCAGTCAACAGAGCTACTATTCAGTAATAATGGATGTGCAAGATGAGCTTGATTACACCATGATGGGACACAAAGGAAGGACACAGATGAGAATAGAAATATATAGAATTGATGGTTATCAGTTTTAAAATTCCTTCAGAACAACAGAGTAGGTATTGTTTGCAATGGGTGGGATGTAACACAAGGTCAAAGTATGGGGCATCCAGTGAGGATTGAACTCACTTTTCAATAGTAATGGATTGGTATAAGCTTGCTGACCATTACACTATGATGGGATGTCCTAAGTAGGTATTTACCCAACTCGTTGGACAATATGACCTTTAGGCACCCCTTTTTGATCTTGATTAAGAAAGGACATGTTTTTCATTTACACCGTCAATATCCAGTTGTTGGTTAGGAGTTAGTTTTATAATTTAAAAAAAAATATCTAAAAATCATCTGTTAAAACAACCGGATATTCATGGTGTAAATGAAAAACATGTCCTATCTTAATCTAGATCAAAAAGGGGTGCCTAAAGGTCATATGGTCCAACCTGTTTGCAACGGGTAGGAATTGACATGGTTACAAGTATGAGGCATCCAGTGAGGATTGAACTCACTTTTCAGTAGTAATGGATTTGTGAGACTAGCTTGCTGACCATGATGGGTAGGTATTTACCCAACCTGTTTGCAACAGGTGATATTTGACACAAAGTCACATGTATGGGCACCCAGTGAGGATTGAACCCACTTTTCAATAATAATGTATCTACAAGACAAGGCTTGCTGACCATTATACACATTGTGCATTTTAGATAGAATTTAAATATTTTTCTCTGAATATAAACAGCGTCTCTGTTTCTGATTATTAATTGATCCTCTAAATCCAGATTGAACATTACATCCAATCATTGTAATAGATACAAATAACTAATTGGTTAAGTTGTACGTGTAAGTACTCTACTAAGTACTGACACGTCTACATTGATAATGTAATTGGGCTGCTTTAAAGTTACCTACTGACAACTGACACCAGGTGCAATTAGTACATAAAGTTTGATATTGGTCATTTCTATATATCAGCCAATAAGATTATTTGGTGTCCACACACACGTGGTGGTGTGGTGGTGGTGGTGGCTACAGTGCTTTATCTTTTAGGAATGTTCAAATCAAAGAAGAGCAAGCTGACATAAAAAGGGAAAAATGAGATCAAGGTGGAGGGAGGGGGGGAGGCAGACTGGATTGGTTGTTTTTTTTTTTATATGCAATCATGAGGGATTAGGAGGAGATTATCTCTTGTTAATCTTTAAGCAATGAGAGATAATGAGCAAAATGGAACAGTGATTAAAAACAAGCTGTGTGTGTGTGTGTGTGTGTGTGTGTGTACAGTGTAGAGAGAAAGAGAAGTAAAAAGGAGAGGAAGGTGTTCACCTTGTGAAACATTAAAAACTCTAACATAGTTCCCATCATAAATGACGGTATTATTTACATATGGATGGGCACTTCTTGTCTATTGATTTGGGATAATGTCATCAGTCGTGTTTTGGAAGTTAAGAACGAAGGAGCATTGGTCAACTGAAATCCTTTCAAACCACTATGAGTAAACAAAAGAGAGAAAGAAAATGAACAAATAGGTTGGAAGGAAAGAATAAAAAATAAATAGAAAGAAAAAGAGACAAGGAATACAAAGTTATGCAGAGGAGGTGGGAAAAGATTATAATATAAAAAGTTATATTGAGAGGGAGAGAGAGGGGGGCGATTAAGTAGTGTCACCTCTACCTATTTATTTAGAAAATAAAATGAATAATATATATAACATTAATATACAAGCGGTCCGAAAGTCTTGTCGTCCATACCTCAGTTGGTAGAGCATCCGCCTAGGAATCACAAAGTTCCTGATTTGGTACTGGTTCTCGCAAACTCAGCACATGAGTAGCACAGATTGGGTAATCATATCTATGCGGTAAATAGGGGAGCTGATGGTAGGATATGGTGCTTCACCTCAGACACAAAAACATCTATCTGGTCCAGCGCTAGCAAAAAGGGGATAGACTCCCTCGCTGTCCAGCTGATATCAACAATAGGCACTCTTTACTTACTTTTTACTTTATAAATATTATATGTATGATATTTGATGTAATGAGAAAGAAAAAAATCACATTTTGGAAAATTTGATTGACATGTTTTGCTTGAGGTCAAGCCATGATGTTTGATCTCAAGCAAAATTTGGTAATTTGATTTCTCAAACTGTCTTTTTTTTTGTGTATATGTGTATGTCCGGAGGAAACTTTGAAAATAAAACAATTAATGATAAAGTAAATATATATATATATATATATACACATTAAATATCACCAGGGCTTGGTTTTTGATAAAAAATAATAGAGATTTGATTTATATTCGTGAAGATAATTAAAAAAATAAAATTTAAATGATAACAGCATGAATTTTTTTTTCATTTAATATTTTAGATAGTAGACATTAACATTTCTTTTCAGAGTAGTTGGATCAATGCAAGGTCTATTTTTTTTACATAGGGATTTAAATGGGGCATCCCACAAGGACTCAACTCCCAATTCAGTAATAATGGATCTGCGGGACTAACTTAAAAAAATCCCCCTCTACCCAGGCGACGCCGGGTAGCCACTGCTAGTTTGGTATAAAACTTAGATAATTTATGATAAATGTTAAAATAATTCCTCTCTTTAAATTTGTGACAAATGTTTAAAATAATTCCTCTCTTTAAATCTTAAATATAAAGTTGAAACTTTTGAAAATTATTTATTTCAGATAATTTTTATTGCTTACCTAAGAAAACAAATTTTGAATGATACTGAGGTCTAATATGTCCAATTCTTTATGTCATATCGTCTGTTATACTCTCTACTGAGACAACGTTGTCTCTGATGGTTGGGTCATATACGTCGGAAGGATGATGGACGAATCCTGAAAGACATCCTCTATGGAGAGCTTACGTCTGGTAAAAGACAGATTGGTCACCCCCAGCTGCGATTCAAGGATGTCTGCAAGAATGATCTCAGGTGCTTTGGCACTGCCCCTTCCAGCTGGAAAATTTGGCCCAGGACCGCCCTCGGTGGCGGCAGAATCTCTGTAGAGGACTGTTCATGTCAGAAGTCACCCTGACACAACACCATGAAGCTAAGAGGTCCAGAAGTAAACAGCGGCAACAAAGCATCGGAACATCAACATCTTCAGGGACAGCCTTCAAATGCAAAATCTGTGGTTGAGAATGTTTTTCAAAGATCGGACTTCACAATCACAGGAGGCACTGTAACTTCAGGGTCACATAAAAACTTTATCATAGTCTTCCGAGACTGAAATGCCAATGTAAGATCCTCTGTTATGAGGTCTAATTTGTCCAATTCTTTATGTCATATCCTCTGTTATGATAGTGTCTGGAAAATCACCAAACATCCCAATTGGAGGTCTATATTTAAGCATCCAGCTCTTATAGGAATATGTATATTTTTAAAAAAAATTCCAAGTGTTTATTGTGTCAATTTCTAAATGTATCTAAAGTTGGGCTGTTAACTATTCTTTTTTTTTTTTTTGAGGAGATTGTTTCATAGTTTTACATTTTGCTGGTTAAAGAAATATCTTGTGGGACGAAGTTGCTTATTTTTTTTTGCAGCAAAATAATTCATAGTTATCTCCCCTTGCTTTGTCTAGTGGGAATTTCAGTAGCATTGGTATTACATTACTATTATCGATGATTAGGAGCTTCCAAACCCTCAATCACTGTCTCCTTCCCTTCCTCACACACATACATATATATATATGTAAAAATATAAATAATATAAAAAACCCACACACAACGAATATATATATATATATATATATATATATATATATGTGTGTGTGTGTGTGTGTATATATATATGTGCATATATATATATATATATATATATATGTATATAGAAGCTTCCAAACCTTCAATCGTAGTTCCCAGGCTTTTCTATATTCTAACATAGGTAATTTTAAGAGCTGTAGTCTTTCTTTGTAGATATTTGATGAGGCAGACACATTTTATTGCACAACAATGTACTGATTCTGTAAGTTTAATACCTTTGTTTTTATAGGGACACCAGATCATCTTTCTCAAAAAAAAAACAAAAAAACATCTAAGTAAGTAATATTGAAATCCCATTTGATAGCAACTGATATCCAGTCTAGACATTTTGGATATTGAATTTAGCAAAACAGCAACATTTTTAACATGGTCGATTGCACTTGTCTACAATAAAACTTAATACTTACAAAGCTGAAAGACAAATAGATTCTGTCAACAAATTTTTGTAAAGACAAACCATTTAATAACAATACAAGTCTGGGATCATTTATTGTTACCTTTATAATGTAATCAACCTGCCATGTGTTTTAAAGGAAAACTCTAAAAACTTAGTATGAAATACATAAAATCTGTCAACCTTTAGTGCAATATTAAAACTTTAATATATATATATATATATATATATATATATATAGTAGTCCTTTGTTAGTCTTGGAGAATTGAAAATAAAGTGCTTGATTATGTGTGTAAGAGCTGTATTTATTTATTTATTATAGTGTACAATACGTTTAAGGTGTCATTGTTACCATTGGTTTCGAGGCAGCATGTTAGCTACCCTTCATCAAGACAGGCGCGTTGTCTCGATGAAGGGTAGCTAACATGCTGCCTGGAAACCACTGATAATAATGGCACCTTAAATGTATTGTACACTATAATAAATAAATAATATATATATATATATAAAGTAAAGTCGTCGGGGCGGCCTAATGTTGGTATCAACCAGACAGCAAGGGAGTCTATACCCTTTTCACTAGCACTAGACCAAGGAGATTATTTTAGCATCTGTGGTCGAGTGCCACACCTACCATCAGCTCCTCACTTTACCATAAATATCCTTGCGCTACTCATATGCTGAGTTGGCGAGGGCCAAACCCTTATGTTTCAGGTGTAGGACTATTTTCCTGTACCATAAGCCCAATATTTCAGACTGAATGCTATACTGCATATCATAATATTTCTGAATTTTTGAGATGAGGCTTGATAATTTTGGATTATTCGGATATTGTCCTCATCTTTATTGTTATCTGTATAACATTTCCATACCATACGTCCAATATTCCAGGTTAAATGTTATACTGTACATCATAATCCTAATATTTCAGGCAGAGAGCTATCTATCTATACATATATAAAGTGCAGTTGTGTGTATATGTATATACGGAAGAAACTTCAAAAATGAAACAATTAACAACAAAGTAAATATATATACACACTGAATATCACCAGGGCATGGTTTTTGATAAAAAATAATAGAGATTTGATTTATATTTGTGAAGATAATTAAAAAATAAAATTTTGAATGATAACAGCATGGATTTTTTTTCATTTAATATTTTAGATAGTAGACATTTACATTTCTTTTCAGAGTAGCTGGATCAATGCAAATCTATTTTTTTTACATAGGGATTTAAATGGGTCATCCCACAATAATTCAACTCAAATTCGGTAATAATGGATCTGCGGGACTAATTTTAAAAATCCCCCCCTACCCAGGCGATGCAGGATAGCCGCTGCTAGTTTTACTATAAAGGCTCAATATTTCAGTGGGAGGGGGGGGGTCATGTGAGATACTAATAAAAAATTAATAAAGTTACCATTCACAGCCTTTCTGGGATATTTTTAAACAAAGACATATATACACTGAAGCAAAGTTTTAAGATATTCTGTACTTAATTTTTAATGAATAAAACAGTGAAACTTACTTATCAGCTCAGTGGTATTCATGTTACATAATCTATGCGGTTGCATAAGATTATTGTCAATCCCCTGTATTTCTAAAGAGATGGCCCTTTTCATATCATAGGCGGGACTTTCCATGGAATATTACAGAAAGCCCACGAAATATGTGAAGTCATGTGGGACCTGGTTGGGTCCTCAGTTTCAGTTTAGACGTCAGGCAGAGAAGATGTACTGCCTTAACTGGAACTCACCTGCATACGCGCGCTATGTTTAGTTAAGTAAATAAAAGCTTACAAAAATAACACGGTTTTGTGGTTGGTGAATGTCTTGGTAACCAGACTGATCTAGAAGAAGAAATGAGTTAAGTGTGACCGACCACCAAGATGAAGTCCAGACGCTAGAAGAGATGTTAGAAGAGACGCTAGAAGAACTTAAGATATCAAAGACGCCAGAAGAAGAATAGAAGAAAGAGGTATGCAACATTCAGAAATATCTAAAACATATATATGTGGAGGCGCATTGTGTAATGGTCATTGTTGGAGGAAATAGACTTGGTGACATGAATTTGAATCCTTTACTAGGCTGTTTGTCTTTCACATAGCGCTAATAATCTTGGAAAATATACACATCCAACTATTCTCCTTCCATGGATAAATAGTAGGGTGGATTGGGCTCTTTAACTATAGTTAGGCAAGGAGAAGGAAAACTTTCAGTTCAAACCTGTTAATTTCCTGTTAAAACTTGACCTTGTGTTGCATCCTGCTCTTGTGGGGGTTTGGTAAATACAAATGTGTGTATGTGTGTGTGTGTATATATATATATATATATATATATATATATATATATGTGTGTGTGTGTGTGTGTGTGTGTGTGTGTGCATGTTTTCTGAAATTATTTTAAAGATTTTAACCCATTTGAAAGAAAATTAAAAAAATAATTTCTAAAAAAAATATGGATGAGTTCAAAATGATAAAATTTTTCATATATATATATATATATATATATATATATATATATATTAGACAGATGAGTTGGGGATGATTCTATTTGGGATCCTCTTTATCCTCCATAAATTCACAATGCATGCCCATGCAGATGCACACCTATAGATTTATATAAGGATCCTTTCAAGTATATATATATATATATAATATATATATATATATCCTGTTAAATTAACTTATAGTGCAGTATACATTAAATTAAACTTGGTATGAATTGTAGTGCTTTTATAAATTAAAGTTAAAATTTTGAAGTATTAAAATAGAGAGAGAAATTGTCTACTCCTAAGTAGAAATTGACAGCCATTATCAATGAACTGGTCAAGTCAACAAGAGAAACATTAATCTAATAACAAGTAATCAAAATTACTGCTTTCCTTTTTCTTAATAATTTCCTTTGTGATTATTAGTGTTTACATTAAGCAAAGATCCACTTTGGGCGATTATAAGCTAATCATTTTATTTTTACAGATAAAGAAGAAAGGAGAAGAAAAAAAGAAGAAAAGCTTGAAAGAAAGGAGAAGAGTAAAAGCAGGAATGGAAGAAAATAAAGGAAAGAAAAAAGAATGAGGTAAGGAACTAAAGAACAATAAAAAAAAGTTGGATGAATAGTAAGGTGAGTGGAAATTAAAGAACAAATGATAAAAAAAACCCATACATATATGGAAAGAAAAATAAGAATGAACCAAGTTAAAAGGAAGAAGGAAAAAAAGATTAAAAAGGAAAAATAAAGGAAAATAACGAGGGAAAATACAAAAATGTTGAACTGAAGAAAGAGAGAAAAGCTGGAGAAAAGAAAGAAAGAATGATGCAAGAAAATAAAGAATGAAGAAAAAAGAAGCTGAATAAAGAGTGAATTGAAATGAACAAAGAATGAAAAAAAACAATGTAGAAAGAAGAATGAGAATGAATCAAATGAAAAAAAAGTAGGAAAAAATAAATAAAAAGGTAATGTAATGGAAAATAATTGGGAGAAAATACATTTAAAGTGGAGAAAAGAAGAGATAGAATGAAAAACTAAAGAAGAGAGAAGAAAGATTAATATAAAGGAAATGGAGAATGATAAAGGATTTTTTAAAATGAAGAAAAAAGATGCTGATTAATAAAGTGAGTGGCAAACTGAGAACTAAGAATAAAGAAAGAAAAAGAAAAAGAATTAAGGTAAAAAGAAAGTATTAAGAGAAAAAAGGAGGAAAGCATAAAGTAAAAAAGGAATGTATAAAGAAAAAAAAGAAGGAGACTATATAGAAAGAAAATATGAAAAAAAAAAAGGAAAGGATAAAGAGAAAAGAAAGAAATATAAAAAGAAAACAAGATGAAAGTATAAAGAAAAAGAAGAAGCAAAGTATAAAAAAAAAGAAGGAATGTATAAAGAGGAAAAAAGGAAAGAAAGTATAAAGGAAAAAGAAGGAATATATGATAAAAAAAAATGGAAAGTATAAAGAAAACCAAAATTAGAGGGAAAAAGAAGAGATGTATAAAGTAAGGTTACAAATATGAAGAAAATAAAAGGTTTGGAAAAAAAAGTAAAAATCAAAGAAAAGAAAGGTTAACAAAAATATTTCTGAAATATTCAGAATCAAGCACTTATAAAATATTTATGGAAAAAAATAAAATCCAATGAAATTTAAAAAAAGAACTGAAGAGAAATTTTGATTTGTAAGACAGTTAATCAGATAGGCACAAAGTAAAATGCTTTGCTTTGGGAATTCAAAAACGTCCATTTTGTAAACTACCAAGAGAAAAGCATTAAGAATAAGATTAAAAAAAGTTGAAGAGGAAAAGTTTTAAGATAAAATTCTAAATAAAGAAAAAATATTATTATACAAAAACATGTTCCAAATTTTAAAGAAAAACTTAAATATGAGAAAAATCTTTTTAAAAAGAGAAAAGTTTTTTCTTTTTTTATAAAAAAGAAGGTCATGTTTTGACAAAGTACGTATTTAGTAACCCTCTCCTCCACATGAGAAGGATGTTATACAAGGTTAATTTTTAAGCAGAGTTTAACTGGTTTGAATTCAGAGTTTACCTTCTCTTAGAGAGGTTGCCTAACCAAGGTTAAAGGGCCCAGTCCAGCCTACTAATTACCCATAGCTGTAGGGAGAACAGTTAGATTCATACCTTTTCAAAAAGTATCAGTGCTATGTGAAATGCAAACAGCTTCATCCAGGATTTGAACTCATGTTGCCATGTCCATTTCCTATGACAATAACCATTTATACTACAGAGACATTTATTGACAAGACTGGTTGGTTGGATTTTATGGCATGTTGACCTTTGTTGGGTTATTTTATGCTGAAGACGTTTTGTTTTATTTATGCTTGATGGGTATTCAATTTTTTCTTAAAACACATTTTTTAAACAATTTTTTTTAACCTATAGATGGTACCTTAACAGGTATTACCGCCTGTCTAGCCTAAGTAAGGGCAAAAGTTGAGTGTTGCAAGTCATGGACTTCTCAGCCACCAGGATTCTGTCCTTCAGCATCACGGGTCACCACCAACGGCCAAAAGGGGCCGGGTTAGCTCAGTCGGTAGAGCATTCAGCAAGAAACCACAAGGTTCCTAGTTTGATACCGGTCCTCGCCAACTCAGCGTATGAGTAGCACAGGGATCTGTGTGGTAAAGTAAGGAGCTGATGGTAGGTGTGGCGCTCCACCTCAGATGCTAAAAACAATCTCCTTGGTCTAGCGCTATTGAAAAGGGGATAGACTCCCTCGCTGACTGGCTGATACTGACTTTAGGCCGCCCAGTCGACTTTACTTTTTTACGTCTCTGCAGAGGTGCAGTTGGTCTATTCTACTGCCCCAGCCGACAGGTGGTGCTTTGACAAGGTAGTGGTAAACAATGGTTAATAATCAACAAAAGAAAAAGAAAATGGTGGAAATTGTGTTTTATATGGAGAACAGAGAAGGAAATTCAAAGAATAATAATAATTATGATAAGAAGTAAGTTTTAAAAAAACTGTACAAAAGTAGATCAGCAATGCAAGAATGAAAGAAAAAAGGATTGATTGATTTTATGTGGCATGGCAACACATCTGTGGTTATTTTATGCTGAGAGGTTAGGAATTGCACACATTGTACATTTATATTCACATTTTTTGTGTAATTTTTTAAGTCTTTTTTTTTGTACACAGTTATACGATAACAAGTATTCCTATCAAATACAAACAATTTGCAAACAGATTTGACTCATACATGGGACCCTAACAGGTACTACCACTCCAAATCAGAGTAGACCTGGCAATGAATGGGTAGTCCATACTCCCCAGATCTACAGAACTAGAGCCTCATCCCCGGATGCATTTTAGAGTTATACTTAGGGCACCCCTATGCCCTATACTTGTGACCTTGTGTCACATTCTAATTAGAAAACAGTTTGGGTAAATATCTACCCAGAACCCCTTTTTGTGGTGTTCAACCCTCTGGCTGAGGATACAATCAATGTATAATAAGTTTCTGTTAACAGGGTTATGAGGAAAATGGGTTTGAATGAGTAAAGAGAAAGAAGAGTAATGAGAAAATTGGAAGGAATAGAAAATAGTTCAAAGAGATAGATGGAGAAAAAAGAATGATATAAAAAAAAGAAAAGGAAAAAAAATTAAAATTGGTTGGTTGGTTGATTTTAATGGCATATCAACACATCTGGGGTTATGTCATACCTAGCAGTTAGGAAGTAATGCTGTGTATCTATATTTACACTTTTGTAGTAATTGGTTTTAACAATGTGTTAGCATCACTGGGGATCATGTTGTATGGTACTCAATAGGTTTTTAGAAATTGGAAAAAGAATAAATGGGTAGTCTGAAACAAATAGAAAGGTGAAAGAGAAAGAGTAAGAGAGAAGAAAGAGAAAAGAAAAGAAAGAGTAATGAAAGGAAAAAGAAAGAGTGATGAAAGGAAAAAAAGAATGAAAAGAGAAAGAAAGGAGAAATGAAAAGAGAAAGAAAGGAGAAATGAAAGGAGAAAAAGGAGAAATGAAAAGAGAAAGAAAGGAGAAATGAAAAGAGAAAGAAAGGAGAAATGAAAGAAAGAAAGAAAAGAGAAAGAAAGGAGAGAAATGAAAGAAGAAAGAAAGAGAAAGAGAAATGAAAAGAGAAAGAAATGAAAGGAGAAATGAAAAGAGAAAGAAAGGAGAAGAAAAGAGAAAGAAAAGAGAAAGAAAGAGAAAGAGAAAGAAAGAAAGAGAATGAAAGAGAAAAAAGGAGAAATGAAAAGAGAAAGAAAGAGAAATGAAAGAGAAAGAAAGAAAGAGAAAGAAAGAGAAGAAAGGAGAAATGAAAGAAAGAGAGAAAGAAAGGAGAAATGAAAGGAGAAATGAAAAGAGAAAGAAAGAGAAATGAAAGAAGAAATGAAAAGAGAAATGAGAAGAGAGAAGAAAGAAAAATAAGAAAGAACAAAAGACAAACAAAAACAGATGAGAAAGATAGATACTGAGAAGAAATAAGGGGAAAAAAGAGAGCACAACAAATAAATGGAGGAGGAGAGGAATGGATAAAATAGGTTGAAAGTATATAATATTTCACTAGTGCAATGTTCTATTTTCTAAGAGAAGCGAACATTTATTCTCTCTCAATCAAGCAAAAAGGAATATGAATATAAAATTATTGCTTCATTAACGAAATGAGAGAAGGAGAAGAATAAAGAAAGTTATAAAAATAGAAAGAAATTAATAAATTTTTCAAAATTTTCAAAAAAAGAAAAATATATCTGAGAAGCTAAAGGCAACTTTGAAAAGAAACAGAAAGATTTGAATGAAAAATTATTTCCGTAGAGATGCCTTTTTCAATTTACTAAATATAAAAACAAATTACCTTCAGATTAAAGTGAAAAGCTGAACATATGTTGTTTTTTAAAAAATTTGATTCATTTTTTTAAAAGTTCTTTTATTCATATAATTATGTTTTGTCTGCATAAAAAGAATAAAAAAAGATGGAGTGTTTCTTAAAGAACCTCTCATTGAAAACAATAAACAATAAAAAAAGATCTGATGCCCAAGGTTTTTAGGTTGGGTGGGGGGATTTGGTAAATCTTCTATGTGAATTTAATTTTCTGTCTGTCTAAAAGATTGAAAGCCTTTAAAACTCTGAGATTATTTTTATAAAATTCTGCAGGTATTTTTACTAAATGAGTGTCTTTGAAAGAATCTAATTTCTTGAGTAATCTGCACTTAAAGATTATCAGATTAGATTAGAAAGTTAATCTACACAATTTATCAAACTAAAAATGCAGGTACACCAAGTTAATCATGATCAAGTTGTTTGATTAAAAGGTTATGCAAAGCCAAAATGTCCTTCTCTTTTGTCTTTTATATATATATATATATATATATATATTGGTTTGGAGGTGGATTTTGAAGGCTATCACAATGCAGATGTAAAGAAAAAAAATAATTAGGTAACAATGGTGTTGTTTGTTAACCTGTATTTTATTCTTGAATTTTTGAGATAAAATCTCTTTTTCAGAAGATCACTGGAACTGAAGTCGTCTTGTTATGGCATTTTAGTTAAAAAGTTAATTTTTTAAAACTAGAAATGCCATAACAAGACGACTTCAGTTCCAGTGATCTTTTGAAAAAGAGATTTTATCTAAAAAATTCAAGAATAAAATACAGGTTAACACACAACACCATTGTTACCTTATTATTTTTTCTTTACACCTGCATTGTAATAGCCTTCAAAATCAACCTCTAAACCAATATATACACAATGCTTCAAGCAAATTATAAAACTCTCATATATATATATATATATATATATATATATATATATTGAGGTCAGTCAGTCTACTGTTGGTTTGAACAACAGCAACTGGCTAAGCACAAATCAAGCAGTGTCCAAGACGGTTGGTATTTATGGAAATCAAGAATGGTCCATTCATGTATTTGGGTGATTCCATTCCTTGAGTTTCATAAATACCCTGTAATTCTGCAGTAGGGTCGCAGCAAGATAGGTTCGTATTCAGTTACAACAGCTTGTTGCCGTGTCTTACCAATTTGGAACTTAATTTGATTATTCTACAATATATATATATATATATATATATATATATATATATATATGTATATGTATGTTGTTGCGGAGTTCATGTATGCTGCTTTGTTTGTATATCTTGTAAAAGAAAGAGGTAATTCTTTCAAAATTTTGGAACGGAATAAAATAGAACTCAGTAGATAATATCCAACTCAGTTTTTCATTTATTTCCCACACAACTCATGCTTTGCATTAAATCCCAAAAATATGTTATATATATATATATATTAGTCATATTAGTCGACAGACCCTGTGTATCTAGATATCACCTCTCCTCAGTATGGCTAGACTTAGCAGACTACCTCCAGCTGGAAACGAAACCTAACTGATTTTTTATCAGAGTCCCTCACCCCTTGGCCATCAGCACCTACAAACAAAAGCAGAATTTTAACTGATAAATACATACATAGGTATATATATCAAGTCACCAGAGAGATCATAACCATTAAAAGGAGAGACTTGCTTAAGCGAATATGGTGAGTGTCAGCTAAATTCCCTTCCAAAGAGCTCTACCAGGTTTGGGAGATTTTATATATATATATATATATATATATATATATATGGTATTGGCAGTTAAAGATCTATTTCCATGCATATTCATTATTAAAAAAGGCCCAGCTTAGAATCATTCCTAACACCAACTAACCTGGTGATTTGCCTATTGATATATATATATATATATATACACACATATATATATATATACAAGATAACAGACATAGCATCAACAGTGCTTGGTAACTGTCAGTTTCTCACTTATGCATTCCTCTTGGTCTGGGGAAAGCATAGGCAAGAAACTGACAGTTACCAAGCACTATTGACTATGTCTATGCTATCCAACTTAGATATATATATTCTATCACTGATATTGAGCACCCTTATATATATATATATATATATATATATATATATATATATATAAGGATTCAATTTACCTCAACCGGTGGAGCATCCACCTCAGAATTGCAAGGTTCTGGGTTTGATACCGATCCCCACACACTCAACACATGAGTGGCACAGCTTGGGTAATATGTTCTGTGCGGTAAAACATGGGAACTGATGGTAGGTGTGGCACTTCACCTCAGCAAAAACAATTTCCCTGGTCTAGTGCCAGGAACAAGGGGATAAACTCCCTCACTGTTTGGCTGATACCAACTAAAAGCCACTCCACAGACATTATTTACTATATATTATGAACACAAAGTTTGTTCATAATGGTGATTGTGCTCTGCTGTAGAAGGGTTGAGCACTTTTTCTTGCAAACTTTTCTCATTTGCATTTATCTTTTTATATTATTGATTTAGCTCAAATCCTGGATGAGGCTGTTTACATTTCACATAACACTAATACCCTTGGGAAAGGTATGAATCCAACTTTTCCTCCAGCTATAGGTAAATAGAAGGGCAGACTGGGCTCTTTAACCTTGGTTAGGTAACCAGTCTAGGAGAAGAAAAACTCTGAATTCAAACCTATTAAACTCTGCTTTAGAAATTAACCTTGTGTCACATTCTACTTGTACGGAGGGGTTGATAAATATGTATATTATTATATACAATGTTTTTAATAAAATACAGTGGTATGAAATAAAGAAAACAATATTGAAAATTAAATTGATACGTTTCACTGTAAGGACAACTTCATCGGGAATTAAATTTCATTTTGCAAAAATGAAGTCTACACATGACAAGAGGGAAGTGTACTTCTTTTTGTTTATTTATTTGGAAAAAATTTTATCTAATTTTTTAATAATTTAAAAAAAAAAAAAAAACAGAAAACAATCTGTCATGGCAAAGAGAAAGTGAACTGATGCAGGAGACTACACCCATCAATTTCTACAATATATCCCCTGTCCTCATCAAATTAATACTCAAAAAATGTCGAATACTGAAAGACAAACAACAAAAAATATATATGTTCCAAAACTTAATCGATTTAGGATATATAAAAGAAATAAAATGAAATAAAAAATGATAAAAATAAAATGAAAAGCAGTTTGCTTTTTTCACTGTTGTCACATGTAAACTTTGTCTTAGTGGAATAAAATTTAATTATTAATGAAGCTAACTTTATAGCAAAACATATCAATTAAATTTTTTATATTGTCATTCTTATATATATATATATATATATATATATAAGTAAAGTAAAGTAAAGTGGTCGGGGCGGCCTAATGTCGGTATCGGCCAGACAGCGAGGGAGTCTATCCCCTTTTCGTTAGCGCTAGACCAAGGAGATTATTTTAGCATCTGAGGTGGAGCGCTACACCTACCATCAGCTCCTCACTTTACCGCACAGATCCCTGTGCTACTCATTCGCTGAGTTGGCGAGGGCCGGGATCGAACCAAGAACCTTGTGATTCCTAGCCGAACACTCTACCGACTGAGCTGTAAATGGGTTACGAGGTAAGTTGGTATTAGGATGATTCTAAGTTGGACCTTTCTTTCAAAATTAGAATGTTAGAATTATTCAGTTGTAGTTGAGAGCTCAATGTTTAATATTATTGAACAGAGCAATTTCCCAGTTAAAATTGTATAAAAAGTCCCATGAATTTTCTATTTATCATTTTCAATAAAGTTAGCGGTTATAGGTATACACAGATACCTGTGGGTAGAAATAGATCTATAACTGCAAAATGACTGATTTTTAAGCCTTTTTCTACCAATTATATATGCATATATATAATTGGTAAATATATATATATATATATATATAATTGGTAAAAAAGGCTTAAAAATCAGTCATTTTGCATATATATATATATAGTCATGAGCTTAGACCATGGTAAAATGCAGCGGTGCCCTGAAAAAAACAAGCCAGATCAATTGCAATTTTTGTCTTCAACTTAAAAAAATATATCTATTGTTTTTTCTATTTAAAAGAAGAAAAAAAAAAAAAAGAAAGAAAATGAGAAAATTTACTCATTTTGTCATCAGAAATCTTTTCTTGTAATTCAATGCTACTTACCATTATTGAAACCTTAAAATATATTCCCTCAGTGAGCTTGTTTCATTTTTGACCAAAACAAGACATCTAATAATGTTTTAATGTTTAATTTCTTTTTTTAAATCTTCCCCTGCAATGTATCATTGCTAATAAGTTTAGTCATCACAATCTATGTTATTTGTCAATAGAAATATTTGATTTTAAAGCTTTTTGTTTATACTTATCAATTTTTTAAAAAGATGCTAATATCACTTTTTATAAATAAAAAACAAATGAGCAAATTCTAAAAAATTTGCCATGATGCCCTTAGTCATTGCAGCGGGGCCTTCATTTTTAAGGGGTCCATCAAGACAATTTTTACCTGATCCTCTCATAGGTTAAACATCCCTATATCTCAATATGTCCTTCTCCTCTCATTTCTTTTTCATTTACCCCTATCCCATCTCATTCTTTCCTGTCAATTCATTATGTGGTCAAATCTGAAGAAGCTGAAATAAATTTATAATTTGATAACCTACCAGTTTTTCATTAAGTTCAAAATGAACAAAAATCTGGGTTAGGTCAGCTTGGCAGTCGAGGTTTCGAGTCACACATGGAGCAGTCTCCCATGTCTATAATCTTGCTGATGAGACCTAATAGGTCGAAATGTACATACAGGGATTGACATTTTCTCGATTTGTTTAGCCTTACATTTGAACATATATGCCTGCCTAAACTCATTAATTATTAACTAATTAATTTTCAAAATTAGGTATGACTTCAATTTAGCACATATCCTCCAAAAATTGTCAGCTAAAAAAAAAAAAAGCCATATAAAAAATAAACACATTGTTTGTTTACTTACTTTCATATATATATATATATATATATATATATAAATCTTGATTTCAAGTGTAACCACTTTTTGTGTTTTGGTTGGGTTTGACTTGTTTTATGGAAAATCACCCTCACTGGGTCATTTAATACTGACAAAGTTTTGAAATAAATTCATTCTTAATGGATACTCAATTCAGTTTTTTTTATAAACACATTTTTCTATTTAACCCAGAGATGGGACCCTAACAGGTACTACCACTCCGAGTCAGAGTGGACCAGGGAGCAATGGTGATGAAGGGATGCTTCACATTGCCCAAACCTCAAGAACTGGAACCTCACCATCAGATGGAGTTTAACATCATTCTCAGGACATGAAGACCCTCAGAGTCACTGCCTTCTAGCACCCATATGATAAAAAGGGTTGGGGGTTGCCATAAGGGCAATAGGGTTGGGACAATCATATAGGTGCTAGGGCTTGACATGACCAGCCGATTGATCAAAGGGAGCCTCCCTGACACACCCGTCTAGCCCAAGTAAGGCCCAAAATGGAGTGTTGCATGTCATGGACTGTTCAGCCACCTGGGTTCCTTAAGCATCTCGGGTCACAACACATGACCAACAGGTGGCCATATTGGGGGAGTCTTACCCCTCTGCAGAGGTGAAGTTGTGTATTCTAACGCCCCACTGACAGGGCGTTATTTTTTGTTTTGGGTAAACAATCACCTATAACTACCCTAAAATGACTCAAGCCCAAAAAAAAGCAGCACCCCTCCCCTACAATTAATAGAACAAACATTGTCAATAATTTTTCCCCAACATTGTTGTCAGGCTGATTACTGACTGAAAACACTTGTGCCTGTGACAAGTGCAGCCAGCAACAAAGAGTTTTTTTTTGGGGACATAAATTGCAATCATGCTGGTAATTACATGACGAGTGGAGACTGGGGCTAGCTCACCCTTGTGAATGGGAGGAGACATTCATCTTTGGAAATGCTGGGTTCCCAAGTGAATGATGCGGTGATAATTCAGTCTATTTTTAGTGACAACCTTCCGATCTTCAACATCAATTTTCCATTTGTCCAGATATGACTTTTAAATGGTTTTCTTCTCCTGGAAATTTACTACAGAAAAAACTTCTTTTTTTTTCCAATAAGAATGTCACACTGATAACCAACTCCCCACAAATGTTTTCACACATGAATTTTAAGTCCAGCAGGTGATTGACATAGTGTGATTATTCTACAGTAAATACCAGTATTATGAGTGCAGAGTTATGTCAAACTAAGTTCCAATTACCATCGAATTGGTAAGACAAGGCAACAAGTAGTTGTAACTGAATATGAATCTAATCTTGTCGCAATACTACTGCAAAATTTCAGGGTATTTATGAAGCCTTGCTGAATGACACTAATCAACTTTTTATATTGTGGATCAGCACAACCTGCTGCACGGATTAGATCTGGTGATGTGATGGCTGTATTATTGCTGCCTGAAAATGTTTCCATCAAAGCTGTTGATTCTACCATATGACTTATATTGTCAGACTAGAATATCTGTGTGGGAGGGCTTGGATGGAAATACACCAAGGAATGCCTGAAAAATGGCCACTGGATGGTGGGAAACTGCGTCAGTATATTGACAGACTTCAATATTTACATAGAGCTGGGGGCATGCTTATCCTTGTGAACTCAACATTTTTGAAATTTTGTGTTTCCAAATGAATGATGCTACAACAATTCAATCTATCTTTGGTAACAACCTTCTTATTTTCTGTATTATTTAGATTTTTTGGACTGTTTTCCTCATATATACACAACGTTTCAGACGATGTACCCGCCAGCCTTCTTCAGATGTTTCTTGTTGTCAAACTCAGAAGCCTTCATGTCGTAATTGGAGGCCTTAATACTTGTAATCGATTACGGTTAATGGAATGAGAATAATCAACCCCAATGGATTAAATAAAGAGTTTGGTTCAAACTTCCTGATTACGACATGAAGGTTCCCAAGTTACGCGAGAAACACCTGAAGAAGGCTGGAGGGCACATAAGCTGAAACATTGTGTATATAACAATAAAGATAAGGACAACAGCCTGAAATATCTATATAATACAAATTATGAAGCCTCATCTCAAAAATTCAAATAACTCCTTATCTTCAACATAGATTTTGCATTTGCCTAGTCATGACTTCAAACAGTCCTTGTACCTGAGATTTATTTTACTAGCACTCAGTTAATCATAGAAAAGTTTACTTAGCAAACAATTCTATATTTATATATACTCAAACCCTTCTACCACAGGGCAGGAAGCAACATTAGGTAATTCTTTTAAGTGGTGTATAACTAGTTTGAAATCAGAGTTTTCTTTATTGTAAATGGTGATTCCCCCTAAATATATATATATATATATATATATATATATATATATATATGTATATATATATGTATGTAAAAAAGGAACAGGAATTGAATCCGACAATATGAGGAAAAATGAGTAAAGAAAAGAAATGTAGATGGATAAAAAATGAATTTAATCGATATCACTTACACATGTGTTTCGGTAAGTTTATCAAAATGTATACAGATTACGCTATTATTATTATTAAAATAATCAGATGAAATTGAAATAATGATAATAATAATAATAATAATAGGAAAAATGTAAAAATATTCCGTACACAGAAAGATTTTTTACGACCTTCATCAGAGTGAATTTTTATTTTTTGAGTAGAGAAAAATTCGTTGGAGACAAAACAGAATTTTAAAAAATGTTCGAAAAGATGATTCAAAAATATTCTTTTTTCAAATATTTTTTAAAATTCTCCTCCGCACAAGCAGGATGTGTCACAAGGTCAATTTCTTAAGCGGAGTTCAACAGGTTTGAATTCAGAGTTTTCCTTCTCCTAGGCCAGTTGCCTAAACAAGGTTAAAGAGCCTAGTCTGCCCTACTATTTACCCATAGCTGGAGGAGAGTAGGATACATACCTTTCCCAAGGGTATTAGCGATAAGTGAAATGCAATTACCATGTCCAGGATTTGAACTCGGGACAACGAGTCCATTTCGCATGACTTTAACCATTACACCATGCTTCCTATATATATATATATATATATACACACACACCCATATATACACCCACCCACACACATATATATATATACATACACACCCCCCACACACAGAAATATGATAATACACTAATGCAAAAAAAAAAAAAAAAATGGGCCTGGCCAATTTTATTAATCTTTGGAAATTAATATGCCAATAATATTATAATTAGCCCCCAAGGATGAGCATAATACACAATAGATTAATATTTAATAAGATTCAATTGTTCAGTTCTAGTAATTATTTAATCAATTATTTCCCTAAAAAAAACATGATTTTTAGACAGTATTTCACAATCTACTTCCTGTTTGTTTGGATTGTATAAAACTTTAAATCTTTCTTCTAATATTTAATTGTCGATTTGAACAGTTTCATGATTTCAAAGTTTCAGGTTTTAGTGGAATAAGCAGAATGGCCAAGAGCATTGTTCAGCTTAAATTACAGCTTTTCCATGTCCATAAATTGCTTGGTTTATTTTTCTAATGGCATTTCAACTCTTTATGGATGATTTAATGCTGAAATTTGATTCATTTGTAAATCTTTGATTGTAATCATTATTATATTTTCAACATTCCATTACATTTTTATAAGAATTACACTTTTATTTATCTTTAATCATTTTTTTTGCACAGTTCTATGATATCAGGTATTCCTATACTAATACACTGCCCTGTCAGCTGAAGCAGACGTCACTACTGACTGCACCTTTGCAAAGGGGTACAATCCCCCAATACGGCCACCTATTGGCCGTGGGTGGCAACTTGTAATGCTTAAGGACGGAATCCTGCTAGCTAAGCAGTCCATGACATGCAATACTCCATTTTGCCTTTCTATAGAGGATGCAGTCAGCGTATTCTAAGCCCTGTCAACAAGGCGATAAAAATCATTTGGAAAAAACAATCTTTGATAAAGAAGCAATAGTCTTTGAAATTCTGGAGCTTCAAGAGTTGTTTTTTGTTTTTTTTCCATATCTTCCAGATTAAATATTTTTATCAATCTTCTGTTAGCCATCTAAACAAAACTCTTTTTGACATTCTTTAAAAACATGTTAAAAATTCTTTGATTGGTTGGATGAGAGTTAACTTCCCGTTTTATTTTCAATGCAATTCAGTCATTTCTTTGTCTGGTGAATATGGGCCTCAAATGACTTGTTTGCTTTCTATTACCCTCCCCCTCCTCCAGCCCTTTCAAATTTCTGATTAATTCTCCTTGAAGTAGATGATGGGAATTTTCTCCCTTTGCAGAAGAATGAGAAATATTTGATATGCGTTGCAATCTTTGGGAAAATCTGCAATGGCATTTTTAAGTGGCATATTAACATGGAACTTGGTAGTTTTTTTTTTAGGATAAAGATCTTGTTGAAATATAAAAATAAAACTTGAAATTGTTTTGTTTTTTTTTCTTTTTAGAAATTATGAATCAAATAATAGTTTTTAATCAACTAAAAATTTAGACACACAAGGGTTGATTAAAAAGTTCTAAGCCTCACCTAGAAAGTAAAGCGACTTCTTATAAAACTAGAACAACTAAATTAGATGGACTTCAGATATCAACTTCTTTAAGAGATACAAATACAATAAATTATAAATAACCCAATACACCTTATGTAATAAATTTGGTACAATCCAAATAAACAAAGTGAATTTACAAATTGCATCCATACAAACACATACTTAATATAGATAAAGAATTATATTTCCTTAAAAGGACACAAACATTTTTGATATTGCAGCTTTTGAAATACAAAAAAAAGAAAAAAAGAAATAAAATGGTTACATCTCAGATACATATTAATAGCCCACATGTAGTAATTAGAATTAGTTAAATATATAGGCCATGCCATTTTCATCAAATTTATATAAAGTGCATACGTGCAACCCACACTTCAATATATATATATATATATATATATATATATATATATATATATATAGAGAGAGAGAGAGAGAGAGAGAGAGAGAGAGATAAAAGGGTATGAAAACACAATGTTGTTAAAATGAATATATTTTTATATCATTTTCATTGCTAATATTGACAATATTTTGATTGTAAAAAATCATCAGAGCATAATGATAATTAGGTCTGTTTTTAGATGTAAACGTTTTTAATCCGGACTCATCATGAGAGAAGCAGAAAATAATTTAAATTCAAACTGGAAACATTGTTTTTCCCAAAAAGCGTGTAAGCCATGCGATCACTTTGTTTTTGTTCATTCGCTGCGTTTCCCTGTTTCGCTAACGTCATGTACATTTTGCTACACCATGTTTCTTCAGTTTTTAAAAGAAAAAGAAATACTTCAAATTCAAAAATAGAAAATTTTTATATTTAGGGCAGTCCAAATATAGGAGAATAAATATAAAATTTTTATACATAAATGTATATATATATATATATATATATATATATATATATATATATATATATATATATATATATATATATACACACACACAAACGCATAAATTATGTGCGTGTATAAATATCGAAAAACGTGACTTTAGATGACTAATATATATGCTTCCAATTTTCATAGTAGAGCACTGTAGGGGAGACATTAATTGAAATTTAACTGCTATAGGGTAAGCATTTACTCTGTTGTTTACAGACTTGAGTTCTCTGGTGATTGTAAAAACATATATCCCGTAAGTATGTATCAATTAATTGTTCACCCAGACTGACTGTCACTGATGGCCGCAAGGGTAAGGAACTTGGCAGACAAAAATTCTGTCGGGTTTCGCACCTGGCTAGAGGTAGCTGTTAAAAAAAAAAGGTCCCGAGTACTTTCGGCACTTCAAAGTGCCATCATCAGGGGTGATGTGTTCCAGTTTTTAAAAAATTATATTAATGTGGAGGCTGGAAGGAGAAGAATTGATGAGAAAGGTGTTATAGGCATTTTAAAATGTGTGTACTGTATTGGAAATTAATTTTGTTTAAGGATGGTTTTATGTATAGAGCTTCTAGTATTTGGAGTTTTTGTTTATTTTTTTCCTTGTGCAGAATGTGTGTGTATATATATATATATATATATATATATATATATACACACACACACACACATATATACATTGATTGCTTATATGATTGATCACAACTGTTGTGTAGTTAAAGGAAGATTATCCTCTTTGCTACAGCAATGTCACTTCTTGGTACCTTTATTTGGCTGAAGGCCAAGGTGTATAAATGTTTGTCAGAGGTTAATTTGGAAAGTCAAATTGAAGATGTGCTAAATGATAGTGAAAAGCAGGAGTTAGAGTACAAGTCACCAAAAGTGTTTGTTACTAGATCAATCAGATACAAATACATTCATCACTGGAATCAAGTGATGTCCAGTCTTGCTGAGAAAAGTTTCTTTAAACCTTCCTCATGTTATAAAGTTTGGCAACTAAAGAACTAAATGTTACATATCATAGGTAGAATTAAACAACACTTGAATGTATACATATCTAGGGGAACCAAAAATTTGGACAATATAGAGGAAAATATATATATATATATATATCAAAATATCAAACATTTTACTCTGATGAAGGCCGTTATTCTTTGTATGCTTAAAGATTTTATAATTTTCTATTATTATCCTTATTTTATTTTATACTAGAAGTGGCTACCCGGCGTCACCTAGGTAGAGGGGGGATTTTTTAAAAAGTTAGTCTCGCAGATCCATTATTACTTATCACAAGTTAGATCCCCATAAAATCCTCACGTAAATATATAACAATATAGTAACAAATTTTAATTCAATAATTTACAATTAAAAAAAAAATACAATATAAATGAGGCGATTAATTAAATCAATTAACACCATATTTCAATTACATTCTGTTACTATACAAATTTTAATTTTTAAATATCTTCCCAAATATAAATAAAATATTAATTATTTTTGCTTCAACAGCAAGCCCTGGTGATAGTGAATGTATATATATATTCATTTTGTCATTAATTGTTTTATTTTCAAAGTTTCCTCTGGACATACATATACACACAACTGCCATTTATATATGTATAGATTTAAATTCTTAAACCAAAGATCGGAAATTTTGAACGTATGTATACACAAACATAAATGGTGTCTCAATAGTTCAAAATAAACAACTGGAGTGACAGTTAAAAATCAAAACAAACCCATGTGTTCCTACCACTCACTATGGAACTATAATAGTGCATTTTTTTTTACATGCATTTGTTTTTATTGATTTAAATAATTCCATGCAGAAAAGCCCTGATGATCCTAAGGATGAAACTTGAGTAGGCTTACTCTGACTATATCGGTTTTCTAAACCAGCTCTATAAATGCATTGAGCACTCATATATTTATTCATAATTATGACTTATTCAGTTAATGATTTCATTGACAGTCAAAATTGTGACTCGCACGATGTTTTGCCTTCTCCATCAAGTCAATCTCTTTTCATTATATATATATCTCCATCAAACAAGAGGAAATACATAAAAAATCCATATAAGGCTTTCATTGTATCAACATGGATATGGCAATCCCACAGAGTGATGTCGATCCAACAAATTCTGGTGGTATTGTGAGATACGGCTGGGGCACTCTTGGTTAATGGTAATAATGCTTCGGCACCACAATCATTGCCTTAACCCACAGTCATGATCTGATGAAGGCTTCTTTGGAAACAATGCTGATGTGCAAACAGTAGTCATTGTATGAACTTATATTAAATCTACAAAAATAAATTTTCAATTTAAACAACAGAAAATGATGAGGACTTGTTAATCATCATCAAGTTGTGCCGGCAGCACAGATCTTTGTGACTCTTACTCGCCATGTTGAGCTTTCTGATTTTGTCATCTCATCAATAGATGCCACCCCTTATAGTTGACTAGCAGTTATATATATATATATATATATATATATATATATATTAATTAATGTCATCAATAGATGCCACCTTATAGATGACTAGCAGTAGTTTCCTTACTGAATTGTTTGATCCTGGCCATTGACCTATGAGATTCATTCACCCAGCATCAGGTGAAGCATGCGATTGATCCACTTTTGGATTCATTCACCTTGCTTTCTGTCCACCATGCTGCATACCATGGTTTCCTATGCTATCTGCTTGTAGAACAAAGAATAAGAGAGAGATGATGTACATACATATGATGATGTACATACATGCATACATGTTTATACACAGATATACATATATATATATGTGTGTGTATATATATTCATTAATGTCATCAATAGATGCCACCCTTATAATGACTAGCAGTAGTTTTCTGACTCAATTTTTGATCCTAGCCACTGACCTATGAGATTCATCCACCCAGAATCTTGTAAAAGCAAACTGTTAGCCCGCTTAACTGTTGATATTTATATTTACTGTCTTTAACCGCATCTATATAATATCTCCTCCAGATGCTTTACTGCACAGATCAGATTACCCAAGCTGTGCTACTCACATGCTGAATTGATGGTGACTGGTATAAAACATTTTTACAATAGAAGTGCATTATAAATCAGGAATTTTTACTAGCAATTAAGGTAAGCATTACTGATACAATAAAATTATTGACCATATGCAAATCTGATCTCTCTGATAAAATGGGAATTTTTCCAAGCAGTAGCCATGTCAGTACTATAGTATGACTGAAATGTTTGGAACCATTTACACATTGGATGGTAAGCCTCTAACATTAGTAGACTAGTTCATATACCTCAGTAGTAATATTTCATCTACAGAAAGGGGATGTTAATATACACACAGGAGAGGCATTAACTGCTATTGAGAGATTATCGGTCATACTGAAATCTGATGTCTCTGTTAGATAAAACAGGAATTCTTCAAAGCTGTAGCTGCATCAGTACTATTGTATGACTGCACCCCTTGGACTCTAATGAAATGCTTGGAGAAAAAGCTAAATGAAAACTACACAAGGATGCTGTAGAATAATCATACTAAGTCCAATTACCGTCAAATTGGCAAGACAAGACAGCAAGCAGTCGTAACCCAATACGATTCTGGTATGCTGTAAAGACCACTGCAAAGTGGCAGGATTTATGGAGCCTCAGAGGATCATACAAACCAAGCAGCCAATCAGGACTCAGGGAATGGAATCACCCAAATGCATGAGTGGACTGTTCTGAATTCCCATAAGTACCAGTTGTCTTGACACTGGTTCAGTTGTGCTTGGCCAGTCACATTGTTCAAACCAATTGTTGACTGACTTCAATAGATGCTACGTACTGTTCTGAACAAACCCTGGAAGCAGCACCTTACAAAATAGCAACTATAAAGTCATTTACTTTCCATCATACAAACTATCCAAGTAAGATGAACAAGACATACTAGACACTGCTGGTGAAGTAAGAATAAACTCATAATCAATGTACTCTAATGGACTCCTACACATGGACACACCAGTGTTGGTCGACCAGCAAAAAATTAAATTACATTAACCAGCTCTGTATGGACACTGACTAGAGGACCCACCAAGAGTAATGGCTATTAGGGACAGATGGAAAGAGAGAGTCAAGGAAGTCTGTGCTGCCAGCATTACCTGACGATATGTATGGTTTGGTTTCTTTTGTTTAATGGTATATCAACTTTTGTGGGTTAATGCCAAAGCCATCCTTGTAGAAGAGCAGTAGTGGTACAATTTAATCCATAGCTGGGGTGGATAAATGGGTTCATACCTTTCCCAAGGGTATTATTCTGAAAGTGAATCTAATAGTTGGACTGGAGTTTGAACTCGCTAATTATGATACTGCAGTCTAGCATGTTAGCCATTATGACACGGGTACCTTACCCTGATTATATGCATTCATTATGATTTTACTATAGAAATGCATTGAACATCAGGAAGAAAGGGATTGTCAGAGGTCAAGAATTAATGCAAACATGACTTATAAACAAAACAAGATGTATGTATAATATAAGCTCTTTGTAATAAAATTTATTATAAAATTGGTTATTCAGTTGTATATTTGATTGTACGATACATGGAGATATTTTGTGGGGCCTCACATCAGTGAGGGAGGACGGTGTGCAAATAAAACTGTTGAGAGGAAGGCCCAAAACAGCGCACATTCTCTCCTGATGACCCCAAAACCAATTATATAACAAATAAAAAAAAAACAAACAAAAAACAAAAAAAAACAATCATGGAGTTGAACTTCTCGTTGGTTTTGCTATTGGAACAATGAGCATTCTACAGCCTGCTCGCTTTCTGGTGAGCTTCCGTTACTTATCAAGTAAGTTTCTTCTTCTATAAGCTCTTTGTAATAAAATAATTCATTTTCAATTAGTGCTAACAAGATTTAATTACTTTATTTTACTAATTTTAATTCAATGAATAAACTAATTTAATTCTAAACTTAACTGCACTCAGCTGTCCTTTTCAGTTATCATAAGATTTTCTTCAGTAACAGAACAATCTTGTAAAAATTAATTTATTGACAAATTTATACTACCATTTTATTAACAGAATATCTTTGAAGGTTTTACTATGAGTAAATGTTTGTCATTGGTGTTTTTTTTATTGCCAGATATAAATAAAGTGCTCAACAGATCAGTTAAATATGTGAACTACTAGACTGCTTGCACAGGTGATTTTGTTTAGGGGTGTAGGCTTGTATAGAACCAGCTCCACATTTTTTGAAGCGAGTGCATATGACAATGCACTGTTTCTTTGGTATGATGCAAATGGCAACTTGATGGGTATTCTGGCAATACACATCGATGACTTCATATTAACAGAAGAATGGAGCAGCAGCATGCCACAGATTCTTTGAAGATTACTCTTCAGATTTTGAATTCAATTGATAATACAAAAAGAAATATTCCTGTTTGTCTTATCACTTTTGTTCATCTTTATATATATATAAAAATAAGAAATATCAAAGTATTCCAAAAGACAGATTTATTTTAAAGTTGAAGTTGATGTTAAAACTTTTTTTTTTTTTACAGAAACCTCATCAGGACATTAAGATGAATATAGTACTCTAAACAGTGTTGGAATTCTTTTCAAAAGTCACCCTAATATCCTGATGAGGGTTTTGAAAAAAAAAAAAAAGAAATATTTTACAATCTAAAAATAATTTTATCTTTCATAATACTTTGTTTTTTTCTCATTTCTCCATTTCATTGGATTTATTATTTCCATATTTTACCATACATATATATGTGTGTGTGTGTGTGTGTGTGCACACACACACACACACACACATATATATATATATATATATATATATATATATATATATATATATATGAGAAAGAGAGTAAATTCTTGTGGTAGAGAAAAAAATAAACCCATGTCATCTCATTGTGTTTTTTATGCTGAAAACATGTTTGTTATATAAATTCTTGACGGGTACTCAATTCTTTTTTAAACTCAGTTTTTTTTAAACACATCTTTTAAAGTATTTTTTTCTATTTTAACCATTATATGGGGCCCTAACAGGTACTACGACTCCAGATCAGAATGGATCTGGAAGTAATGGTAATGAAGAGGTATTCTACATTCCCCAGACCTCCAGAATTGGAACCTCACCATCAGATAGAGTTTAATGTCAGACCCAGGACACTAAGACCCTCAAGCCACCATCTTCAAGTACATATATGAAAAAAGGGTTAGGGGTTGCCATAAGGACAAGAGTGTTATTGGCAAGTTTGGAGTATATACCATGGATACATGATTTTTTGTTTGGTATTTGCAATGTGAGGAGAGGTTGCTTTTTTTGGGGTTTTTTTTTGTCACCTGCAGCAAAATCATCTGACATTCCTTGCATAAAAAGAAATTGGTTGAAACTACTGAACAAGTAAGAAGAGTTATATAAAATAAAATAAATGATAGTCTGAAGGTGACAGGTCCGAGCATCCGCTGCAAAATGAAGGACTTCCTATTCCAGTTCCATGACTGTTCATTGCAATTGCAACAAGGCTGACAATTATCAATTGAGAAAAATCCCTGGTTGACTTCCTTGTTGAGAAAAAGGTCTTTCACTTTCAATGAATCATTCAAACGAGCCACTTGTGCAATTTGTCAAGGTTTCTTCTATTCATCATAAAGAATTCCTTTTGAAACCCTATGGAAGAAAAAGAAAGAAAAAAAAGGGCTATGGAAGACAGAACTTTTTGCCCCGGTAAATGTCACTTGGGGGTGATATATTGAAGGATGTCTTGGACTGAGCCACAAATTTCTTTGGTTTTGGATTCTTATGATCCATTATTTTTGGTGCCTGTGACTATCTTGTTCAAAAATGAATTTTACAATGTCTTGTAACGAGAGTATCAGAGTTAACAGAGAATTAATAGGATGAAAAAAGGATAGGGGAAAAGGTTTGCTAAGCAAAGATCAGAGTAAATAGAAATTGCTAGATTGAATTAACAAATTCTATGAGATCTCTTTGTTTCTCTCTTCTTAAATAAAGGATTCACGTTTCTTTACAGTACCTGCTTCTGGTTATGTGGTCACTCAATGAAGTATTGAATAGGCTCATCACTGCTTAACTTCAGTGATCTAGTGGGGAAACGGAGCTTTCAATGCGAATTGACCATAATTTTGTATTATATAGGAATATTCAATATCATAAATGTGTGTATAAAAAACTCTTAAATAACAAATACTCAAAAGACATAAATATAAGCGTACAATGTTGTGGACAAGCAGATTCCCAGCCCCCACAAATGAAATGAGTCCGGATATGTGTGGCCTGTGCGAGGGGGAGGAGTGTGGCGAGTGACCACGGAAATTGAACTCGTCACCTCTTCATTGCTGAAATGCTGGTGAAATTCCGCATGAGCAGTGCAGAGTAACCCGGATGTAAAGTCTTGTCGTGAGGATTGACGCGTGCTGATGAATGTTGAATGTGCAATTCAGAGGGAGGAACCCGGATGAAACACAGCAATAGGATATTTACAGACCTGCCCTCCCAGATCGAGGAGAAAGTCTGCTGTAGCATTTTGGCTGTCGAAACGAGTGGAAGAGAGGATATAGTTGGATTGTGCTAGTGAGAAGACTAGAACTGCTGGGAGAGCAAAGCAATTACAACGACTACGGTTGTCTGATAATCTGAAGGTCCCTGGTTCATTCCCAGGTTTCGGCACCACTGATAACCTGAAGGAAGCAGTTTGCTAAAAATGTACACAATTCACTAACCTCCAGGCATAAAATAACCCTAGCTTACAGTATCTGATGTTGCTCAAGTGGTCACCCAATTAAGTATTACCAAACTCATCACTGCTTAACTTTGGTGATCTAGTGGGAACTGGTGCTTTCAAAAACACAATAACACACACACACACACGGTTAAAACCATACAGAAGAAAAAAGCATTCATTTTGCATGAGAATGATTTTTTTTTTTAACAATCTTCACCATCAGTGAGAAATATGACAGACTGAATATTATACAGTAAAATTTTCATATCATGGTACTTTCAAAAACAATAATGAGACATATATATATAATATATATATATACATATATATATATAATATATATATATATATACACATATCTAAATAAATAAGTAGTGCGACATTCCCTGCTTTTATTAAAAGGCACGTTTTCTTGATGAAAAGTGGCTAACATGCTGCTCTGAAACCAATGGTAACAATGGAACCTTAAATGTATTGTTCACTACAATGAATAAATAAATACAGCTCTTACACTCATAATTGAGCACTTTATTTTCAATTCGCCAATACTAGAAATAAACTACCAATATATATATATGTATATATATATATATATATATATATGGTCAAAACCATAATGAAGAAAAAAACATTCATCTTACATGAGAAATATCTATTTTTCAGTAATCTTCATCATCAGTGATAAATATCACAGACTGCATATTGCACAGAGGAAATGTCATATCAAAATCCTTATATCAGGCTGCAGACTTACTGAACCATCATCATATGTTTTGCCCCTTTTAGAAATAAAAGATTTCCCTAAGTAACAAAAATAACCATCTATCTATCTATCTATATATATATATATATATATATAAGGGCAGTTGTGTGTATGTGTATGTCCGGAGGAAACTTCAAAAATAAAACAATTAACAACAAAGTAAATATATATACACATTAAATATCACCTGGGCTTGGTTTTTGAGCAAAAATAATAGAGATTTGATTTATATTCATGAAGATAATTAAGAAAAATAATTTAAATGATAACAGCATGGAATTTTTTTTCCTTTAATATTTTAGATAGTAGACATTAACATTTCTTTTCAGAGTAACTGGATCAATGCAAGGTCTATTTTTTTACCTAAGGATTTAAATGGGGCATCCCATGAGGATTCAACTCACGATTTATTGAAGTCAGTTAGTCTACTGTTGGTTTGAATAACAGCAGCTAACTAAGTACAACTGAAGTAGTGTCCAAGACAGTTGGTATATATAGAAATCAAGAATGATCCATTCATGAATTTGGGTGATTCCATTCCTTGAGTTCTGATTGGCTGCTTGATTTGAATGATATTATGGAGTTTTATAAATACCCTGTCATTCTGCAGTTGACTTTGCAACTATTCGGTTTTGTATTTAAGTTACAACCGTTTGTTGCCATGTCTTCCCAATTCGACGGTAATTGGAACTTTGATTATTCTTCACGATTCAGTAATAATGGATATGTGGGACTAACTTTTAAAAAATCTCCCTCTACCCAGGCGACACCGGGTAGCCACTACTAGTATTTATTGTACGTTGCCTAAAGATGTAAAGTTACTTCAAGCTTAAATACTAAAACTTAATAGGAATCTTTTAGCAAAATAATGAGTCATTTTAATTTAGTATTCATCTTAGAATATTGCTCATTAATAAATCATAGTCTGTTTTTCTTGGCTTGAGACATTTGCCACAGACACTGAATTGATTGACATGGAGGAAATTAAACCAAAAATTATCAATTCTATAAAAGAAAGAAAGATAGAGCGGGTGACTCAGATAAAATTGCATCTGCTGCAATATTTGTGGACATTGAGACATGAATGCTGATTCCTGTCAAGGTTGGCAATAGGTGTTTTTTTTTTTCTTTCTCTCTTCCATTCTTTTAGATTTATTTTTTTTATTTTCATTAATGAAAACCCATAAGTTCAGGGACTTTAAATTGATAATGAGATATTATATCAGGATGAAGGTGGTGGTATAAAATAGGTGTTAGGGTATGAATTTACCCATTCGTTTGCTAAGAGCTAATTTACCCATTCGTTTGCTAAGAGCAGGATGTAACACAAGGTCAATTCTTAAGCAGATTGACTGATTGATTTTAATGGCATGAGTAATCGTGTTATTTTATGTCTAGAAGTTAGAGAATCATGTTCATATTTACATTTTTTGTGTAGTTGTTTCTTAAGAGGTTTTGGAAAACAGTCCCATCAAATATGAATAATCCAATTAGACACATGGTGTAGTGGATATAGGTGTTGATTTTATACAGTTCTAAGTGATAGTTATCTCTAGGCTGCAGGTTCAATCCTGGCCAAGGACGACAGTGACATAAAATAATTAACACAGCTTAACACTTGTACCCAATCATGGTTAGTGAAATGAGAACAGTCTACCCCTATTGAATAAAGGGTTCGGTTCAAAGTTCCATGAAGGCTCCCGATTATGACAAGAAGATTCTTTAGTTTGAAGAGTAGGTTCCCAAGTTTGAGGAGGGTTTTTTGAGTTTGAGAAGGTTCCTGACTCTAACAAGAAATACCTGAAGTAAGCTGGAGAGCACATCGGCCGAGACATTGTTCAGATAACAATAAAGATGAGGACAATAGTCCAAATAATCTAAATATAAATAATTTTTCAATAATCTATAGAAGGGACCCTAACAGGTACTACCACTCCAGGTCATTGTGGACCTGGGAGTAAATGGCAATGAAGGCAGTACTCCACACAGATCTCCAGAAATGGAGCCTCACCATCAGATGCTGTTTAGTATAATACCCAAGACACCAAAGTGGAGTTCAGCTGATTTGAATTCAGTTTTCCTTTTCCTAGTATAATCTTATTAAACATGAATAATTATTTCACTAAGACAAAATCTTCCCTCATTTTTTCTTTCAATCACCCAACCGATTCTTAGTTGAGATTTACTTCTCTGAAAAATTTACCAATTCTTGGAATGGCAAAAATCATATCTTAGTTGGATGTGTGCAGTAAAGTGGGAAGCTGATGGTATGTGTGTCACTCCACCTGAGACACAAAAACAATCTCCCTGGTCTAGTGCTAGTGAAAAGGGGTTAGACTTCATTGTCCAGCTGATACTAACAATAGGCTACCAAACTGATTCTTAGTTGAGATTTACTTCTCTGAAAAATTTACCAATTCTTGGAATGGCAAAATCACATCTTAGTTGGATGTGTGCAGTTGAGTGGGAAGTTGATGGTAGGTGTGGTGCTCCACCTGAGACACAAAAACAATCTCCCTGGTCTAGTGCTAGTGAAATGGGGATAGACTTCCTCGTTGTCCAGCTGATACTGACAATAGGCTACCCAAGTGATTCTTAGTTGAGATTTACTTGTTCCAAAAATTTACCAATTCTTAGAATGGCAGAAGTTGCCGAGTGATTCAGATAAATCTGAAGATTTGGATCATATGTAATCTTGACAATCCAATGCTTTTTCTACCCCCCCCCACTCCCTACACTTATTATTGCTTAATTGAATGGAAAATTTGGAAAATTGTCATAGATGATATTAATTTCATAACATGGCAGAAAATGAAGTGATCCCTTCTTTTCTGCTTTTATTTGTCAAAGAGCTACAAACTGTCCAAGTCTGTCTACAATGGTTGCTAAGACACAGCGGTTATGTGGCATCTCTCTTTATGAGAATATAATCTGCAGGGAAAGTTGCATGGGAATTGTTTATTGCCTATCAACACACACAAACCAAAAACTTTGCATAAAGTTATAGTAAGTATATATATATATATATATATATATATATATATCTCAATGTGTATGGTTGGCACTATTATACTTGAAAAAGCGGTAGTAATCCAACGTACAGTGTTATTAGAAGAGTGCTCAATATCAGTGATAGAGTGTTAATAGATAAATAAATGAATAAATAAAAGGTTTAGCTTTTTTTTATTATCATTGGAACAATTATTGCCACCGTACAGTTTCTTGCTCAGTGGCAGTAGTCAGGCAAACGAATTTTCATATTTGTATCATTTTCCAAAACAATTTCATTTGCCTGACAACTGCCACAGAGCAAGAAACCGAACGGTGGCAATAATTGTTCCAATGATAATAAGAAAAGCTAAACCTTTTATTTATTCATCTCTCTCTCTCTCTCTATATATATATATATATATATATATATATATATATATATATATATATAGAGAGAGAGAGAGAGAGAGTTATATTTTATATAATTTAATAAGTATAGTAAGTATATGAATTTTAGTCAGTATAGTATGTTTATTAAGCATTTAGTAAGTATATTTTATATATTTTAACTTATTTATATATATATATATATATATATATATGTGTGTGTGTGTGTGTGTGTGTGTGTTGTGTATAAGTATATAGTAAAAATAAGTATATAATACTGTTATGAAATAATTGATTCTGTAAGGGTGTATCAAAAGTAGTTTCCTTTCAAAGCTTATTTCATGTATACATTTAGAAGTAGGCAGAATGGCCTTATATCAATATCAGCTGGATAGAGAGGGTGTCTATCCCCTTTTCACTAGCACTAGAGATTGTTTTTATGTCTGAGGTGGAATGCCACACCTACCATCAGCTCTCCACTTAACCACACAGATCCAAGATGTGGCACTCATGCACTGAGTTGGTGAGAGTACCCCTTCATTGCCATTACTCCCAGGTCAACTTTGATCTGGAATAATAGTACCTGTTACAGTCACATCTATGGGTCAAATAGATCTGTTTTTACAAGGTAGGAATAGTTGATATCATATAGCATTAGCAATGTATAAAACTCTGAAGAATAATCAAAGTTCCAATTACCGTTGAACTGGGAAGACAAGGCAACAAACGATTGTAACTCAATACAAACCCGAATAGTCACAAAGTCTACTGCAGAATGACAGGGGATTTATAAAACTACAGTATCATTCAAATCAAGCAGCCAATCAGAACTCAAGGAATGGAATCACCCACATTCAGGAATGGATCATTCTTGATTTCTATATATACCAATTGTCTTGGACACTGCTTTAGTTGTACTTAGTTAGCTGCTGTTATTCAAACCAACAGTAGACTAACTGACTTCAATAAACTCTTAAGAAACCACTGAATATAAACGTATAAATAACCTCAAGGCATAAAGTAAATCCATATGGGTTGACGTGCTGAGGTACACTTTGATCTGGAGTAGTAAGAAGGAACCACACTATCTATATATTAATACTTATGTTCCTTAATTGTACAACCATTATCATCTTGCAACACTCTCTGGTTAAAAATGAGATGAAATACAAAAATGCAAATCCTGATGAAATACAAAAATGTAAATCCTGATTATCTGGTGTTGCTTAACCGCCAAATTTTTATTTCTTATGAATGTCCTCAACTCAGGTAAATAATGGACCATTCCATTTTTATTCAAAGAAATAAAAGGAAGAAGAAGGACATGCTACACAGAAAAAATATAAGAAAGAGAGTATGGGAAAGATAGAGAAACTGCAATAATGTTAATCTGTTTCAATCAAACATAATGAAAATATGAAAAGAAGGAAAGAAAGAGAGAGAGAGAGAGTTAAATCAAGATTATTATACTTTTTACATATTGATATATATGCAATAGCTCTT
Source organism: Doryteuthis pealeii (assembly GCA_023376005.1). Taxonomy (NCBI): domain Eukaryota; kingdom Metazoa; phylum Mollusca; class Cephalopoda; order Myopsida; family Loliginidae; genus Doryteuthis; species Doryteuthis pealeii. The sequence goes on from CM042142.1 coordinate 40,466,553, forward strand.
GAGTAAACATATGAAACGTTGTGATAATTAAATTATCATCCTGTGGTATATCCACAGGTCCTGCTAGTAAATATAAATGTGTAAATAACCTCTAAGCATAAAAGAACCCCTTACAGGTTGACATGTCGAGGTCCACTCTGATCTGGAGTAGTAGTAAGAAACTACACTATAAGTATAAAGTAGCAGTGGCTACCTGGCGTCGCCTGGGTAGAGGAGGATTTTTTAAAGTTAGTCCCACAGATCCATTATTACTGAATCATGAGTTGAATCCTTGTGGGATGCCCCATTTAAAAAAAAAAAGGCCTTGCATTGATCCAGCTATTTGAAAAGAAATCTTAATGTCAACTATCTAAAATATCAAATGAAAAAAAAAAAAAACCATGCTCTTATCATTTAAATTTTATTTTTTAATCATCTTCACAAATATAAATCAAATCTCTTATTTTTGCTCAAAAACCAAGCCCTGGTGATATTTACTGTGTATATATATATTTACTTTGTCGTTCATTGTTTTATTTTCAAAGTTTCATCCAGACATACAGATTGACACAACTGCCCTTTATATATGTATAGATAGATGTACAAATAACCTCTACACATAAAATAACCCCAGACAGGTTGACATACCATTATAATCAACCAATCTATGCAATCATAGAGCTTGGATATAATGTTCTTCTATGTGTACGTATGCCGTTCCTACTTGTCAACCTTCCAGATCCTAAATCTACACAGAATTTATGAGAGAATAAAGTTCTATGTTTGGTATAATTCATAGAAGAGTTTTTGACATATTGCTGGAACCTGGACAAGTTTTCTATTGATTAACCATTTCAATCAACAGATTAATTTTGATTACTTTGATCATGCATGTACTTGTAATGCCTGTCAGTTTCCTTAAAAGATAAACTGAGGTTTTTAAATATTATTAGAAAGAATTTACTTGTCATCAATGAAAGATGAAAATAAGCAGGAAAAAAAATGGAGAAAAAAAAAAAATAACCTTGAGAAAAATGTTATCTATTTTTATTTGTTCTTTTCACCGAGAGAAAGTAAAGCTTGTCAAATTATGTTTTCTTTTTATTACTTTGAAAATTAATGAAGAATATTTTTTTTTTACTTATAAAAGATAAAATATCAAAGAACAATCCAACTGTCAACACAAAAATGATAACAATTTGATTTTTTTTTTTTAAAGATTTATATCAGTTGAATCCATAGAAAATAATAAATATTCTGACAAAATGCAGTAAAAATCAAGTTAAGAATATATAATCATCAAGTTGTGCTGATAGCAAAGATTCCCAAGACTCTCTATCGGCATTCTGTGATTTGGTTTGGTTTCTTTGTTTAATGGAATATCAACATTCGTGGGTTATTTAATACCAAAAGCTATCCTTGTAGAAGAATAATAGCAGTATTATTTAACCTATAGCTGGGGATGATGAGAGGGTTCATACCTTTCTGAAGGGTCTAAGTCCGTTGTTGTAGAATAATCACACTAAGTTCCAATTACCGATTGAATTGGTAAGACAAGGCAACAAGTAGTCATAACTGAATACGAATCTAATCTTGTTGCAATACTACTGCAAAATGCCAGGGTATTTATGAAGCCTCATAACATCATAGAAACAAAGAAGCCAATCAGGACTCAAGGAATGGAATCACCCAAATATATGAATGGACTATTCTTGACTTCCATAAATACCAGCTATCTTGGGGCACTGGGAGTTGTGATTAGCCAGTTGCTGTTGTTCAAACCAACAGTATACTGACTGACTTCAATAGTTGTTTTTGTTGTTTTAAAGAATGTTCTTTTGTTTAATGGCATATCAACATTCGTGGGCTATTAAATGGAAAGCCATCCTTGTAGAAGAATAGTAGTATTACTTTTTAACCTATAGTTAGGAGATGAGGGGGTTCATACCTTTTCAAAGAGGATTGGGCCATTGTTTTTGAGGTCTTAAAGAATTCTTTTTGGTTTGGTTCCTTTGTTTAATGGCATATCAACCTTTGTGGGTTATTTAATGCTAAAGCCATCCGTATAGAAGAACAGTAATGGTATTATTTAACACATAGTTGGGATTATTTAACACATGGTTGGACTCCAAAAGTGAACTTAATTGTGTGACTGGGGATTGAACTCACTTACTACAATATTGCAGTCCAGTAGATTAGCCACTACACCACAGACTCCCTCCCCAGTGAATATGTATAACTTGTTGTGTACATAAAGACTCCAAAGTTACAGATGGCCATCTTGAGACAAAACTTTTGGAAGTGAACCAGAAAGAGAGTGACACTTTGTTGAAGCACATTGAATGTGTGTGTGTGTGTGTGTGTGTGTGAGTGAGTGAGAGAGAGAGAAGAAAAAAAAATTAACATTGTTAAAAAACAGATTTCCTCCTTAAGAACAAAAATGAGAGTTACATCTGCCTTAGTCAGGTAGATAAAAAAAACAGCAATAGTGTAAAAAAAAGTTAAGATTAAGATCGTTATTTTGATATCAGGATGCTTATAGTACCCGCTGTTACTTAAATGGTCACCCATGTACATGTTTAACAGGCTCGTTGGTGCTTAACTTCAGTGATCTAGTGGGAACCTGTACTTTCAATGCTTTTTGGACAGACATATAGCATGTCTGCATATATATGTTTTACTTAAATATAATTAACAAATGAAATAAACATTAACTTGTTTCTCATAAAATTGTAGAATCAACATATACTCACCTTCACAGAAAAGCTGTAACAAGCATCAAGTTACCAGACAAAGGTGACAGGCTGTAACCAAATACAGACCCTTTACTAACTCCCAGAACATATGTTGATCCTACAAAAATAACTGAATCGTATCTAACAGTTCATGAAAAGTTTTTGGTAGATTTTGATTGATTGCTTTTAATGGCATGTCAATCTATCTAGGTTAATTTTATGTCTAGAGGTTAGGGAATCACATTCATTTATGATCATGTAATAAGTAATTGAGAGTTTTATTATTACCTACCCTTTTTGTAAATCTTTAACTTTCTTCTAGTATATAAACTCCAAAGAAATTGCAACTGTATTCTAAGTAGAATAAAACTTTCCCAAGCCCAGCGGTGTGTGTTCATTTATTATTACAGTTCATGTTTATATTTTTTGTGTAGTTGTTTCTTAAGAGCTTTTTTGTTGTTGTTTTGCACATGGTCCAATCAAATATGAATAACTTTTAAACATCAATTTGACTTAGGATCCTACTATGACTCTGGGTCAATGTAGACTTGGGAGTAATAGCAATGAAATGTTACTCCAGAGCTCTAAAACTGGAGCCTCACCATCAGATTCAGTTTAGTATCCTATCCAGGATACCCACCAAAAGAGATAGAATCAATATATTCTAAGTCCCACCAACAGGCAAGAAAAGTTTTTTGTAGATTTTAGATAAAATTTGAACTTTACAGACACATAAATTACCTGTATTTATAGTCTGGTTATTTTTCACTGAGTGTTTATTCGTGTAACAAGCATCTGATTATTAAAAAATAGTAGAGACAAGAAGGAGAGTGTTATTGTAGAATTAAAATAATTGTAAAATGTATGCTTATGTAGTTCCTTGAAAATGTTTTTTTTATTTTTGTACAATTATAATTTTTAATTCACACACGGAGATACTCATGTGATTGCATATATATTTTATATGTAAAGAGAATTAAAATAAATAGAAATGTTATTCCAAAATGAAAAGAGAAAAAAAAATTGTATTTCAATATAAAGATTCCTTGTAATGTACAAACTATGTTACCTAATCTTAGAAATGAAAATTTCAAGATGAACAGAAAGGGAAAAACTAATTTTTTTCCTTCCTTTACTCATTGCAAAGTATACATTATTATTTTTGTTTAGTGTATATCATTAAAAAAACGGTTCACAACCATTTTCAAACTAACTTGTGTTATGCTGGTTTTTTTATGTTTGAATATTCTTCCTTGAAATGTTTCAAGTGATCAATAACCAATAAAAAATATAAAAGTTTAGAAATATAACAAATTTTGTGTAAAGAAACAAACACAATACAATATGTAATAAAAGTTGTTTACAGGTTTTATTATTAAAAAAAAAAGAAATTTATTAACTCTTTGCCTACCAAATTTCCTCCACGACTGTACCAAATTTTCTTAGCCCTATCAGTTGGGGCTTAAGAATACACCAACTGCACCTCTGTAGAGGGGTAGGACCCCTTCCCCAAGGTGGCGATCTGTGATGCTTAAGGATAGAACCCTTGTGGCTGAGCAGTCCATGAAATGCAACACTATACTTAGGCCTTTAGGCTAGATAGGTGGTTGGAGAGGTCCCCTCCAATTAATCGGCTGGTCAAACCTAGCACATATAGGATTGTCGTAACCCTATTGCCTTTATGGCAAGCCCCAACCTTTTTTATCATATGTGTGCTAGAAGGTGGTGGCTGAGGGTTTTAATGTCCAGGGTATGACATTAAACTCTATCTGATGGTGAGGTTCCAATTCTGGAGCTCTGGGGAATGTGGAGTACTCCTTCATAACCATTACTCCCAGGTCCAGTCTGACCTGGAGTGGTAATACCTGTTAGGGTTCCATCTATGGGTTGTGTTTAAAAAAATGTGCCTCAAGTTAGCATAATAAAATCAGAAGAGAATCACTAAATAAAACTGAACAGCGTATGCCTTCCTTCCTTCCTTCAGCCTTCATAGTCTCTTCGTTCGTACTTCTGTTGTCACAGGATCTTCCTAACATTTGAGAACGGTATTTGTGTTAACAATGTATTAAGTGAAAATAGTGAAAATATCTCTGTGGAATTATATATATTAAGTAGGTAATCTGCAAAAACAGATGGAATAATCTTCGTTCAGATTAGCTGGCAGCTGTTTGAGTATGCCTTCTCCAAAATTGATACATTCCCAGAAGAGAGTCAAATTGTGCAAGGCAATCATCCGTCTTCATCCATAGAGAAACCTGTTTCTTCTTACGGACATTGATTGATGATTTGTCAAATCTTTTGCAGTTTTTCATTTGTTTCACTTGGATCTCAGATATTGCGTCAAAATACATTAGGAATTCAAAAAGATTTATATGGTGATAAACGTGGGGAGGAAAAAAAATAATAAAAATAAACAAAACAAAAAGGTCCTTATATCTAATATTTGTCACTTAAAAAGAAATAAATGATAAATTGTATGACATAGCCATGTAGATGTTAACAGGAAAAAAAAAAAAAAAATAATAATAATAATATCAAAAATAAAATCACTGATTTTTCTTTTGGAAATGAGTTTTTTCTCTGCCTCCTCCATCACATCTCTTAATTGAAAGCAGTTCTCTTGAAAATTATCGAAAAAAAAAAATGTTGAACTTAAGTGATTTAAATTGAGCAATTTAAGATGGTTTAAGGAGTATGCGTGAGTGTGTGTAAAAAAAAAAAAAAACCCAAAAACCTGTAAGGATGTACATGTATTATAAATATCACAGCCCAATTCTGTGTGTCAAGAATGCTTATACAAAATTCCTAATCATTGATGTTTTTCTTCCTGTAGAATGAAAATCATACTCAACTTCACAGAAAAGCTGTGACTAGCATCCAATCACCAGACAGAAAAAAAAAAGAGACCCCCCCCCCCAAAAAAAAAGAACCGAATAAACTCTGTACCAATGCCAGAACATAATCAAATGTTAAGTAAATATGGATAAAAATATCCATACTAAAACCACCAACTAATGAAAATCCTGGAAATAGACTTGGCCATGCTACATAGTAGAATAGCCCAACCTGCAATTTAAACCACCTACCAAACCTGGATTTTCAGAAGCTGATTCAACTTCAACAATACTGGTCACTGTAAACAAATCTCTGCAATTCTGTGAGTCAAAAATGCTTACATGAATTCCTGACCATTGATTTTTTTTTTCTTCCTAATTTTTAACACATTTCTAGAGTAAAATCAGTAACAAAATATTAATGATCATATGGAAGTCTGATCTTTCTGATAAAATAAAGCAAACATCTTCCAAGCTGTAGCCGTAACAGTGCTATTGTATGCCTGTACCACTTGGATGCTAACAAAGGGCTAAGAGAAAAAGCTAGATGGGAGCTACACAAGGATACTTGACCAAATCTTGGAAGCAGCACCCCACAAGAAAACAACTATACTTGCCCTCTAACAGCAATGTGAATTATAATCTTTCTTTAACAACCTCATCATGTGTTAGAGGCTGTGTGCAAAATTTTTCAAGATGTCGGATCAATTCCTATCAATTTTTTCTACCGATAGCAGGTAGAAAGAAAAATCCTGAAAAACTCCATAGATATTGTTTACCTAAAATTCAAATGAAAAAAAAAGTTTATCACTTCAGAAAACCAAAAGAAACAATAATTTCTCCCGAGCGATCATACTCTTGAAAAATCTTGCTGTGTTTCGTGTTGTTTGCAGATGGCTTCGTTTAATTTAAAGATTATCCAATATGGTCCATGAATCTAAGGTTTTAAAGTTGGGAAAACCCGGTAAATACATAGTAATTGAGCAATTATGAAAAAAGATAACATTTAGATAATAATGTAAGTGTTGTGGGGGCAGGTGGACATACTCAAAGATGCAAATAGCAGCAAGGACAAACTCTTAAGTGTCATTCTTCTGTGGACACTTACACATGAACACACCAGGGTAGGCCGACCAGTAAAAACCTACATCAATTAACTCTGTGTGGATTCTGGATGCTGTACGGAGGACCTTCCAGGGGAAGGCTGGAGAGAAAAAGAAAGTTAATGTTATGGATATCTGTGCAACCAGCACAACCTGATGATGATAACATTTGCCTACTTTAAGCTGCTCACGACAGTCCTACCGTAAACCGCTAATGCTTAGTTCATTATAACTGAGTAGAAGGATTCAGTTTGCAATAATAATAGGACTTAATTTGAATAAATAGTAAATTTTGAAATATCTCATCATACAGGTAAAAAATACCAAGAGAATTTAGTACAGCCATGTGAGAAATTTGGTAAGCAAAGAGTTAAATTATATATGCCATATACTGACAATCAGTTTCCCCCTGATTTTAATCGCATCTTAACCAATCTAGGATTATTTGACGCCTAGAGGTTAGGGAATCACATTCATTCTATTTATTTATATATTTTGTGTTGTTGTTCCTTAAGCTTTGTTTTTATCAAATACAAATGATTTTTGAACAGATCTATTTGACCTATAGATGGGACCCTAACAGGTACTACCACTCCACATCAGTGGACTTGGGAGTAATTGCAATGAAAACGTACTCCACACTCACCAGTTTTGTTTGTTTTATGGCATATCAACCCTTTTGGAGGCAGTTAATAATTATATTATATTATATATAAGTTATTTTTTTATAAGCAAAGGACTCAGGTTTCTTACAGTTTCTGCTGTTGCTTAAGTGATCACTCAATTAAGTATTGAACATACTCATCAAGCTGGTACCCTCATCAGATCTCCAGAACTGGAACCTCTCCATCAGATACTGTTTAGTGTCATACCAGGACACTATATTTCTGAATATACCTTGTAATAGTTACATTTATGCATTTTTTTAACCAGAGGGTGTATAATTAAGGAATACGAGCATTAATAATAATAATAATAATAATAATAATAATAATCTGTGGAATATGAGAGTGAAAGTGATACCAATTGTAGTTGGTGCACTTGGAACAGTCACAAAAAGCTTGGAAAAAAGACTGGAGAAACTGGAAATCAGAAGAATTGAGACCATCCAGACAACTGCATTGCTGCAATTGGTAAGAATACTCAGAAGAGTCCTGGAGACCTGAGGAGACTTGTTGTCACTCAGACTCCAGTGAAAGACCATCAGCTAATGCTGGTGTGAAAAACTCTATATGATGATAATAATAATAATCTTTAAGAAATCTTTGATGATAATTTTATTGGCATCTTTGTCAGAGATATTTCACCAATTCATGAAAGTGAGTATAACTCATGGTTTGTAGGTAAGAGGTTAAATTACAACAGGCAAGTCTGTATATTTTGCTTATTTTGTAGTTAATTATTCTGTTTAATCTGTGTTTAGTTTATCTTACCTAAAAATAAAATAAATTAAGAAAAGAGTTTCAGTTTTTGTTTGATTAATAGGATCATCTAACGTCAGTCACACGCATAATAGATTTAATCCAAAAGGATAATGAAAAGAAAATATTTGTCCAGTTGGTAATGTTAATGTACAAAAGAAAAAGACAACAAACAAGTAATTAAACCAACAGTTACACTCATATCATTAACACAAGAGAAACACAATGGTCTACAAACAAAGTTAAGTTTTCATTTAATCAAATGTTATGTTAGTACGGGACACATTAATAGTGAATTTGTGTCTGATGTCAGAAGTCAGTGTTTTGCTAGGTTTTCCCGATTGGATTTCCTGACCACAGACAAAACCTTCTGTGATACAATGAAAAACTATGGAAAATCAGAGAAAAAAAGTCCACAGCAAAAGATATGTTACTTTTTGTTCATTCTTCATAGTGAATTTGGCTGTCTGAAGATGCTAGACTTCTTTAAAGTTTTGGTTGAAATAAATATCTATAATAGCAATATGACCGGATTTTAAGTTTTTCTTATTTCAAATTTACACACACACACACACATAAGTGTTGTTATGGTTCCAATGGAAGAAAATTAAGTATTTTTTAAAAAGGTCAAAGATTATGTTTATAAATACTACAGACTACTCAGTCGAGTAGTAGCTAGTTGCTACAGAGAATTAATTACTGTTGTGGAAACGCTGCGTGTTGGACTATCTTATGTATTTGTACCAAATGTAATAAACCTATGTTAACCTTTCTTCTAGATTTCAATGTTGTTATTTGATAAGACAGATACAGCAATAAGCAACATTTTTTATATATTTCTTTTTTTTTTTGATTTTAAGAAAGTTTAAAAAAAAAAAAAAGAAAAAGGCTTATATAAAAAAAAACAAAAAAAAACTTGTGTTTCTTAGACAGATGCTCTACTGATTGAGCTAAATCAGAATTGGTTTAGCTGTAGATTTTTTTAAATAAGGGAATATATTTCCCCCCTACAAGAAGTTGGACTCATCCAACAAAACACATAAGTCGAGTTTGAGTAGTAGCTAGTTGCTACAGAGAATTAATTACTGTTGTGGAAACGCTGCGTGTTGGACTATCTTATATCTTTGTAGCAAAGGTAATAAAGCTATGTCAACCTTTCTTCTGGATTTCAATATTCTTTGATAACTCAGCTGACAGGGCTAGTTTTATTTGAATTAAATAAGAAAGTGCATGAAAATGATATGAAACTAAGAGGACCTGTGGATATACCATAGTATGATGATTTAATTATTACAATGTTTGATATGTTTACTTAAGAGCTATTGCTAAATAGTTCAAATGCCAAAAGTATAATAATCTTGATTTAACTCTTTCTCACTATTTTTTTTTTCCGTTTTTTTCATATTTTCATTATGTTCAATTGAAACAGATTAATATCATTGTTTCTGTGCACTCAACCCACCTCCCTTTTCCCCCTACTCTTTATTTCTTTCTTTCTTATTACATTTTTTCTAGGTAATGTCATTTTTATTTCCTTTTTTTCTTTATAATAAAAATGGAATGGTCATTATTTAGTTGAGATGACGGCACTTCATATGAAATTGGTTGATAAGATAATAAGGATTTATATTTTTGCATTTTTATCTTGGATGATTTGGACATTCTCATTTTTGTTGCAAGATAATGATGGTCATACAATTAGGGAACAAGAGTATTAATATATAGATAAAAACAGAATCAGACAGAGAGAGCAAGAGGGAAAGAGAGGAAGTAGAGGAAACGAACATTAAAGATTTACTTTGACAATATTGGCATGAAATAAAAATTAGTTTCTATTACTTTATAAAAATGGAAAACATGTCATGACTAACTTTTTTTTAAATTCATCATGTGTGATGAAAGATCGCTTAAATTTATGAACATCTCATTAGACAGTTGAAAAATAGATGCCCCAAAAATGAAAAAGAAAAAAAAGATATTGATATTATGCACAATAGGCATTACAATAATAAGCAATGCCAAAAATGAGCATGTAAGTCTAGCTAGCCATTATCAGTTGAATAAAAAGAATGAAAAAAGAATAGGAGAAAGAAAGACAAAAGAAAAACCAGAGAGTGTGAGTGGGTTATAAATTAAAATCACGAAGACAAAAAAAAAAGTGAGTAATAAGACTAGATAAAGAGAAAATGGTGAGAGAGAATGGAGAAAAAAAAATAAAGCAATAACAATAAATAGTAAAATTTTGTCAGGAAACAGAGAAAAACTGTTGAATAAAGATTAGGGTGTTGCACATAATTCTTGGTTCACTTGGAACTCTGCCAAAGATACTGGAGGTGGAAATGGAGTAACAGGAGATTTAAAAGGAAAAAAAAAAAAAAGGATTCAGTCTTTCTAAATGATAAGTCTATGAGGATACTGATGAATCTGCTGGAGATTTGAGAAGACTTGTTCTCATTTAACATCCATTGATAACCACTAGACATCTGGTGTAAAGACACAAATGCAGGAAATAATATTACAATGCATAATAACTCTATTTTGTTTTGGTAATGTTTGCATTAATTCCTGGCCATTAGCAATGAATTTCTTCTTGATTTACATACACATATATGGAAAATGAAAATACATCTGACAGTATATAAGTATGGAAAATATGAAAAAAAAAAATATTCAGGGTATGTTTATTTATATTTATGAATGAATAACTTGTTTTGCCTGCATCCATGCATTTTTATTTTGAAGGAGTTTCATGATATTGCCCTGATGACAGTTGATATATACAATATATACTAAAACTGAAATATTTTGTGTTGGTAATGCTTGCATTAATTCTTGGACATTGGCAATGAATTTCTTCTTGATTTATAGACACACACACACACACACACACATATATATAAGGAAAATGGAAATAAATTTGACAGTATGTAATATGGAAAATTTGAAAAACAAATACTCAGTGGATGTGTTTGTTTATGAATGAATAAATAGTTCTGCCCATGTTCAGGTGTTTCAATTTTTATAGCATTTGAAACACTGAAAACAACATTTTAGAGGAGCTTCATAACTTACTTTGTCTAATATTGCTCTGATGATGGTTAATATATCCATTATATATAAAAACTGAAACTCTTGAATGGAGGCAGTACTATCTATTCATTCATAATTAAACGCATTCTCTAAATATTGTAATCAGTAAAATGAATGACAGTTTTGATATACATGTTGAATAAATCATTTATTCAATATAGAGTAAAATCATTTCCAGTGCATTTCTATACACTTTTAGTATCTAGAGTGATTAAAAATTTGAAGAATTTATTTAATAAATCATACCTTTTGATAAACTAACATCATTTGCAATATATTTCCAAAATATAATCACTCCCAATGCATTTCCTAAGTAAAATCATTTTCACTACAATTCCAAAGTTTCTGATACATTTTAATACATGTTCAGTATTTGTTTAACAAATCATACCTTTAAAGTTTTGTTATATTAATATAATTTCTTAAGTAGAATCACTTCCAATGCATTTCCAAGAACCATAATTTCTAATGCATTTCCAAAGCAGTATCATTTCCAATGCATTTCTATACACTTTTAGTGTCGAAAGTTGATGAATGTTTTGATATATTTGTTTAGTAAATCATACATTTAACCTTAACATCATTTCTAATACATTTCCAATTAAAATCACTTCCATTTGCTAAGTAAAATCATTTCCACTACATTTCCAGAGTAGCATGATTTCCAATGCATTTCTATACACTTTTATGGTAACATCCTTTTCAAAGTAAAATCGTTTCCACTACATTTCCAGAGTAGCATGATTTCCAATGCATTTCTATACACTTTTAGTATCTAGAGTGAATGAAAGTTTAATTTGTTTAAAAAAAATCTTTAACCTTTAACCTTTTGTATAGTAAAATCATTCCAAATGAATTTCTATATATGCTTTTATTATTCGCTATCTCATTCCATATGTAATCCTTAAATTGAATTAAAGTTTTGTCAATGTTTTTAAAAAAATCCTACCCATGATGTCATGAGTTAACAACCATCAAGTAACAACAATGATAATAACACAAAGGCAATGAGCAAGAGAACGGTAAGAATAGAAGAGAGAAAGATATACTTCATTTTACTTATGATTACATATTGCAGATTATTTCAAAGATGAAAAGTATACATTGGAGGATGACGAGGACGAGGAGAAGCAGCAGCCATCTGTTGAAGACAATGAGAATTTACCATTCATGAAAGAGAGGAATCATTCAATGCCTGACACTGACTCATTTCTAATGAAACTCCGGCAAACCCGATTCTTGGAGAGTGGGGATGGGCTGGGGGAGGGGATTGAGATTGCAGTAACAAGATGTAAGAGAGTGTCAGTAAATCTGTACTCAGAAATAATTCATCCTTAACACATCTTTTGCAGGCAGTCATTATTATTATTATTATTATTATTAGACATTATTATTATTATTCATGCATTCCATTTTGCTTTGTATTGTTTACAATGGCATAAAATGATGCTTATTAACAGTTCCATTCTGGGTAGAGACGGCTAATGTATGGCTTTGAACTAACATGAGATCCACCAAGCTTGTAGCTACAAATATTCTGGAATCAAATATACAAGATTTCAAAATCCTTATTACAAAATTCCCAAGCAAGGTTTTTGTTTAATGTAAAAAGTAGACAACTTATAATAATTCTGTGAATAATTCAACCATGAACAACAGAACTTAAAATAAATAAAAAGATAAAAAATACTAAAAAATACCCACAGATATACTTTTGGTATATACTTCTTTTGGAGGTGTACATGGTGTAATAATGTTTATTGTTGCAGGAAATGGACGAATTTAAATCCTGCATGAGGCTGTTAGCATTTCACATAGTATTTCATATACCTTGGGTAAATATATGCATCCAACTATTCTCCCTCTAGCTACAGGTAAATAGTAGGGCAAACTGGGCAAAATGCAAACAGCTTTGAGCAGGATTTGAACTTGGTGCATCAATTCCATTTCCTAAGATTATGCTAAGTGTGCCTCCAAAGTCCAATACTAAATTTGATAGTTTTACATCTTTCAACATTAACAGTAATATTAACTTGAATCTACAAGGGCTGACTGAATAAGTGCATGGCCAAAGGTACAAGAACATCAGTTACAGAGTTCTGACTCAATTTTCATACAGTTCAATTCTTTGAAAGAATTCACAAAAAATTTAAAGTCCATAAGTTTTTTAAAAAGTTTTTTCTATTTTAGAAAATTCAAACTTAAAAGTGAGCAATCATTGAGAAAATGAACAGTATCACCCATCATTCTTTTAACCACCCACTTCGTAGCCATGTTGTAGGAGGACGCATCCTTCTTTAGTGTCACTTGCATGCCCTCAGAAGCCTTCTTAGGCACTAAGTTCTTCATAGCAAAATAGTAGATGAGACAGCTATATTATTAGCAGAGGCACTTAATGAATTTTCAACTAATACCTCTTATTTTAATTGCAACTGCTTTCAACTGCAACTTCTCAAACTGTCATCTTATGCAAGCACAGTATGGATCGGAAATAAAAGGATTCTTTATTTTCAAATCTGCACTGTTTGCTGAGGGCCATGAAAGTAATTGAAATCTATATATTAATGAACTAGCAGACACATAATAATGTTTACTAGCAAGACCTGCAGATATACCACAGTATGATAATTCAATTATTACAACCTTTGATATGTTTACTTAAGAGCTATTGCTAAATAGTTCAATATGTAAAAAATATAGTAATCTTGATTTAACTCTCTTTCACTCATTTTTTTCTCTTTTTTCCCTTCTTTTTATCTTTTCACTATGTTTGATTAAAACAGATTAGCCTTATCGCTTTTGTGTGCTCAGCCCCTCTCTCGATCTTTCCCCTACTCTCTTTATTCTTTCTTATTATATTTTTATGTATAGCATGTCATTTTTCTTCCCTTTCTTTCTTTATAATAAAAACAGAATGTCCATTATTTAGCTGAGGTGATGACACTAATATGAAATAAGAAATTAGTGGATAAGCACACCAGATAATCAGGATTTACATTTTTGCATTTCATCTTGGAGGATTTGGATGGTCTCATTTTTAACCAGAAGGTGTTGCAAGATGATAATGTTCATATTTTTTAGGAGCACCAGTATTATTATATAGATACTTGTTTGAGGAGCTCATGGTTATCATTGAAGGATATTGACATAGTGACCAGAGTTCAAATGTGGGATGAGGCTGTTTGCATTTCACATAGCGCTCATAGTATACCCTTGGAAAAAGTGTAAATCCAACTATTCTCCCTCCAGTTAAGGGTACAATAGTCGGGCAGACTGGGCTCTTTAACCTTGGTAAGGCAACCAGTCTAGGAGAAGGAAAACTAAATTCAAACCTGTTAGACTCTGCTCAAGAATTGACCTTGTGTTGCATCCTGCTTGTGTGGATGGGTTGGGTAAATACATGTATACTTGTTTGTACCTTTTGCAGCACTATGATTAATAATGTATCCTGTTTGCTATATACTTACATTAATTGGTTTTATGACTTGTCAACCCTTGTTGGTTATTTAATGCCAAAGCCATTTTTTGCAAGCAATTGTATGATTTCAAGTAACTAACAATAATTAATCAATTATAGCTTTAAATACCTATTCTTGATACTGATAATTTGCACATAGTTATATGGTTTCAAGTATTCCTATTCAATACTAATAATTGGCAAGCAATTTTATGGTTTCAAGTAGATATTCTTGTTTAATAATAATTTGTTCGCACAGTAATATAATTTCAAGTATTCTTATCTAATAATAATAATAATAATCTATACATAATTATATAGTTTCAATGAGCTGGTTTAGCTCAGTTGGTAGAGCATCTGCCTAGGAATTGCAAGTTTCAAGTTTGATACTGGCCCTCACTAACTCAGTGCACATTTGAGGTAATCTGATCTGTGTGGTAAAGTGGGGAGCTGACCATAGGTTTGATGCTCCACCTCAGCAAAAACAATCTCCTGGTCTAGCACTAGCAAAAAAGGAGATAGACTCCCTGACTGTACAGCTGATACCAACAATAGGCCGCTCTGGCAACTTTACTTTTTTTATAATTATTCTTATTTGATAATTTTTTTTGCAAAGTCACATTTTCAAACAAATCTATTGGACCTATAGATAGGATCCTAACAGGTACTACCACTCCGGATCAGGGTGAACCTGGGAGTAAAGCCAATGAAGAGGTGATTTCATACTTTGTAAAACTGGACCCTCATTATGAGATGCATGTTAATGTCATACCCAGGACCCCCTTTTTTGGGAGGGGGCTGTCTTACCCCTACTGCAGAGGATAAAGTTGGCATATTCTAAGTTATGCTGCCAATTGGGCAAGTAACAATTTATGCTTAAACCATTATTATTATTATTATTATTATTATTATTATTATCATTAGTTGAAAGCAACCAATCATAAAAATCATTTTTTTTTATCTTTTCAGTTATGTAAACTTCAAAAATAGCCAATAGAAATACTGATTTTTTTCCCCTTTTCTATTGTTACAGTATAACTGATAGTTTTAGCTTTTTTGTAGACCCATAGAGCAATTATGAAAGTAATACCTTTTGGACATAGTCAAAAAAAAAATATTTTTCGAGTGGAGATGATCATTTTCATGAAAATAATCAGAAACAAATCACCAGGGGCATCCATTTAAAAAAAAAAATTCTCTTTAATATATATATATATATATATATATATATATATATATATATTTTTACATGATCACACTTCATTTTTCTGGTCGATTTACTTTTCTTTCTGCTTAAGAAAATCTATCAAAATCTATAATGTAATTTGTGATGGATGGTTTGGTCTGGTTTCTTTGTTTAATGGCATATCAACCTTCATGGGTTATTTAATATAGTCAAAAAGTACTTACTGACATGCTGGAAATAAAAGAAACCAGAAGAGTGGACCTGGGTGTAATCGCAATGAAGGGGTACTCCACACTCCCTAAAGCTCTAGAATTGGAATCTCACCACTAGATGCAGTTTAAGTATTATATCAATCAAAATACTCTCCTTGAATTTGTATGTAATCATTTACTAAGCTTGGCACAAGGTATTGGGTACCCCAAAAGTATTGGGTATTGGTAAGAATCAATCTCACTTGCAATGGTCTGCTAGCCTAGCTTGCTAACCATTATATCAATCAGATACTCTCCTTAACTCTGTATGTAATAATTTACTAAGCTTAGCTTGGCACAAGGCCAAAAGTATTGGGTACTCAGTGAGAGTCAATCTCACTCTTCCTGACTTTGTAGTAGATTTCATTTGTAAATGTCAGGTTTTGAGTTGAAGTCTTCTTTATTGATTCTTTGCTTCTGGTTGGATATTTTTTTTGTTGCTTTATTTGTTTTTTGTTTTTTTGCTTTGTTAATTTATTCCCAATGGCATATTGAGATTAAAATTGAGCATATCTCACATATAAGCACAACTTTTGTAATTACTATAATTATTCAAATATTATTCGATATAAATAATATTCTCATTTCAATCTGTTAACTGAGAACAAGATTTTATAAAAGATTTTCTCATGGATTAAAAAAAAAGAATCCTGTTTCATAATTCATATATGGGATTTATTTATTTATAGCAAAATAAATTTAAAAGAAGTTGAACAAACATTCTCTAAATGTAATAATTCATTACTTTTTGCCAGGGGGTTTTAATAGATTTGATAAAACTTTTCCTGTGGATTAAAAAAGAAATACCCTAAAAAAAAAAAAACCCAAAAATGAGAATCCAATGAATGAAAATTTAAGATTTTTCATTCCAAGTCTGTTTGAGATTAGATAATGAGGAATTGAACACTTTATTGAATAAAGAACACAATTATCAGAAATTAAAAAAAACAAAACAAACAAAAAAAACCTACATCTAGCCATTTCCCAATAATCTCGTCTGCCAAGTTTCATTAAGAGTTATTTTGCAGACATCTACAAATAGAAACAAACACAGAGATGATTGATTAAAATGCTTTGCTTTTGCCTTGTTATATTAGCCCACAGAGTTAACAAGAAAAAAAGGATGAAAAAAAATGGATGTATGTTCTGTGAGGGAAGAAGAAGAAATTTGCACAGATTCTTAAGCGACATGGTACTTAGCAACCTACAATGCAGGAAATAATATTAAATGCATAATAACTCTATTTTGTTTGGTAATGTTTGCATTAATTCCTGGCCATTAGCAATGAATTTCTTCTTGATTTACATACACATATATGGAAAATGAAAATACATCTGACAGTAATTAAAGTATGGAAAATATGAAAAAAAAAAATATTCAGGTATGTTTATTTATTTATTATGAATAATAACTTGTTTTGCCTGCATCCTGCATTTTTTTTTGAAGGAGTTTCATGATATTGCCCTGATGACAGTTGATATATACAATATATACTAAAACTGAAATATTTTGTGTTGGTAATGCTTGCATTAATTCTTGGACATTGGCAATGAATTTCTTCTTGATTTATAGACACACACACACACACACACACATATATATAAGGAAAATGGAAATAAATTTGACAGTATGTAATATGGAAAATTTGAAAAACAAATACTCAGTGGATGTGTTTGTTTATGAATGAATAAATAGTTCTGCCCATGTTCAGTGTTTTCAATTTTTATAGCATTTGAAACACTGAAAACAACATTTTAGAGGAGCTTCATAACTCTACTTTGTCTAATATTGCTCTGATGATGGTTAATATATCCATTATATATAAAACGAAACTCTTGAATGGAGCAGTACTATCTATTCATTCATAATTAAACCATTCTCTAAATATTGTAATCAGTAAGTGAATGACAGTTTTGATATACATGTTGAATAAATCATTTATTCAATATAGAGTAAAATCATTTCCAGTGCATTTCTATACACTTTTAGTATCTAGAGTGATTAAAAGTTTGAAGAATTTATTTAATAAATCATACCTTTTGATAAACTAACATCATTTGCAATATATTTCCAAAATATAATCACTCCAATGCATTTCCTAAGTAAAATCATTTTCACTACAATTCCAAAGTTTCTGATACATTTTATACATGTTCAGTATTTGTTAACAAATCATACCTTTTAAAGTTTTGTTATATTAATATAATTTCTTAAGTAGAATCACTTCCAATGCATTTCCACAGAACCATAATTTCTAATGCATTTCCAAAGCAGTATCATTTCCAATGCATTTCTATACACTTTTAGTATCGAAAGTTGATGAATGTTTTGATATATTTGTTAGTAAAATCATACATTTACCCTTAACATCATTTCTAATACATTTCCATATTAAAATCACTTCCATTTGCTAAGTAAAATCATTTCCACTACACATTCCAGAGTAGCATGATTTCCAATGCATTTCTATACCTTTTTATGGTAACATCCTTTTCAAAGTAAAATCGTTTCCACTACATTTCCAAAGTAGCATGATTTCCAATGCATTTCTATACACTTTTAGTATCTAGAGTGAATGAAATTTAATTTTTTTAAAAAAAATCTTTAACCTTTAACCTTTTGTATAGTAAAATCATTCAAATGAATTTCTATATATGCTTTTATTATTCGCTATCTCATTCCATATGTAATCCTTAAATTGAATTAAAGTTTTGTCAATGTTTTTAAAAAATCCTACCCATGATGTCATGAGTTAACACCATCAAGTAACAACAATGATAATAACACAAAGGCAATGAGCAAGAGAACGGTAAGAATAGAAGAGAGAAGATATACTTCATTTTACTTATGATTACATATTGCAGATTATTTCAAAGAGAAAAGTTACATTGGAGGATGACGAGGACGAGAGAAGCAGCAGCCATCTGTTGAAGACAATGAGAATTTACCATTCATGAAAGAGAGGAATCATTCAATGCCTGACACTGACTCATTTCTAATGAAACTCGGCAAACCCGATTCTTGGAGAGTGGAGATGGGCTGGGGGAGGGATTGTGATGCAGTAACAAGATGTAAGAGAGTGTCAGTAAATCTGTACTCAGAAATAATTCATCCTAACACATCTTTTGCAGGCAGTCATTATTATTATATATTATTATTATTAGACTTATTATTATTATTATTATTCATGCATTCCATTTTGCTTTGTATTGTTACAATGGCATAAAATGATGCTTATTAACGTTCCATTCTGGGTAGAGACGGCATATGTATGGCTTTGAACTAACATGAGATCCACCAGCTTGTAGCTACAAATATTCTGAATCAAATATACAAGATTTCAAAATCCTTATTACAAAATTCCCAAGCAAGGTTTTTGTTTAATGTAAAAATAGACAACTTATAATAATTCTGTGAATAATTCAACCATAACAACAGAACTTAAATAAATAAAAAATAAAAATACTAAAAAATACCCACAGATATACTTTTGGTATATACTTCTTTTGGGGTGTACATGGTGTTAATGTTTATTGTTGCAGGAAATGGACGAATTTAAATCCTGCATGAGGCTGTTAGCATTTCACATAGTATTTCATATACCTTGGGTAAATATATGCATCCAACTATTCTCCCTCTAGCTACAGGTAAATAGTAGGGCAAACTGGCAAATGCAAACAGCTTTGAGCAGGATTTGAACTTGGTGCATCAATTCCATTTCCTAAGATTATGCTAAGTGTGCCTCCAAAGTCCAATACTAATTTGATAGTTTTACATCTTTCAACATTAACAGTAATATTAACTTGAATCTACAAGGGCTGACTAATAAGCACATGGCAAAGGTACAAGACATCAGTTACAGAGTTCTGACTCAAGTTTCATACAGTTCAATTCTTTGAAAGAATTCACAAAAAATTTAAAGTCCATAAGTTTTTTAAAGTTTTTTCTATTTTAGAAAATTCAAACTTAAAAGTGAACATCATTGAGAAAATGAACAGTATCACCCATCATTCTTTTACCCCCACTTCGTAGCCATGTTGTAGGAGGATGCATCTTCTTTAGTGTCACTTGCATGCCCTCAGAACCTTCTTAGGCACTAAGTTCTCTTAGCAAAATAGTAGATGAGACAGCTATATTATTAGCAGAGGCACTTAATGAATTTTCAACTATACCTCTTATTTTAATTGCAACTGCTTTCAACTGCAACTTCTCAAACTGTCATTTTATGCAAGCACAGTATGGATCGGAAATAAAAGGATTCTTTATTTTCAAATCTGCACCGTTTGCTGAGGCCATGAAAGTAATTGAAATCTATATATTAATGAACTAGCAGACACATAATAATGTTTGCTAGCAAGACCTGCGGATATACCACAGTATGATAATTTAATTATTACAACCTTTGATATGTTTACTTAGACTATTGCTAAATAGTTCAATATGTAAAAATATATAATCTTGATTTAACTCTCTTTCACTCATTTTTTTCTCTTTTTTCCCTTCTTTTTATCTTTTCACTATGTTTGATTAAAACAGATTAGCCTTATCGCTTTTGTGTGCTCAGCCCCTCTCTCGATCTTTCCCCTATCTCTTTTTCTTTCTTATTATATTTTTATGTATAGCATGTCCTTTTTCTTCCTTTCTTTCTTTATAATAAAAAAGAATGTTCCATTATTTAGTTGAGGTGATGACACTAATATGAAATAAGAAATTGGTGGATAAGCTACACCAGATAATCAGGATTTACATTTTTGCATTTCATCTTGGAGGATTTGGATGGTCTCATTTTTAACCAGAGGGTGTTGCAAGATGATAATTTTTGTATTTTTTAGGAGCACCAGTATTATATATAGATACTTGTTTGAGGAGCTCATGGTGTATGATTACGTTGAAGGATATTGACATAGTGACCAGAGTTCAAATTTGGGATGAGGCTGTTTGCATTTACATAGCGCTCATAGTATACCCTTGGAAAAGTGTGAATCCAACTATTCTCCCTCCAGTTAAGGGTACAATAGTCGGGCAGACTGGGCTCTTAACCTTGGTAAGGCAACCAGTCTAGGAGAAGGAAAATTCTGAATTAACCTGTTAGACTCTGCTCAAAATTGACCTTGTGTTGCATCCTGCTTGTATGGAGGGTGGTAAATACATGTATATTGTTTGTACCTTTTGCAGCACTAAGTAGATTAATAATGTATCCTGTTTGCTATATACTTACATTATTGGTTTTATGACTGTCAACCCTTGTTGGTTATTTAATGCCAAAGCCATTTTTGCAAGCAATTGTATGATTTCAAGTAACTAACAATAATTAATCAATAATAGTTTTAAATACCTATTCTTGATACTGATCTTATTTTGTAGTTAATTATTCTGTTTAATCTGTGTTAGTTTATCTTACCTAAAAATAAAATAAATTAAGAAAGAGTTTCAGTTTTTTTGATTAATAGATCATCTAACGTCAGTCACACGCATAATAGATTTAATCCAAAAGGATAATGAAAAGAAAATTTGTCCATTTGGTAATGTTAATGTACAAAAGAAAAAAGACAACAAACAAGTAATTTAAACCAACAGTTACACTCATATCATTAACACCAGAGAAACACAATGGTCTATACAAACAAAGTTAAGTTTTCATTTAATCAAATGTTATGTTAGTACGGACACATTAATAGTGAATTTGTGTTGATGTCAGAAGTCAGTGTTTTGCTAGTTTTCCCGATTGGATTTTCCTGACCACAGACAAAACCTTCTGTGATACAATGAAAAACAATGGAAAATCAGAGAAAAAAAGTCCACAGCAAAAGATGTGTTACTTTTTGTTAATCTCATAGTGAATTTGGCTGTCTGAAGATGCTAAACTTCTTTAAAAGTTAAAGTTTGGTTGAAATAAATATCTATAATAGCAAATATGACCGGATTTAAGTTTTTCTTATTTCAAACCACACACACCACACCACAACACCACACCACACCACACATAAGGTTTGTATGGTTCCAATGAAGAAATTAAGTATTTTTTAAAAAAAAGCGGATTGTTAATAAATACTACAGACTACTCAGTCGAGTAGTAGCTAGTTGCTACAGAGAATTAATTACTTTTGGAACGCTGTGTGTTGGACTATCTATCTATATATCTTTGTACCAAATGTAAAAACCTATGTTAACCTTTCTTCTAGATTTCAATGTTGTTATTTGATAAGACAGATACAGCAATAAGCAACATTTTTATATATTTCTTTTTGATTTTAAGAAAAGTTTAAAAAAAAGAAAAAAGGCTTATATAAAAAAAAAACCCAAAAATTGTGTTTCTTAGCAGATGCTCTACTGATTGAGCTAAATCAGAATTGGTTTCAAGCTGTAGATTTTTTAAATAAGAGAATATATTTCCCTACAAGAAGTTGGACTCATCCAAAAACAAAACCACATAGTCGAGTTTGAGTAAGCTAGTTGCTACAGAGAATTAATTACTGTTGTGGAACGCTGCGTGTTGGACTATCTTATATCTTTGTAGCAAAGGTAATAAAGCTATGTCAACCTTTCTTCGGATTTCAATATTCTTTGATAACTCAGCTGACAGGCTAGTTTTATTTGAATTAAATAAGAAGTGCATGAAAATGATATGAAACTAAGAGAACCTGTGATATACCACCAGTATGATGATTTAATTATACAATGTTTGATATGTTTACTTAAGAGCTATTGCTAAATAGTTCAATGCCAAAAGTATAATAATCTTGATTTAACTCTTTCTCACTATTTTTTCCGTTCTTTTCATATTTTCATTATGTTCAATTGAAACAGATAATATCATTGTTTCTGTGCACTCAACCCACCTCCTTTCCCCCTACTCTTTTTTTTCTTTCTTTCTTATTACATTTTTTCTAGTAATGTCATTTTATTTCCTTTTCTTATAATAAAATGGAATGGTTCATTATTTAGTTGAGATGACGCACTTCATATAAATTTGGTTGATAAGATAATAAGGATTTATATTTTGCATTTTTATCTTGGATGATTTGGACGTTCTCATTTTTGTTGCAAGATAATGATGGTCATACAATTAGGGAACAAGGTATTAATATATAAGATAAAAACAGAATCAGACAGAGAGAGCAAGAGGGAAAGAGAGGAAGTAGAGGAAACCAACATTAAAGATTTACTTTGACAATATTGGCATGAAATAAAATTATTTTCTATTACTTTATAAAAAATGGAAAACATTCATGACTAACTTTTTTTAAATTCATCATGTGTGATGAAGATCGCTTAAATTTATGAACATCTCATTAGACAGTTGAAAAATAATGCCCCCAAAAAATAAAAGAAAAAAAGATATTGATATTATGCACAATAGGCATACAATAATAAGCAATTCCAAAAATGAGCATGTAAGTCTAGCTAGCCATTATCAGTTGAATAAAAAGAATGAAAAAGAATAGGAGAAAAGAAAGAACAAAGAAAAACCAGAGAGTGTGAGTGGGTTATAAATTAAAATCACGAAGAAAAAAAAAGTGAGTAATAAGACTAGATAAAGAGAAAATGGTGAGAGAGAATGGAGAAAAAAATAAAGCAATAACAATAAATAGTAAATTTTGTCAGGAAACAGAGAAAAACTGTTGAATAAGATTAGGGTGTTGCACATAATTCTTGGTTCACTTGGAACTCTGCCAAAGATACTGGAGGTAAAATGGAGTAACAGGAGATTTAAAAGGAAAAAAAAAAAAAAGGATTCAGTCTTTCTAATGATAAGTCTATGAGGATACTGATGAATCTGCTGGAGATTTGAGAAGACTTTTCTCATTTAACATCCATTGATAACCACTAGACATCTGGTGTAAAGACACAAATGCAGAAATAATATTACAATGCATAATAACTCTATTTTGTTTTGGTAATGTTTGCATTAATTCCTGGCCATTAGCAAATGAATTTCTTCTTATTTACATACACATATATGGAAAATGAAAATACATCTGACAGTATATAAGTATGAAAATATGAAAAAAAAAATATTCAGGGTATGTTTATTTAAATGAATAACTTGTTTGCCTGCATCCATGCATTTTTATTTTGAAGGAGTTTCATGATATTGCCCTGATGACAGTTGATATATACAATATATACTAAAACTGAAATATTTGTGTTGGTAATGCTTGCATTAATTCTTGGAAATTGCAATTGAATTTTCTCTTGATTTATAGACACACACACCACACACACACACATATATATAAGGAAAATGGAAATAAATTTGACAGTATGTAATATGGAAAATTTGAAAAAACAAATACTCAGTGGATGTGTTTGTTTATGAATGAATAAATAGTTCTGCCCATGTTCAGGTGTTTTCAATTTTTATAGCATTTGAACACTGAAAACAACATTTTAGAGGAGCTTTCATAACTCTACTTTGTCTAATATTGCTCTGATGATGGTTAATATATCCATATATATAAAAACGAAACTCTTGAATGGAGGCAGTACTATCTATTCATTCATAATTAAACGCATTCTCTAAATATTGTAATCAGTAAAGTGAATGACAGTTTTGATATACATGTTGAATAAATCATTTATTCAATATAGAGTAAAATCATTTCCAGTGCATTTCTATACACTTTTAGTATCTAGAGTGATTAAAAGTTTTGAAGAATTTATTTAATAAATCATACCTTTTGATAAAACTAACATCATTTGCAATATATTTCCAAAATAAATCACTTCCAATGCATTTCCTAAGTAAAATCATTTTCACTACAATTCCAAAGTTTCTGATACATTTTATACATGTTCAGTATTGTTTAACAAATCATACCTTTAAAGTTTTGTTATATTAATATAATTTCTTAAGTAGAATCACTTCCAATGCATTTCCACAGAACCATAATTTCTAATGCATTTCCAAAGCAGCATCATTTCCAATGCATTTTCTATACACTTTTAGTATCGAAAGTTGATGAATGTTTTGATATATTTGTTAGTAAATCATACATTTAACCTTAACATCATTTCTAATACATTTCCATATTAAAATCACTTCCATTTGCTAAGTAAAATCATTTCCACTACATTTCCAGAGTAGCATGATTTCCAATGCATTTCTATACCTTTTTATGTAACATCCCTTTTCAAAGTAAAATTCCACTACATTTCCAGAGTAGCATGATTTCCAATGCATTTCTATACACTTTTAGTATCTAGAGTGAATGAAAGTTTAATTTTGTTTAAAAAAAATTCTTAACCTTTAACCTTTTGGTATAGTAAAATCATTCCAAATGAATTTCTATATATGCTTTTATTATTCGCTATCTCATTCCATATGTAATCCTTAAATTGAATTAAAGTTTTGTCAATGTTTTTAAAAAATCCTACCCATGATGTCATGAGTTAACAACCATCAAGTAACAACAATGATAATAACACAAAGGCAATGAGCAAGAGAACGGTAAAATAGAAGAGAGAAAGATATACTTCATTTTACTTATGATTACATATTGCAGATTATTTCAAAGACGAAAAGTATACATTGGAGGATGACGAGGACGAGGAGAAGCAGCAGCCATCTGTTGAAGACAATGAGAATTTACCATTCATGAAAGAGAGGAATTCTCAATGCCTGACACTGACTCATTTCTAATGAAACTCAGGCAAACCCGATTCTTGGAGAGTGGAGATGGGCTGGGGGAGGGGATTGTGATCGCAGTAACAAAGATGTAAGAGAGTGTCAGTAAATCTGTACTCAGAAATAATTCATCCTAACACATCTTTTGCAGGCAGTCATATATTATTATTATTATTATTATTAGACATTATTATTATTATTATTCATGCATTCCATTTTGCTTTGTATGTTTACAATGGCATAAAATGATGCTTATTAACAGTTCCATTCTGGGTAGAGACGGCTAATGTATGGCTTTGAACTAACATGAGATCCACCAAGCTTGTAGCTACAAATATTCCTGGAATCAAATATACAAGATTTCAAAATCCTTATTACAAAATTCCCAAGCAAGGTTTTGTTTAATGTAAAAATAGACAACTTATAATAATTCTGTGAATAATTCAACCATAACAACAGAACTTAAATAAATAAAAAGATAAAAATACTAAAATACCCACAGATATACTTTTGGTATATACTTCTTTTGGGGTGTACATGGTGTAATAATGTTATTGTTGCAGGAAATGGACGAATTTAAATCCTGCATGAGGCTGTTAGCATTTCACATAGTATTTCATATACCTTGGGTAAATATATGCATCCAACTATTCTCCCTCTAGCTACAGGTAAATAGTAGGGCAAACTGGGCAAAATGCAAACAGCTTTGAGCAGGATTTGAACTTGGTGCATCAATTCCATTTCCTAAGATTATGCTAAGTGTGCCTCCAAAGTCCAATACTAAGATTTGATAGTTTTACATCTTTCAACATTAACAGTAATATTAACTTGAATCTACAAGGGCTGACTAATAAGGCATGGCCAAAGGTACAAGACATCAGTTACAGAGTTCTGACTCAATTTCATACAGTTCAATTCTTTGAAAGAATTCACAAAAAATTTAAAGTCCATAAGTTTTTAAAAAGTTTTTTCTATTTTAGAAAATTCAAACTTAAAAAGTGAACAATCATTGAGAAAATGAACAGTATCACCCATCATTCTTTTACCACCCACTTCGTAGCCATGTTGTAGGAGGACGCATCCTTCTTTAGTGTCACTTGCATGCCCTCAGAAGCCTTCTTAGGCACTAAGTTCTTCTTAGCAAAATAGTAGATGAGACAGCTATATTATTAGCAGAGGCACTTAATGAATTTTCAACTAATACCTCTTATTTTAATTGCAACTGCTTTCAACTGCAACTTCTCAAAACTGTCATTTATGCAAGCACAGTATGGATCGGAAAAAAAGGATTCTTTATTTTCAAATCTGCACGTTTGCTGAGGCCATGAAAGTAATTGAAATCTATATATTAATGAACTAGCAGACACATAATAATGTTTACTAGCAAGACCTGCAGATATACCACAGTATGATAATTTAATTATTACAACCTTTGATATGTTTACTTAAGAGCTATTGCTAAATAGTTCAATATGTAAAAAAATATAGTAATCTTGATTTAACTCTCTTTCACTCATTTTTTTCTCTTTTTCCCCTTCTTTTATCTTTTCACTATGTTTGATTAAAACAGATTAGCCTTATCGCTTTTGTGTGCTCAGCCCCTCTCTCGATCTTTCCCCTACTCTCTTTTCTTTCTTATATATTTTTATGTATAACATGTCCTTTTTCTTCCCTTTCTTTCTTTATAATAAAAACAGAATGTCCATTATTTAGTTGAGGTGATGACACTAATATGAAAATAAGAAATTAGTGGATAAGCTACACCAGATAATCAGGATTTACATTTTTGCATTTCATCTTGGAGGATTTGGATGGTCTCATTTTTAACCAGAAGGTGTTGCAAGATGATAATGTTCATATTTTTTTAGGAGCACCAGTATTATTATATAGATACTTGTTTGAGGAGCTCATGGTGTAATGATTATCGTTGAAGGATATTGACATAGTGACCAGAGTTCAAATTTGGGATGAGGCTGTTTGCATTTCACATAGCGCTCATAGTATACCCTTGGAAAAAGTGTGAATCCAACTATTCTCCCTCCAGTTAAGGGTACAATAGTCGGGCAGACTGGGCTCTTAACCTTGGTAAGGCAACCAGTCTAGGAGAAGGAAAACTAAATTAAACCTGTTAGACTCTGCTCAAGAATTGACCTTGTGTTGCATCCTGCTTGTGTGGAGGGGTGGGTAAATACATGTATACTTGTTTGTACCTTTTGCAGCACTATGATTAATAATGTATCCTGTTTGCTATATACTTACATTAATTGGTTTTATGACTTGTCAACCCTTGTTGGGTTATTTAATGCCAAAGCCATTTTTTGCAAGCAATTGTATGATTTCAAGTAACTAACAATAATTAATCAATTATAGCTTTAAATACCTATTCTTGATACTGATAATTTGCACATAGTTATATGGTTTCAAGTATTCCTATTCAATACTAATAATTGGCAAGCAATTTTATGGTTTCAAGTAGATATTCTTGTTTAATAATAATTTGTTCGCACAGTAATATAATTTCAAGTATTCTTATCTAATAATAATAATAATAATCTATACATAATTATATAGTTTCAATGAGCTGGTTTAGCTCAGTTGTAGAGCATCTGCCTAGGAATTGCAAGTTTCAAGTTTGATACTGGCCCTCACTAACTCAGTGCACATTTGAGGTAATCTGATCTGTGTGGTAAAGTGGGGAGCTGACCATAGGTTTGATGCTCCACCTCAGCAAAAACAATCTCCTGGTCTAGCACTAGCAAAAAAGGAGATAGACTCCCTGACTGTACAGCTGATACCAACAATAGGCCGCTCGGCAACTTTACTTTTTTATAATTATTCTTATTTGATAATTTTTTTTGCAAAGTCACATTTTCAAACAAATCTATTGGACCTATAGATAGGATCCTAACAGGTACTACCACTCCGGATCAGGGTGAACCTGGGAGTAAAGCCAATGAAGAGGTGATTTCATACTTTGTAAAACTGGACCCTCATTATGAGATGCATGTTAATGTCATACCCAGACCCCTTTTTTGGGGAGGGCTGTCTTACCCTACTGCAGAGGATAAAGTTGGCATATTCTAAGTTATGCTGCCAATTGGCAAGTAACAATTTATGCTTAAACCATTATTATTATTATTATTATTATTATTATCATTAGTTGAAAGCAACCAATCATAAAAATCATTTTTTTTTATCTTTCAGTTATGTAAACTTCAAAAATAGCCAATAGAAATACTGATTTTTTCCCCTTTTCTATTGTTACAGTATAACTGATAGTTTTAGCTTTTTTGTAGACCCATAGAGCAATTATGAAAGTAATACCTTTTGGACATAGTCAAAAAAAAAATATTTTCGAGTGGAGATGATCATTTTCATGAAAATAATCAGAAACAAATCACCAGGGGCATCCATTTAAAAAAAAAAATTCTCTTTAATATATAATATATATATATATATATATATATATATATTTTACATGATCACACTTCATTTTTCTGGTCGATTTACTTTTCTTTCTGCTTAAGAAAATCTATCAAAAATCTATAATGTAATTTGTGATGGATGGTTTGGTCTGGTTTCTTTGTTTAATGGCATATCAACCTTCATGGGTTATTTAATATAGTCAAAAAGTACTTACTGACATGCTGGAAATAAAAAGAAACCAGAAGAGTGGACCTGGGTGTAATCGCAATGAAGGGGTACTCCACACTCCCTAAAGCTCTAGAATTGGAATCTCACCACTAGATGCAGTTTAAGTATTATATCAATCAAAATACTCTCCTTGAATTTGTATGTAATCATTTACTAAGCTTGGCACAAGTATTGGGTACCCCAAAAGTATTGGGTATTGGTAAGAATCAATCTCACTTGCAATGGTCTGCTAGCCTAGCTTGCTAACCATTATATCAATCAAGATACTCTTCTTAACTCTGTATGTAATCATTTACTAAGCTTAGTTTGGCACAAGGCCAAAAGTATTGGGTATCCAGTGAGAGTCAATCTCACTCTTCCTGACTTTGTAGTAAATTTCATTTGTAAATGTCAGGTTTTGAGTTGAAGTCTTCTTTATTGATTCTTTACTTCTGGTTGGATATTTTTTTGTTGCTTTATTTGTTTTTTGTTTTTTTGCTCTGTTAATTTATTCCCAATGGCATATTGAGATTAAAATTGAGCCTATCTCACATATAAGCACAACTTTTGTAATTACTGTAATTATTCAAATATTATTCGATATAAATAATATTCTCATTTCAATCTGTTAACTGAGAACAAGATTTTATAAAAGATTTTCTCATGGATTAAAAAAAAAAAGAATCCTGTTTCATAATTCATATATGGGATTTATTTATTTATAGCAAAATAAAATTTAAAAGAAGTTGAACAAACATTCTCTAAATGTAATAATTCATTACTTTTTGCCAGGGGGTTTCTAATAGATTTGATAAAACTTTTCCTGTGGATTAAAAAAGAAATACCCTAAAAAAACAAAAAAACAACCCAAAAATGAGAATCCAATGAATGAAAATTTAAGATTTTCATTCCAAGTCTGTTTGAGATTAGATAATGAGGAATTGAACACTTTATTGAATAAAGAACACAATTATCAGAAATTAAAAAAAAAACAAAACAAAAAAAAAAACCTACATCTAGCCATTTCCCCAATAATCTCGTCTGCCAAGTTTCATTAAGAGTTATTTTGCAGACATCTACAAATAGAAACAAACACAGAGATGATTGATTAAAATGCTTTGCTTTTGCCTTGTTATATTAGCCCACAGAGTTAACAAGAAAAAAAGGATGAAAAAAAATGGATGTATGTTCTGTGAGGAAGAAGAAGAAGAAATTTGCACAGATTCTTAAGCGACATGGTACTTAGCAACCTGAGAAAATACTTGGTAATCAATGGTATCCAAATATATACCATTCTAAAATGAATGCAGAATATTACCAAGAGTTTTTTTTGTTTTTGTTTTTTTTTTCATTAAAAAAATTTTTTTTTATTTGCTTATAATTTAAAAAAAACCCACAAAAATTCTAAGTTATTGCCAATATTACCAACAGTTTTTTTTTTTTTTTTTTTTTCATTAAAAAAAAAAAATTCTTATTTGGTTATAATTTTAAAAAACACAAAAATTAATTCTTGTTATTTAATTAAAAAAACAACAAAAAAAACTACATTATAACTAAGGTTCTTTCTCACTGTGGCTAAATTCAATATGTAATGTAAATAATGATAATGTCTCTTTGGTTTTAAATATTACTGAACAGTTAACAATAGCATGGTCCTTTTGATGAGATCATTTAAAGCTTTGAGCTTTAACTTAGATCAAGGGAGAAGTTTTTCTAAAAATCATAATAACCCCTAGTGGCCAATTTGGTCTTGCTTTAGGTAAATCAGTGTGTATGTATATATATGGAGGCATGTGGTGTAATTGTTAGTCATATGAAATGAAATTGTCAACCAGAGTTCAAATCCTGTATGAGTGTTTACATTTCACCAGAGCGCTAATACCCTTAGAAAAGGCATGAATCCAACTAATCTCCCTGCATGAGTAAATAGTAGGATAGACTGGGCTCTTTAACCTTGGTTAGGTAACCAGTCTAGGAGAAAAAAAAACTGATTTCAAACCTGTTAAACTTCACAATAAACTGACCTTGTGTTACATCCTGCTCAGGTGGAGGGGTTGGTAAATATATATATATATATATATATATATATATATATATATATATATATAAAATGATTTATTTTAAAAAGAAATTACTTTAAAAAATGGTATTTTATTTTGACTAATTTCTCTGATAATCTGTTTACAGATTTGATCTCTCTGGTGATCGTAAAGTATATACACAGATGTATGTAGTTAAAACACTGCTCCTTAAACAGTAGCTGGCAATGGCCCAGAGGTTGACGGATCGCACAGGCATAAAGTCAGTCGAGGTTCGCATCTGGTCATGATTAGTTGTTGTGTCTAGCCACACTGAAGAGGTGTGAAACGCTAAAACACATGTCTGGGATGACTTTTATTATATATATATATATATATTTATTTATCAACCCTTCCACACAAGCAGGATGTGACACAAGGTCAATTTCTTAAGCAGAGTTCAATAGGTTTGAATTCAGAGATTTCCTTCTCCTAAACTAGTTACTTAGCCAAGGTTAAAGAATCCAGCTTGCCCGACTATTTACCCATAGCTGGAGGGAGAGCACTTGGAAGTATACCTTTTCCAAGGGTATTAGTGCTATGTGAAATGCAAAGAGCCTCATCCAGGATTTGAACTTGGGTCAATGAGTCCATTTCCAATAGCTTTCCATATATGCACTTAAGATTAAGTAAAGTCGTTGGGGTGGCCTAAAGTTGGTATCAGCCAGACAGTGAGGGAGTCTATCCCTTTTCATCAGCACAACACCAAGGAGATTATTTTAGCGCCACACCTACCACACCTACAGATCCCTGTACTACTCATGCACTGAGTTGGCAAGGGCCAGTATCGAACCAGGAACATTGTGATTGCTTGCTGGATGCTCTACCAACTGAGCTAAACCGATTAAACTCATGATTAAGTAATACTGGATCTGTGGGACTAACTCAAAAAAATCCCCATCTACCCAGGTGATGCCGGGTAGCCACTGCTAGTTCTAACTATGCCCAAATTGGCCACTACACAGCAAAAGATTATGATGATATAGCAATGAGATATTGGGAATAAGAAGAATCAT
Organism: Doryteuthis pealeii; assembly: GCA_023376005.1. Classification (NCBI taxonomy): domain Eukaryota; kingdom Metazoa; phylum Mollusca; class Cephalopoda; order Myopsida; family Loliginidae; genus Doryteuthis; species Doryteuthis pealeii. The sequence continues at coordinate 40,498,965 of CM042142.1, forward strand.
TGCAGTGTGAGGGGAAAAGTGAAGATGGAAATATGAATGTATTCAAAAGTGACACAAGTCTCTAAAGACCAACATGAATTTTATTTATTGACTTTGTATTTGAACAGCACAATGTTATATGCTGTTTGAAAACAATCACAAGAGAGTTTCTTCCGCAGAGTGAATCTAATTTACTTACAGTGATTTGCTAAGCTTAACTCTTTCAAGTACAATACCAAAAGTTCAGAGCACACAGTGAGGATCAAGCTCACTATATATATATATATAATATATATAATATATATATATATATATATATATATTTATTTGAGTTGTAAGGGTTTGTGTATTAGACTAATATTTAAGAAATGCAGATGACATTACCTGTTGTGTTAGAATTAATAAATTGGATAATCCTTAAATTGTGGTGAGTCGTATATAAACTGTATGTTGAGTATATGTTAGGTATATCATTTTCTTTGATATATCTTATTATTATCACTATAAAAATGACTGACTGATTTATTTACTTTAATGGCATGTCAACACATCTGGGGTTATTTTATGCCAAAAGGTTAGGAAATTGCATTCATTATACGTTCATGTTTACATTTTTTGCATAGCCACTTTTTTTGTATTAATAATTTGTTAGTGCCTCATGCAAAGAAATTATATCCTCAGTTAAAGTGTTCCATCTCTGCTAGCTTTAGACAAGATATTTTTTGAAAAAAGATATCATTTCACAAACTAAATGGCCCCACGGGTTTACTTAGTCTGGATATCCTCTCCAAAGTTTCAGATTTAAATCTGGTAATTAAAAGGCATCTAAAATTACAATTCAAACAGATGAATTCAATATCATTGGCTTAGATAATGGAATTTGAACATAGACTTACTTCCCATAGGATTCATACTAAACTTGTTTCAGATAGTCTTGGAATAGGTAAACTAGATCTAACTCCTTTTCATTTTTACATTATAATGTCTGAGGTATTTCTCTGAATGTTTGAGATGAGGCTTGATAATTAGTATCATCTATGTTATTTGGACTATTGTCCTCATCTTCATTGTTATCTGTACATTTTGGCCGATATGCCCTCTGGCCTTCTTCAGGTATTTCTTGTTGGACTCGGGGAACCTTCTCTCGATTGAACCTGCAATCTAGAGATAACTGTTACTTAGAACTGTCTTAACCTAAACTAGGCCATGTGTCCAATTGGACAATCCAGTGTGAATTTTGGGAACTTTATAAACCTAATGTCTGGTTTTGGCTAGAATATCTACCTATTCACTTATGTATGATTTTTTTTACCTAGACTCATATTGGGTGTTTTTGTTTTTTTTTAATCTGATCTAGCCTTTTTTTTATTATGGGTTCCATAACACAATATGGGGGAAAAAACCCCAAAAAAACCCACCCAATATGAGTCTAGGTAAAAGAATTACGACAAGAAAGTTCCCGAGTCCAAAAAGAAGGTTCCCGAGTCTGAAAAGAAGGTTCCCGAGTCCGACAAGAAATACCTGAAGAAGGCCGGAGGGCATATTGGCCGAAACGTTGTACAGATAACAATGAAGAAGAGGACAATAGTCCGAGTAACACAAATAATACTAATGTCTGAGGTATACGAATTCAAAAAAATTAGCACACTTTAACCCAAACAAGCATTGAAAATTCAATTCTTAACTGAATCAGGATTAGAATGAGTTATTAATGAAAGTGGATCAAACTGGAAATCTTGAGCCTACACAGTAGATCAAATTGAAACCCTAAATCTAAACAGTAAATCAAATTGAAACCCTAAATCTAAACAGTAGATCAAATTGAAACCCTAAATCTAAACAGTAGATCAAATTGAAACCTTAAACCTACACAGTAGATCAAGCTAGAAACATTGAGCCCATACAATAGACTTTTACTAAGCTTAGCTCAGTTTGGCACAAAGCCACAAATATATCTAATTAATGGTTTTGTTTTACAGCATATCAACCCTTTTCAGGTCATTTAATACTGAATCAAGTCCTTTTGACAAAGGAATCAGGTTGTTTACAGTACCTTCTGTTGCTTAAATAGTCTACCAATTAAGTAATGAACAGGCTCATTGCTGCTTAACTTCTGTGATCTATAAGGAACCAGTGCTTTCAGCATGACTTGACCATAATACAAGTACATTTCTTACTTCCAACAGTCATATATTTTTCTGTTATATACATACTTTTTTCTTATAAAAGTAAAGTTGTCGGGGTGGCCTAAAGTTAGTATCAACCAGACAGTGAGGGTGTCTATCCCCTTTTCACCAGTACTAGACCAAGGAGATTGTTTTTAGCATCTAAGGTGGAGCATCACACCTATTATTAGTTCCTCACTTTACTGAACAGATCCCTGTGCTACTCATATGCTGAGGGCTGGTATCACACCAGGAACCTTGTATTTCCCAGGTGGATGCTCTACCGACTCAGTTAAATCAACCCTATATATATATATGTCTCTTTCACTCTCTCTTTGTGTGTGTGTGTGTGTATATATATATATATATATATATATATATATATATATATATATATAGAGAGAGAGAGAGAGAGATAGAGAGGATATGTTGTTAATCAAAGCCTGAAGATAATACCAGAAGATCTGAAACGTGTTGTTGAAGTAAAATAAAATTGTTTTTGAAAAACATAATTCATTGTGTAGACATTCATTTTTTTATAAAATATCTAATTTTCTCCCGTTGGACCCATAACAATGCTTATATATATACACACACACACACACACACAAGAGAGAGAAAGAGACAGACAGGTAGGCAAGCAGAGAGGTATTCTTTTGCATTTAAAACTAATAAAGCCAATATAGAAACTTACAAGTACAGGCATATAAAACATGTACAAAAATATGTCTATGTGTATGTATTGAAAAAGAGAGAGGAAACAGGTAAGTAGATAAACCAATGAGTAGAATTGTCGGCATTCAAGTAGGGCAGACAGGTGTGTTAGCATCTTTTTATGCATTTAAAAAGCAAATAGAAGGAACTTTAAAATTAATCAAATAATTCCAAAGACCACTTTTGCAATGTGAATTAATAGAATAAAATACAAATCTTACTCCCAACAAAACCATTCTCTTTTTAAACCTCCAAAAAAAAAAAAAAAAAAAACACAAATAAAGAGAGAGAATAATAAAGGCTGGCTTAACCTAGCACCTGCCTTCAAGGGGGGGAATGCGTTAATATCAAGAAAACTCGACAAAATGCCCTGCAGACGTACAAGACATTTTATTAGATGGATTGAATTAGTATATTTTTTGTTGGCTTTTTGAACTAAAATGTCTTCTTGACAATTTTGAAATGTAATAAATTATTTGAAGTGATCTTGATGCTTACAGAGTAACCATCTTTTTTAACGCTTAAAATGGTTGAAGCTTAGGCCCAAAAGTAATTTCTGGTTTATATTATGCTAGAAAATACTTTTAAATCATTTCCCCTGCTCTTTTTTTTTCTTTTTTCAATATCTTTTTTAATAAAATCATGAGATTGTGGGCACCTCACGCGGTATAATGGTTAGCAAGCTAGATTTACAGACCATTGTTAGTAAGTTTGATTCTCACTGGACGCCCCATACTTCTGGCCTTGTGTCATATCTAAGCTAAGCTTAGTAAATAACTATAAGTGGGATAGATATTTTGAGGAAATTGCTTTGATTCAAGAAGAAATATTTACAGGCAAAATGTTGTTACAATCACAACAAATATAGAATTATAATTCCATTATTAGTTGTCATTTTGATTGATGTTTTTTCTCCTAGTATTATCTGTGTTATTCAGACTATTGTCCTCATCTTCATTGTTATCTGTACAACGTTTCGGCTGATATGCCCTCCAGCCTTCTTCAGGTATTTTTTCTCGGACTCGGGAATCTTCTCGGACTCGGGAACTTTCTTGTCATAGTCGGGAACCATCTTGTCGTAATCGGAGCCATCACGGAACTTTGAACCTAACCCTTTATTTAGTCCATGGGGGTATCCTGTTCTCATTCCGCTAACCATATCTGGGGTAGGAGTTGTGTTAATCATTTTTCTATGTTACTGCCGCCGGTCAGGATTGAACCTGGAATCCAGAGATAACTGTCACTTAGAACTGTCTTAACCTATGTTCCTTTTGTCTTTGAGAAACCTGGTTAAATGTGCTAATTGTTCAATCAATCAAGTCAGGAAGAATCATTGGTTTGCTAAAGACCAAATCAAACCTATAAACTCATCCCTTATTCTGTTTTCCAACTTCTCTTATTGCCATATTTGTTATTGTCTTTTTTTACATTTTTCATATCAATAGCATATTATTATTACCATCATTATTATTATTATTATCATTTTACTCCTTGCAAGTTTTTCACACAAGTTTTAACTGGTGGTTTTTCACTAAAGTCTAAGTGATAGCAAGTCTCCTTGGTTCTCCAGGACTGTTCTGAGTATTCTCGCTGATCTTAACAGTGCTGTGGTCTAGATGGTCTTGATTCTTCCACCAGTTACCCCATTATTATATCACTCCTTGTGAGTTTTTCACACCAGTTTTAATTGGTGATTTTTCACTAAAGTCTAAATGACAGCAAGACTTTTCAGCTCACCAGGACTCCTTTAAGTATTCTAGCCAATCTTAACAGTGCTGTGGTCTAAATGGTTTTGATCCTTTGTTCGTCGCCAGTTCTCTCTTTATTATTATCCTTTTACTCCAAGCAAATTTTCCACACTAACTCAATGTGATGATTTTTTTATACTAAAGTCTAAGTGACAGCAAGTCTCTTTAGTTCTCTAGGACTCTTCTAAGTATTCTAGCTGATCTCGGTGCTGTGGTCCAGGTAGTCTCAATTTTTCCTCTTATCCCCAATCTTTTTTCCACACCTTTGGGGACTGTCCCAAAGGCAACAACTACTATTGAGATCACCACCACTTTCATTATTAACAATTTCTTCAGCTCTCTGGCTAGATCCAAATAACTGTCTATCTTTTCTCTTTTTTTGTAAATTTGTAGCGTCCTTTGCATTTTCTTAGTATACAACTTAGAAGCATTATTGTTTTAACAAATATTAGTGGTGAGAGTCTTCCTGTAAGATGCCTCTTTGGATTTTGAACATCAGCAAGGGTTTGTTCTCCTGCAGCTTATTCAACTCTCCAGTTTTTCCTAGCTCTCATGACAAAAGTTAATGACTTGCTCTGATATCTTGAACATTTTTAGACATTATTATTATTATTATTTAAAAGTTCATAAAAGGCTGATTTTGCATATTTGGATAAATAAATTGTGTACATGCAAACCTTTATATAAAATTCTAACACATTTTTTTTTACAAGCATTATAGATTTGTTTGCATAAGCTTTGAAAATCTTGTTATAACCTGATACTGGTTATTTCCTATAACTCCAACATAAACAAAGGGGAACCACTCTCGACAGATAAATTATTTATTTATTTATTGATCTACTAGGAAAAAAGAAGACGCAATTAGAATCGGGGTTTAGGGTTAGTTTAATGAGAAAATAAACAAATAATTTATCAGTCAAGAGTGGTTCTCCTTTGTTTATGTTGGAGTTATAGGAAATAACCCTGAAACCTTTTCTGAATTGTAGAGCAGTAATGTACAAATATTTACACTGCACTGCAAGTGGAATTGAACCTCTACCAAAGAGGTTCAATTCCATCTAGATTAATATGTGATTGAAATTAATTTTCAGCAACAGATAAAATGCCAAGAATTAAACAGTTTAGTATTGAAAAAAAAGACCCAAAGTGGAAATTCTTTCTATAGTGTCAGATTGCAAGAAAATTATAGATATAAGAAAAATGGTGTGCATTATCATATCATTATTATGCAGAAACTGATGTAAATGTTGACAGAAAAAAATAAATCTGGGAGGCCCAGAGAAACATCTATTACAGAAGATAGACACTTGATTGTGTCTAGCAAAAGGAACAGAAGAAAAAAAAACAACAACTCCTGAACTGCTGAATTTGATTCTACACATCAACATCCAATATCTATTATGACTGTTAAGAGAAGACTTCTTTCTGTTGTGCTTAAAGGATGTGGGTCAGTTAAGAAACATCTATTTAAAAAAAAAAAAAGGTTCAAAAGACTACAATAGGCACAACAGCACAAGAATTGGACTTTAGAAGATTGGAAATAGGTACTATGAACTGATGCATGCAAATTTAAGCTTTTAATCAAAATTAATATCAGCTGACTTTAACTCTTAACATCCTGTTGAGAATTTTTCTATGTCCAGAGCTCAATTCCTAAAACCAGTTATCAATAAATGGCTAAAAATGGCCTTTTCATTTAAAGTTACCAGTTATTTCCCTTAAATCAAAGACTTCTAAATATGTTTAATATTACATTGAAACAAAGGTTATCATTTGGAGTAGATTAGGAAAATGAATGTGACTTCCGGCCGGGTGGAATGAGGTGGTATAGGACATTAAGAGAATGACATATGAAATAAATTCCATTATGGAATATTTGTATTACTTACCTAACTTCTTTCTTTGTCAAAAAACCGCTGGCCTTACATTATTTACATTCTTATAATTTTTGTTCTAAAATATTTCTAAAAGTATTTTTTCTTTTATTCTTTCCTATACAATTTAAAACCTATATCATAATATACAACTATTAAAATAATTGTTTAAGACACCTAATTATCTTATCCCACATGCTTGTAAAAATATAGAAGTTAATCCTATAAAATAAACAAAGAGTGTTTGTCAGACAAACTCTTTCCGAACGAATGTTAAGCATGGTAATAGTGCTGAAATGGTTTGGAGATATTTTAAAGGTGAGATTGCTGGAGACTTTGTTCAAATTAAAGACATTATGCAAACAGAAGGATTATCATTCAATGCTCCAGAGGCATTCCTTCTGGCTGCCATATTATTGGACAAAATTTTATTTTGAAACAAGATAATGATCCAAAATGCAGTTCAAAACTGTGTGCAAATTGTCTAAATTCAAAGGAAGGTAAAGGAATTTTGCAAATCAAGATTTGGTTCCTTCAGTTTCAAGATCTTTCACCAATTGAACAAGTCTGGGATGAAATTGATCGTAAAGTTCCAAGTGAACTGCCTAAGAATAAGCAAGAGTTGTTTACGCTGCTTGGGAATCACTTTCATCAACAGACTTTTACAAGTTACTAGAAAGGATGCCAAGAATTTGCTTTGCAGTAATAAATGTGTGTGATGAGTTCTTTGATGAAAAGAAAATATAGGTATTCTTTGATTGAAATGATAATTATCTTATATTCATTTTGATTTAAATTATATGCAAACATAGAAAAAAGTAAATTTCTTGTTTTTAAAGACATGAAATTTGATTCCTTTTTTTAAGTTTAGAGGGAAAAAAAATCAATCTGGTCCTAAACCTTTGGTGGCTAGTTGCATATTACAATAACAATACTAATTTGTTGAAACCAGAAAACTGATCATATTTTATTCTAGTAACACAAGACTAACACACTCCTATATACTCAAAATTATACTCATAATCACATGCAAACATAGAAAAAAGTAAATTTCTTTTTTTAAAGACATGAAACTTGATTCATTTTTTAAATTTAGGGGAAAAATCAATGTGTTCCGTAGTATATATATATATATATATATATTATATATATATATATATATATACAACACACACATACAACACACACACATACATACACACACACACACACACACACACAGATATGCCTATCCATGTATCAATAGATGTAGAGGGCTGTTGAGATGGAATACAAAACCTCCAACTCTGACTCCTCTATTTTTGGCACCTTTGACTCCTTTTTATGTAATTAAGTGATTATAGCCTACAAATAAATATAATACCATGATTTTTTTATAATCTATTTATAAGGCATGTGCACTGTATAACTATATAGACTAAAATAGGGCCATAAAAAGTGTAAATTCAACTGGAGTCATAGTCTGTATAGTTTTACCAATTCCGACAAACTCTACAGTCCTGCAAGTAGGAAACATTAACAAACCTAATGATGAAAAAAAAAAGCATTTATCTTACATAAGAAATATTTATTTTTCAATAAAATCCTCTTCCTTGTAAATAGACTTAATCTAGAGATGAAGATTAATTATTTAGATTGAACATTAAACTGTAAAATTTTTGGATTAAAATTCAGCTAACTATTGATCAACCCTCACATTATATAAAGTAAAGATTATAAAAACAAATAAAAAGAAACCTTTTTTATCTTTATGATGGCTAGTACAGTAGAACGTTGACTTATGAGTGCCCAAAATTATGAGTTGTCTGAGTTATGAGCTGTCATTTAGTCAATTTTTGCTCTGTGTTGAGAGCTAAAAATTTAAGGTACAGGTGAGCTTCAGATATGCTTATGTGAATAAGCTCACTAAAAACATTTAAGTTTCCAAATTTATTACATAAAAAAAATATTTATAAAAAAACAAACACTAAGACATATTACAGCACATAATTCATTACATTCTTCTTTTTTTATATATACAATACTGTGCTAATTTTCTTAGTTAAAAAAACCTTTTTAAAAAATTGGGGGTTTGGCCTGCAACGTATTAATGACATTTCAGTTTTATTTCAATGGAGAAAACTGATTTGATATACAAGGAAATTGAGTTGCAAGCAGAACAAATTAAACTCGTAAGTCAAGGTATAAGTGTATATATAAATGCAGCTAGTTTAAAAAAAAACACAGAAACAACCACCCACTACCACCAACAAAAGAAAACTCCAAAAAACAAACAAACAAAAAGAACAATGTAAGATCAAAGTAGGTAACCTTGCTGTTGATTATTCTTATAATCCATGAGATTGTCAAAAAATTATTTTGAAAATCATTCAAGTTTGAAATTAAGTATTAAGAGATCTTCACTTTTACATTGTAACGACTTTATGAATTGACAGTTTATATAATCTAATTTATCATAATTTAGACATTGAATTATGATAGGAATTTTGAAAATGTTTAGCCATCAAGTTTGTTTTTTCTTTGTTTTTTTTCTCCTTTTTTGTTAATTTGATATCAAAATGAATTATCAAATTGTTTTTGATAAACTTTTTAAGCCTCTTATCAATTTCTTTTGTCTTGATTTATTCTTTTTGGTTTTGATCTCCTGAAGGGCATTAAATATTTTGCAAGTAATTCACAGCACTTAAGACAATACAAGTTAAGACAAAGTCAAATTAAAGTGACCGGACATTTGATCACATGACCCAAAAGGTTTTGAGTCTTTTTATTTACTTTCCAAACCTAATCATATTATTTGATCATTTTTCTTTTCTTCAGCTTATACAGGATGAGGCAGAAATATCTCACACATTCTAAACTGTTACCTGTGTGGTGAATGCGAAATTAGGCAAGTGGCAATGGTGACTCTATATATAAAAAGTCTGGAAAATCAAATTGCCATTTTTTTTAAATAGCGGTCTCTCACATCATTATACACTAGATTACTATTAAAACATGTTCATATATATATATATATATATATATATAATATTTATGTTGAAAATATAAAAAAGTATTCAAAAAAAAAAAAAATGAATTTATTTTTGATGTTGAAGTTGATGCTTAAACATTTTGGTTTATATTAAATCTTTGTCAGGAAAATACAAAAAGTTTTTCTAACTTCTACATATCATTGGATTAATTTCTATATTTTATATATATATACATATATATATATATATATATATATATGGGAGTAAATATGGAAATTAAATCCGACAATATAAAGAAAATTTGAAAAAACAAGTGTTCCGAAAATGGGATGAATTTAATTATCGATTTTCATCTCCTGTCACATATAAAAACATCCATCATTTTCTTCACCCCAAGAGACATCCTGATGAAGGTTCAATGTAACTGAAATGTTTTAAACATCGATAATTAAATTCATCCCATTTTCGGAACACTTGTTTTTTCAAATTTTCTTTATATATATATATATATATATATATATGTATAGTATGAATCTTAAGTAATTTCTTAGGTAGAACATCTAATTTATAGCTGGAAATAAATCTACCCTTAAAATTTTAGATAAATAAAATTAAAACTATTTGTTAATCAAGATGAAAAATGAATACAAACTATCCAAGATGGAGTTTGAACCCTGTTTAATAATTCCATTTTTTATACCAATTAATCACTAAGCCTCCACCCAAAATATAGACACACAGTATTCATCATTTTGAATTATCTATTATTATTCTTTTATTTTTTACTTTTCTATACTTCTAATATAATCAACAAAAATTTCTACAATCTACACTAACCATCAGCTCCCCAATTTACTGCACAGATCCAAGCTGTGCTACTCATGCACTTATTTGGAAAGGGCCAGTATCAAACCTGGAACTTTGCAGTTCCTAAGCAGATGCTCTCTCTCTCTCTCTCTCTCTCTCATATATATATATATATATATATTTATATATATATATATATACCAGCCACTCTGCACCAAGAGGATGTGGCACAAGATCAATTTCTTACAGAGTTTAATAGATTTGAATTCAGAGTTTTCCTTCTCGTAGACTGATTACTTAGCCAAGCTTAAGAGCCCTGTCTGTCCTGCTATTTACCCATAGCTGAGGGAGAGTAGTTGGATGCATACCTTTCCTGAGGGTGTAAGTGCTATGTGAAATGCAAACAGCTTTTCCAGGATTTGAACTCTGGTTGATGAGTCCATTTCCTATGACTAACCCTTACACCATGCACCTCTCTCTCTCTCACCCCCTCCTCTCTCTCTCTCTATATATTATATATATATATATATATATATATATATATATATATATGAAAAGATGCTAGTTATTGATTAGATAAAATCAGAATTAAAAATTTCCTCCATTTATAAATGTTGGGAATATGTACTCTTACTTTAAAATTCAGACAAAAACAGAAAAACAAACAAATAAAAGCAACATTTAAACTTATATGTAGAAGATTAGAATCTATAAAAATCATCAAAACAATTAAGAAAGAAAGAAAGAAAGAAAAACAAAACAAAAAAAAACTCTGCCAACTATAATCAATAGTTTAGCTCCAAAATGCAAATATCTTGAAAACTCAAACAGTCCCGAGGAATCTGTTAGATAAATCCGCATCCTGTGAGAGAGGATTCAGATTTTTCAATCTTAGTCTCTCTCTCTTCAAGAAACAGATAATCAATACTGCCGATATTTTTGACAATAGTTTAAATTAAAACTCAGTGAAGCTTACTGCCAAACAATGGCCACATGCAAAATCAACATCTCTTGACCCTTTACATCACAGACAGATTGGCACTGTAAATAACACACAATATCAACAGCCACCCGCACCCACACACATACAGATAACATTACTCCAGGAAGAGTTGAAGCTATTGAAAACCGAGTCTACTACTGAGTGTGTGTTAAGTAAGGCCAATTATAGAATGCCTATAAAGAAAATGTCTACAGAAACAATTTTCCTTCCTTTACACAAGGTTGCTTCCTGGCAGATAACTTCTACAGAAAAATAGACTGTTATATAAAGCAGTGAATAAGAGAATACAAGTCAATTGAAGTCATATATTGGTGCCATAAAAGTGAGATTTATGGCACATAGAAGACCAACCAATGCCAGTCTGTTGACTTGCTCGATGACTGCAAAATTCTTCTTACTTTGAACAATTGTTTTACTTATGCTAAAGATGCACCGCTATCTATCTATTAATATTCATATTCCTTAATTTTACGACTGTTATCATCTTGCAATACCCTCTGGTTAAAAATGAGGGACCAAGTATCCAATAGGCACCCCAAATCA